>OZ036001.1:11677288-11754788 GCA_964035015.1 Corallium rubrum
ATTACTAATTCATGAGTTTTGCAGCCAATCCAATTTCAGAAATTACGTCACATGTATACCCCTGTAAACCCCATACAAACTAAAACCAATGATGCTAATTAGTTACAGCCACTAGTGGATGTATACTCTTCTGATAGAACCACTAGTGCTTGTAACTAATTAGCAAATTAGCATCTCAATATCCCAAAGGGTTTTTACTATTTATTCATTTCACAAGTTGTTTACAACACTCGCGTCCTTGTTGTATTGAATATACAATCACTCGCCTTCGGCTCGTGATTGTATATTCAATACAACACGGCCGCTCGTGTTGTAAACATTACTTACATTATCGCCATGAAAACTTTCAATACAACACGGCCGCTCGTGTTGTAAACATTACTTACATTATCGCCATGAAAACTTTCAAAGAATTAAATAATTGTAATCAATAGACCTTTTCACCAATAGCGGCGCCATCTTGAATTCGCAATGCATTGTGGTCTATCCAGGGTAGCAAGCTTAATTAAAAAGGTGATTGCGTAGTGTTGAGGCACAATGAGGTCGTTTTTTCTTTATAAACACTTTCGTGGCAACAATGTCTAAATATAATCGTTGTGATATTGGTAAAAGCAACCATTCTTGGACAAATACACCCTTATACGTCCAAGCATTGTTACTCTTACTAATATTACAACGTTCATACTTAGACATTGTTGCCACGAAAGTCTTTATGAAGATAAATTTATCGCGTTGTCTCCCCATATTAAGCAATCACTTTTCTAATTAAGCTTGCTACCCTGGATAGACCACAATGCATTGCGAATTCAAGATGGCGCCGCTCTTGGTGAAAAGGCCTATTAGATACGACTTATCAGAATTTAGATGTCAATGCAAGAGTTATCAAATTTCTTGGTCTCTGAAAATTCGTGTAGAACAAACACTTGCTTATTTTAATATTTACAGTATTTCATTCAATCTGCCATTGTCTTCTTTTATGTGGTAGGTGCCAGCCAAGTATATATTTCTTTATTTTAGATATTAATGAATGTAATGGTTCTCACAATTGTTCTGCCGAAACAACGTGTGTTAATAATCTTGGTGGATTTACTTGTGAATGCAATACTGGTTTTCGATTCAACGGTTCATCTTGTGAAGGTTTGTTATAGCTTTGCTTTGTGCACTTTATTTTTACTTGTATACGTTATTAGTGTTTTCAGCTTGAGTTGGTAAAGTTTCTTCGTATGTTTTTGCTGTACAAGTTGTCGTAAGTTAAACTCAGAGAAAAACTCTGAGCTCCAGACGGGACTCGAACCCACAACCTTCCGATGCCAGCCAGATGGTAGACCGAGGTTGTTTTCGACATTTAAAGTGCTTATGTCACAAAAAATTTTTTTTGACTTTTGAGTAGAGGACAAAAAGTTAGTTAATAGGTTCTTTAACATTTTTCGGTTTTCTCTTTTCATTCGCGAGATATGCGGGCTCTAAACCTTGAAAAATTGGCTTTTAGCAAAAAATTGTCGCGCCCGAGAAAAAAACGGAAAAGGGTCTGGGGCGACAGCCGTGTGACGTAGCTTAAGGGACGGAGGTTCGAATTCACATGTGAAGGAGTACTAAAAAGCTATTGAGAAGACAGCAAAATCCCTTAAGCTACGTCACACCACACTCGTCCCAGACTCTTGTTGATACGCGACATTTTCACGAAAATTGCTGTTTAGACCCGCATATCTCGCGAATGAAAAGAGAAAACCGAAAAATGTTAAAGAAACCTATTAACTAACTTTTTGTCCTCTACTCAAAAGTTAAAAAAAATATTTTTGTGACATAAGCACTTTAATACAGAATCTACAATCGTTTTGCCTGTCCTATATACGGCGTTTTAGAAGACCTAAAACCAGCTTTGAATACTAAATATAGCATAGACCTTATTCAAAAATGGCCGCCGAATTAGAATTGTTTTATGTGCATATAAATTAGCCCTTATGACCTCGTTTTAAAGTAAAAATTCTTTTGAACTTCACACATGAAAACGAGTTCATAAGGGCTAATTTATATGTATATGAAAGAATTCTAATTCGGCGGCCATTTTTGAGTAAGGTCCATAGTCAGCTATAACCGTGATTTTTTTTAAATGGTAAAATTTATATTGCTATTTAACCGCCGTCATCGTCCTTTTATTTTAAAGTTCCTGTAGATCATTTTCACTCAGGTGATCGGTTGCCCCATTGGGGTGGTAAACCAATACGAAATTTTTGAATAAGAATAGAGCTAAATTCCTATAGGATAAAGATGGTACACCAATATTATGGTCGCCATTTCATTGTTTCGGTACACCAATATGGCCGCCGTGACGTCAGATTAAAACGATCTATAGTGAAAAGCTGTGGATGGGATACTTATTGGGGTGACTTTATTCAATATTTAGATATCAATGAGTGTAATGTTACTGGGACGTGTCACGCCAATGCCACGTGCTCAAATACAATTGGGACATATAGTTGTGCATGCAATGTGGACTTTTCTGGAGATGGAAAAATTTGCGAAGGTTTGTATTTGATGCAGAGTTCGTTCTCAGATTTATCATTTATTGTGGCTATTGTCGTTGTTGTTACTATTGTTTTTTTTTGTTGCTGTTGTGTCAAACAAACAAACCAACCAACAAACAAACAAACAAACAAACAAACAAACAAACAAACAAACAAACAAACAAACAAACAAACAAACAAACAAACAAACAAACAAACAAGCGAACGAACGAACGAACGAACGAACGAACGAACGAACGAACGAACGAACAAAAGCAAACAAACAAACAAACAAACAAACAAACAAACAAACAAACAAACAAACAAACAAACAAACAAACAAACAAACAAACAAACAAACAAACAAACAAACAAACAAACAAACAAACAAGCAAGCAAGCAAGCAACAAACAAACAAACAAACAAAAAACAAACAAACAAACAAACAAACAAACAAACAAACAAACAAACAAACAAACAAACAAACAAACAAACAAACAAACAAACAAACAAACAAACAAACAAACAAACAAACAAACAAACAAACAAACAAACAAACAAACAAACAAACAAACAAACAAACAAACAAACAAACAAACAAACAAACAAACAAACAAACAAACAAACAAACAAACAAACAAACAAACAAACAAACAAACAAACAAACAAACAAACAAACAAACAAACAAACAAACAAACAAACAAACAAACAAACAAACAAACAAACAAACAAACAAACAAACAAACAAACAAACAAACAAACAAACAAACAAACAAACAAACAAACAAACAAACAAACAAACAAACAAACAAACAAACAAACAAACAAACAAACAAACAAACAAACAAACAAACAAACAAACAAACAAACAAACAAACAAACAAACAAACAAACAAACAAACAAACAAACAAACAAACAAACAAACAAACAAACAAACAAACAAACAAACAAACAAACAGACAAACAAACAAACTTTATTCCAATCAAGATGCATTGGTATTTTCTTTGCTTCATTAGATTTACAATGTTTTAAAGACACAATTTACTACGCAACTCCGAGTAAAATATTTGGTTTTAGCAACAATGGATCAACCGCCGTTGAATTACTGAGTGCAACAAATGCTAAACTAGAATATGATCAAGGGACTGGTAGGATAATCTATTTCAACGAAAATGGCAATTCCTTATCGTCTATAAAACTCGATGCATCTAACGCGACCTCAATAGCATCTGGTGTAGATTTAACAACGTTTGCCCTCGATTATAAATCGCGTGTTTTGTACTTCAGAAGCCGAGTTGACAATAGTATTTATAACCTCAACATGACTAATAACTCGTATATTTCACTGGTTTTGAGTTCAGCTGGTGCTGTTGGAAGCCGCGTCGCAGATATTGATGTCGATTCAGAAGCTGGGTAAGAAATTATCAGTATGTTAAAGACTTATTAACCGAGTGCGAGGTCTATACGGGAAGGTATTTGCCTGAGGTTTTCGTACAGACCGAGCGACGAAGGAGCGAGGTTTGTGCGATAAAACCGAGGGCAAACACTTTCCCGTACAGACCGACCAAAAGAGGTTAATAAGGAATTTATTATATGGCTATTGGTTCATTTCATTTTGTTTCGAGCATTGTATTCGGCTTCGAAGTATGCTGTTTACCTTACCTGCTAACTTTTTCATGTCGCTTCTTGGCTTTCTTTTTTACACCAGTTCGGCTTTTATTTGTCATGTTTTTAGATAAACAGATTTAAAGAAAACAGCAGTAATGTTCCAACACATTTTATTGTTCAGAATATTTGAATAAAGATACCTAGTTCTCTTTTATTTGTATTCACATCAACTTAGGAATTTTCCCGCCAAAGCGTACAGGGCCGGGAAAAACGCGTATTCACAGGTCGGTCAATATCGTAAAATCCCGACCTCTCAGGAACCAATCAGCATGCGTCGTTTTGCGTACGGACGGGAAATCACACCCAGCCATATAGTAAATAGTTTGTATTTATGTGTATTTTTATTGGTTGACCGTGATCTCTTAGAGGACACACACCAGGTGACGTCAAATCCACGTCAGATCACGTCAGCAAACTTCTTTGGATTTTTCTTCATGCTTTCTAGATTTTCAAGATTTCAAGAGTTTTCAAGATTTTCAATAAACCATTTGGATTTCTATTGTATAAACAAATAGATTACATTTTTTCGTGTGTTATGTGTGTGTGTGTGTGTGTGTGTGTGTGTGTGTGTGTGTGTGACGTCGCAGCGTGTAAAGAAAAACAGGCATGTCACTCGACCTCGTCTCATGACGTTATTTGTGATCTATCACAGTACACACGCACGGCGAACTGTAATCTAGCCATATGTTAGATATCATTCACGGGCGTGACATTCTGAGTAACAACCACATTTTCATCATCATCATCATCATCCTGATAACTCCTCACGGGAGGTCAGGCCTTCTTGTCGCCGCTCTCGATTGTCGATTATATATTATATTATATATTATTCTCCCTCTATATATATAATACAATATATTCTCTATGTACTATTTACAGAATGAGTGGCCGTACTTTATCGGGGTATACAGACACGTGGCGAAGCCGAGTGCCTGTATATATCCCGATACAGAACGGACACGAATTCTGTAAATTACTTCTAAAACGATCTATTTGGTAAGTTCATTGGCGTAATAATTTTTCTAAAATAAGCGTTGTCTAAGTCGAGAAAATCAAAGCTAAATGTTTATGTAAACCAAGAGGAATGTATATCACATATATAAACCCTCATTGAACATGGATTTTCTTTGTGTTTTCCTCATGAATTATTAATGAGTTTTAGAAATTATTATATAATTTTATGTGTTCTTCTGATTTCTAAATAAACCCAAGCAGGTTGAAAATACGAAAAGCTAATTTTTTAACCAGCTTGACTGTATGTAGACATCGGAGGAAGAACACTGAGGAGTGCTGGATATGTAGCTTCTCAAACAAATGTATATTTTGAGAGAAAATTGGCCTAAACGTTTGCTAAATTTTAGCAAAATTTGAAATGCATTGTATGAAATGCAATATTGAAATGCAATATAGGTATTGTGTCATGGAACCATTTATAACTTTCTTTTCACAGGTTCCTCTTCTTGTCGAAAAGTGATGCTGGAAATATCGCAAAGTATGACTTGAATTCAAAGAATTTATCTGACTTTTTCTCGAACGAGACCTTTCCGGATCAGCTGGTCGTTGATAGCAGTAATGGAGTGGTCTACTGGACAAATGGACAAACTTCTAGTTATGTAGTCATGAAAACATATTATAATAAGACAACAACGTTAGTCAGAAGTTATCCGGCTCCTATTAGTTTTCTAAGGATTGCTCAGGGTCAAAAATATCTCTACGTTCTCAATCCCACGACATCGCAAGTGGATCAAATCGATAAACAAACGGACAATCTTTTGGCTTCATTTAGTGTCCGAACTTCCGCGGCTGAAATTGCAGTTGCAGACGGTGAGTTGTATTTTTGTCAGCACCGTTGTTGCTGCGAGCCGTAAGGCGAACAGCTCACTAATCTTGACGAGGTTTGGGCCGAATAACTTCTAGTTATAGGGATTATTACCTACGCCAGATGGTTATGTGTGCCCGTGTCCGCGTCCGTGTCCGTGTCCTTCCGTCCGTCCGTCCGTCCGTCCGTCCGTCCATCCGTCCGTCCGTCCGTCCGTCCGTCCGTCCGTCCGTCCGTCCGTCCGTCGGTCCGTCCGTCCGTCCGTCCGTCCGCCCGCCCGCCCGCCCGCCCGCCCGCCCGCCCGTCAGTCCGTCCGTCCGCCCGCCCGCCCGCCCGCCCGTCCGTCCGCCCGCCCGCCCGCCCGTCCGTCCGTCCGTCCGCCCGTCCGTCCGTCCGTCCGCCCGTCCATCCGCCCGCCCGCCCGCCCGTCCGCCCGCCCGTCCGCCCGTCCGTCCGCCCGTCCGTCCGTCCGTCCGTCCGTCCGTCCATCCGTCCGTCCGTCCGTCCGTCCGTCCGCCCGTGCGTTCGTCCGCCCGTCCGTTCGTTCGTCCGTCCGTCCGTCCCTCCGCCCGTCCGTCCCTCCGCCCGTCCGTCCCTCCGCCCGTCCGTCCCTCCGCCCGTCCGTCCCTCCTCCCGTCCGTCCCTCCGCCCGTCCGTCCCTCCGCCCGTCCGTCCCTCCGCCCGTCCGTCCCTCCGCCCGTCCGTCCCTCCGCCCGTCCGTCCCTCCGCCCGTCCGTCCCTCCGCCCGTCCGTCCCTCCGCCCGTCCGTCCCTCCGCCCGTCCGTCCCTCCGCCCGTCCGTCCCTCCGCCCGTCCGTCCCTCCGCCCGTCCGTCCCTCCGCCCGTCCGTCCCTCCGCCCGTCCGTCCCTCCGCCCATCCGTCCGCCCGTCCATCCGTGCATCCGTCCGCCCGTCCGTCCGTGCATCCGTCCGTCCGCCCGTCCGTGCATCCGTCCGCCCGTCCGTGCATCCGTCCGCCCGTCCGTGCATCCGTCCGTGCATCCGTCCGCCCGTCCGTGCATCCGTCTGCCCATCCGTGCATCCGTCCGCCCGTCCGTGCATCCGTCCGCCCGTCCGTGCGTCCGTGCGTCCGTGCGTCCGCCCGCCCGTCCGTCCGTCCATCCGTCCGTCCGTCTGTCTGTCTGGAAAAAAAATACTATTTTATTTTTATCTTTAAGATGTGGATGAATGCTGTCTTGGAGGTTACTGTCATAATTACGCCACATGCACCAACAATCCTGGGAGTTATACATGCACCTGCAAGGAAGGGTTTACTGGAAATTCAACATACTGTGAAGGTCAGCCAAGTCCGTGTGCTGTTAGCAGCAAGAACGGTTGTATTGTTTTTCCTTACATATAAAGGACTTTAAGATTCAAAAGAAGTCGTTTTATTATCAAAGCTTTCAGTATGCTGATGCAACTAGTATACGTAGAAAACAATCAGCACTTTCCGATGTCGTCCCAGACCCCTGTGCATTATTAGAAATCTTTCCGTTTAATATAAACCTGTAAACCTTCTTTCTAGATACAGACGAATGTAACAGTACCGTTTGCCATGTGAGTGCCACGTGCACAAACACTATTGGTTCGTATTCTTGCAGTTGCAATCCCGGATTTTCTGGAGATGGTAAAACATCCTGCATTAGTAAGTATATCTGGAAAATGGAGTAAATGGTGGCTGGCGGGAGGGAAGGAGGAAAAATGGGAGGGAAATGGGAGGAAGGAAAGAATGGAGGGAGGGAGGGAGGGAGGGAGGGAGGAGGGAGGGAGGGAGGGAGGGAGGGAGGGAGGGAGGGAGGGAGGGAAGGAGGGAAGGAAGGAAGGAAGGAAGGAAGGAAGGAAGGGAGGGGAGGGAAGGGAAGGGAAGGGAAGGGAAGGGAAGGGAAGGGAAGGGAAGGAAGGAAGGAAGGGAGGAGGGAAGGAAGGAAGGAAGGAAGGAGGAAGAAGAAAGGAAGGAAGGAAGGAAGGAAGGAAGGAGGGAGGGAGGGAGGGAGGGAGGGGAAAAAGGAGGAAAGAAGGAAGGAAGGGAAGCAGGCGAGATGTGAAGGATGGAGGGAGGAGGTAAAGACAGGGGAACCAGGGAGGTAGGTAGGAAGGAGGGTGGAAGCGAGGGAATGAAGGAGGGAAGGAAAGAGGAAGGAGGGAAGGAAAGAGGAAGGAGGGGGGTGGGTAGGAGGAAGGGATGGATTGAGGGAGAGAGGAAGGGAGGGAAGTAGGCAAGATAGAGGAAAGGAAGGGGAAAAAGAAAGAAGGATAGATGAAAGGAAGACGGAGGGAGGGAGTGAGAAAGGGAGGAGGGTGGAAGGAGAGAGGGGAAGAGCGAAAGCTGAATGGAGGTTAGTAGGGTGAAGGAAAGGAAGGAGGGGGGAAAGAAGGGGGAGAGAGTGTAGGGAATTATATTTTTTGTGCTTGTCTCTCGTGTTCCAACTTGCTCAGAAATCTTTCCGAAACGTACTTGACCAAAAATGTTATTGACTGATACTTGAAAACTTAGCTTTCGCATGTGAAACGTGTAAATTGCTGTTTTTAACATTTGTTAATTTCCAGATTTTAGTCCTTGTGACAGCAATCCTTGTGATCCAAACGCTGATTGTATAGACATGGTCGGTAACTTTACATGTACATGCAAGAGTGGATTTTCAGGAAATGGAACTGTGTGTGTAGGTATGTTAAAGTTGATAAAGAAAAATCCCATACATACTGTATGGTTCAAAACAGAATGGTATCTATACATATAATACTGTAGCATCCAGCGCTATGGGGACTTGTGCTAATGCAAATGCAAACGCAAACGCAAACGCAAACGCAAACGAAACGCCAACGCCAACTACAACGCCAACTACAAATTCAATTGCAAATTCAATTACAAATTCAATTACTTTTTCCCACAAGGGGCTTTTCAAGAGCAATTTACATACTAAATTTCAAGTGGCAGAGTCGAAAGAATATTAAAGGCGCTCTGGCAGCCGCCATACGACACATTTATGACGCACATGTCAGTCCACGAACCACAAGCTATGACGTATAGGTGTTGATTTTACGTAGGAAGGAAAACCTGAGAACTCGGAGAAAAACCCTCGAAGCACAGGAGAGACCAACTAAACTCTACTCACATGAGTCCCAAGCTTATTCCCAGACGGTCACCCGTCCTAATGGGCTTAACTTTGGACTGCAGCGGTGAGAGGTAGCGCCCTAACAGCACACGCCACAGCACATGCTTCCCTTCTATCTTCTTTTCCCATCTAGTTAAGAAATGGCTCATGGTTTAGCGTGCTCCATCGAGTTATGGATGCACGCGGGAAATTGGGAGAGGACGAAAAAATCGTAAGAGTTGGTCGAGGCCTAGCCGAGACCAACTCTAGATTTTTGAGTGCTCTTCAAATTTCCCAAGTGCGTCCATAACTCGATGGAGCACACTAAACCACGAGCCATTTCTTTTATAACATAGCATGAAATCCTCTCACAAGCCAGCGAATCGTTTTGGTTGTTGTGTTTTCTACTTTCGTAGCCAAGTCTTTTTTGTTCACTAAAATCCAACGAAAAGGACAGTTTAAACTCGGTTACCCAGACCCAGTTTATGTCTTCTGGGTCGTTGTTCTTTATTACTCAATAAAATTAAATGACTCGGTATTTTGATAATATAAAAGGCCATAAAAAGTCAATTTAAAACTCAGTTTTTGTTTTGAAATTTTGTCCCGCGCTTTTTTGCCGTGCTCCACCGAGTTATGGAGCACGCACGACAGCCAATCAAAAACGTTGCTATATCAAAGCTATGTTATAATACAAATTTATTAAAGTGAAAATGACACGAAAATTTAGATTGTTTTATTTGAAAGAACGCTTAAAATGATAGAATAACTTCTTTTGTAGTTTTTGGTTTTCTTGCTTCCTCCTTGAGATATTTCAGCTTGTTTGATATGTAAATGTCAAATGTTGTGACATAAGATGCATAATGACTTAGTGGAGAAGCCCATATATTTTTGAAATATTTAAACGAATCTACTTGAAGTCCTGCGTGTTTGGTGTTGTTGGTGAAACACACGCACACACTACCTTTAAATTAAGTTTGGTTGGTAATATCAAAGATATATAGCTTTTTTTGATAGGTCATTATACGCGTGTACGTCACACATTATACATTTACATATCAAACAAACTGAACTATTTCAAGAATGAAGCAAGGAAACCAAAAACTGCAAAAGATGTTAGTCTATCATTTTAAGTGTTCTTTCAAATAAGACAAACTTAATTTTCGTGTCATATGCACTTTAAGAAGACGATATTTCCGTTTGTGGTATTTTATAGCAGAGTCTCATAAATGTATCTAATAAGGCCTGCACTAAACGTCGCACAATAGACGAATTAAATTCAGACGAATTTAATTCGAATTAACTTCGTCGGTAATGCGACGTAAATGCGACATCGAGTTAAACGTCGAATTTCAGTCGAATTTAATTGTTTTTACTTGGACTCGTGGAGCCTGAAAACGACTTCTTGAAAACATGGTGGCGAATTGTCACAGACAGAAGAGAAACATTTAATTCGACGCGACGATAATTCGTCGTGTAACTCGAACACGCATTATCGTCGCATTATCCGTCTGACTCAGACGAATTTAATTGCCGAAATTAATTTAATTCGTGTGTCGAATTTAATCGAGTTATACGTCGCAGTTTCGTCGAATGGAATTCAAACAATTAAATTCATCTGAATTATATTTGTATATTATGCGACGTTTAGCGCAGGCCTGAGACCCCGTTTACACGATGCCGGGTACAATTTGAAAACGGAACAAAATCATGCCGTTTAGGCCTTGCGTTTACACGGTACCGGCACAAAATGAAGACGGGTTCCTTGACGGCATGAAATGAAAACGGAACACTAACCGGTATCGTGTAAACGCCCGTGCCGTAACAGTTTGATGACGGTAATCACGATATATACGACCACAGTATTCGGGTCAGCAGTATTCACAAAGTCTTCTCAATCCTCATTGGAATAGAATAGTCACATGCTAATCCGTCATTATATTATACCGGCACCGTGTAAACGCAAGACTTTTTGGCCTGTATTTACACACCGGCATGATTTTGTTCCGTTTTCAAACTGTACCGGCATCGTGTAAACGGGGTCTAAGTCTTATACGGGACCAGTCTGTAAAAAAAAGAAAATTTCTTCTTTTACTGTTTTAGACATTAATGAATGTGATGACAACAGCACATGTCATGCCAATGCAACATGCACTAATAGTCCGGGATCGTATTCGTGCAGGTGTAAAATTGACTTTTCTGGCAATGGTAAAGACTGTGTTGGTTAGTATTGATTACTTTACTTTTTCTAGTGGGGAAATACATCGGTATTTTGAAAAGGGTTTTCCAAATCGCCTTAACTCAACTATACCTACCGTCCAGGAATTGTCGACGTCTTGAGTTACGGTACTGAAATAAAATTTCCTTCATTCTGGGGGCGTTCGCTTAGGTTATTCTGGAATAAGAATAATTTTTCTGAAATGTTACAGAATAGCTTAATATCTCGTTTTCCAAAAGATAGCTATAAACTAAACTAAACTGAACTTGAACTTGAACTTGAACTTGAACTTGAACTTGAACTTGAACTTGAACTTGAACTTGAACTTGAACTTGAACTTGAACTTGAACTTGAACTTGAACTTGAACTTGAACTTGAACTTGAACTTGAACTTGAACTTGAACTTGAACTTGAACTTGAACTGAACTGAACTGAGTTGAACTGAACTGAACTGAACTGAACTGAGCTGAGCTGAGCTGAGCTGAGCTGAGCTGAGCTGAGCTGAGCTGAGCTGAGCTGAGCTGAGCTGAGCTGAGCTGAGCTGAGCTGAGCTGAGCTGAGCTGAGCTGAGCTGAGCTGAGCTGAGCTGAGCTGAACTGAACTGAACTGAACTGAACTAACTATATTTCTACTGAATAACTCTATCAGTTATATCTAAAGTGTTATCCCTATATAGGCCTAGAGGTCCAGTGAGGCGGGCCATGCCTCATTGGCCCAGTGTTACTACTGTACAAGAGGAACCGGAGAACCCAGAGGAAACCTGTGGTGTTTGGTCGAGTCAAACCGGCATCACTCTTTTCACATGCGGCCAAGATGAAATTTTCAATCAGATAACTGCTGAGAGCAGGAATCGAACCTGGGTCGCAGAGGTGAAAGGCACGTGCGCTAACCACTGTGCCGCCAACACCCCTAGCTTATTCCGTGTAATCTAAAGAGCTTAACGGATAGTATTCTGCGCATTTCCAGATAAGGAAGAGCTCCTAAGTTGGCGTTTGTGCACGTTATTTCAGCTATTCTTATTCCAGAATATTCTTACGCCGTCTCCAAATTTTTTTGAAACGGACTTTTAAATCCAATTTCTAGCATTGCTTTGAGTTAATTAACGTGGTCCACAATAAAGACGTTTATTTTGTCTCTATTTATCCGTTATAATGCTTTCTGTCTGCATTTTTTTGAAATACTATATCTTTCTATATATTAGAATTAAGATGTCATGGAGATAGTATTTATTACGCTACAGCAACCAACATAATTGGACTAACTGGCGATGGATCTTCTAGCAGAACATTACGAAGTGCAACGAATGCTAAAATTGAGTACGACAAATCGACGGGAAGACTAATTTACTTTGATGATGTCGGCCCAACGATATCGTCCGTGAAGCTGGATGGGTCGGACGAGATTACTATTTTGTCAGGCGAACGAATCGCACAGTTTGCCATTGACTACCTTTCCAACACATTGTACTATGTAAACCCTGCTGGAAGTAAGAATATAAAAAGCCTTAACATATCCAATGTTTCTGATACTTCGGTTGTTTTGGAGTCTACTTCAGGATTGCTTGGTGATAACACTGCAGATGTCGATGTAGATCCAGAAAGAGGGTAAGTAATAACGTATCCAACACGAGTCAGATTGTTTGTGGAGTATAGAAGGTTTCGTGAATATGCAAATTAAATAAGAGCTCTCGTGCGGGTGGTACCGGTGCGGGTGGGAACTCTGCTCCAGTGATCCCTTCCCCATTGAGGGGGTAAGGGAGAGCAGAGACGGGGGCACTTTAATTAAACTGTATATCTTTTGCAATGTTACAAAGTTAAAAAGCTGTTTTATTGAAAATGCATAAATTCGTCATTTTCAGACAATCCTGGGCAAAATTGCTGGGCCACTTTGCCGATTTTCGCATGGTGTCCCAAGCACTTTTGTCCAGGATTGTAGGTGTTCATGTTATGGAGGGAAGAAAACCGGAGAACCCGGCAGAAAACCCTCGAAGCACAGGAGAGATCAACTACAATTCTACTCACATGAGTTCTAAGCTGGACAACGGGGTCATTCTTGCGTTGTAAATGCCTATGCAGTTCGCCCGTTCACATTGTATATACAGTATTACTTAGTATATTAATAATTTTTTGGTTTTTTTCAGGCTGCTCTTTTTGTCGAGAACCGATATTGGTGATATCGCAAAATATGACTTACAGACAAAGAATTTATCAAACGTCTTTTCGAATAATAGTTTCCCGAATTATGTGATAGTGGATGTGAGAAACGAAGTTATTTACTGGACAAACTATGTTGATGCTGAGTCAAGTTATGTCGTCATGAAGTCTTACTACAACCAAACCACTAAGAGGATTACTAGTTACCAGTTTCCCGTCAGTGGTATAGCAATTGCTCAAAGCGAGAAATACCTTTACGTGCTTATTCCTTTCCACTCCAGAATCGATGTATTTGACAAGTACACGGAAGACAAACTGACTTCATTAAATGTGACGCCTGGCGCAGTCCAGATCGCCGTTGCTGATGGTAAGTTTTTGTTTAAGAAAGGAAACAGGGGGGGAGGGGTAATTGGGTAATCATCCTTATTTGCAACTAGTGGTTGAATTACGAAGGACGCAGATCAACGTGGCCATATAGACGAAATCGGAGTTTCGACTGCGCATACAATCTGAGTCGGTATAAAACGTAGTTCATTTATAACATGAGGCTGAAGCAGCCGTAGTAAACATAAGATTTCTGATTTTAGAAACTTTTTAATGTTTAGGTATTCTATAAGGATAAACTTTGCTTATCGATTATCCTTGACAATAATCCTAAACGTAGTATCTAAAAATAATGAACTCAAAACATGAAAAAACAGTCCCAGCCTATGTTATCTTCCCGTTATGCTTAAATAAACACGATGTAATTTGCATAGAGGCCCAAACTGAATAGGAAACTAATTTGCATGTGGGCCTAAATGAAACTACGATTTGGTGTATCGAGGCATATCAAAGGCGCTCCAGACAGCCGCCATACGACACAGTTCAGACCACGGATCACAGCTAAGATGTAGGTGTTGATTGTACGGAAGAGGGAAACCGCAGAACCCGACGAAAAACCCTCGAAGCACATGAGGGCACTGGGAAAAGGGCCGGCCCGTCGAGTCGTAGCTTGCGTCACCGACGCTTGCGGGCGGAAGGCGTGGGTGGAAAAGAGGGCATTTCGCACAGGCTATGACGAGTCGCGTTTGCAGTCGTTTGAGGGCGAAGCCCGAGCTCTGCTATGGGGCCAGGTTGGAGATCTCTGGCTGGTTTTTGTAGCCGTTGTTTACAATAATCATACCCTGATAAGTTGTGAAAATTCCGTCTTTGTCATTCGACAATTAAAACTCTGAGCTTGCGTAGTATAAAATAATATTTTATATTGCATTTTCCCAAGCTATTGTACGTTTAACTTTGTCTCCGCAACAAAATGAATATTCTTTCAACGAAACTTTACTTGGATACTTTACTTTACAATGTACAGAAATTTTACTTTTCAATGTAATGGAATTTTACTTTATAATGTACCGAAATTTTACTTTATAATGTAATGAAATTTTACTTTATAGTGTAAAGAAATCGAGCTAGATAATTACATTCTCAAATCATTAATAATTCATGAGCTAATTAGCCAATCAGAGAAAAAATATTCGGTCATGTGTATGTGTTTTGAAACCCGATAGAAGTCGCGCAAACTGAATTTATAATTAAGAAATCAGATAATAAACGCAACACGCAAAGAACCGTTTATTACCACATTTCTTAATTATAAATTCAACGTGAAACCATTGTCTTATCCAATATGCACAAATATCACCTAGTCCCTCTACTATAATTGATGATTGAGAAGTTATTTCATAAACTCGTGTATCGTGTTGTACCAGGGGTTGCAAACACTCGAGAACAACAAAAAGACACACGGCCTATTACCTCCTAATTTTCAATGTTCTCTCGTGTTTGTAAAACATTCGAAAACAATAAAAATTACGAGGTTGCAAGCTGAGTGATTTTTATTGTTTTCGAATGTTTTACAAACACGAGAGAACATTGAAAATTACTCGGTTAACGGCCTCGTGATTTTCATTAGGACAATGAAAATCTAATCCTGGTGTTTGTAATCCCTGGTAAACACTCCCACTCGTTTATGAGATAATACATAAAGAATTTCTTTGTATTTCTAGACGTGGATGAATGTTGTCTTGGCGACTACTGCCATGCTTATGCTACGTGCAGCAACTTACCTGGTAGTTTTACGTGTGCATGTAAAACAGGGTTTACAGGAAACGGAACTCATTGTGAAGGTTAGTTCATTGCTGTTAATATATAGCTTTGTTGTGGTTATTTCATGCATGAAACTTAGAAGAAGACAAAGGATTTCTTTGTCTTCAATTTTCCCTCATCAACATGCACCGGGAAATTAGAAGACAAAGGAAAAATTTCCCTCTTGCATGAGGAATGAGGGAAATACGGGGGTAATAAAATAGTCCGAGGCGATCATGTTATTACTTATAATAATATATATCAGGCACATACAAAAATTTTTTTGGTGTGTCACAACGAGGAAATGAGTTGAAAAAGAATGTCCTTACTCTAGTTAGAAACTTTGGTTTCTGACGTTACCGCTTAACTTAAACGATAGCTTGACTCAGTAGCGTTTTTTTTTTGCTGTGATTAACTGCCGTTTGGTGACAGCTAGCTCACTAGTAGAGGTGTCCGAATCCGATCTGAACCCGAATCCGATCCGATCGCATTCGGGCTGGATTCGGATTTTGTTCTTTTTTTATCGGATCGGATCGGATCGGATCGGATTTTGTTCTTTTTTTCTGAGATCGGATCGAATCGGATTTTCCACTTTTTCCCCGCGTCAGATTCACTTTTGTCATTGTTTTTGTCACAGGATTAACAAATTCACTAGTTGTATGCACGTTGCACAACATGTGAAGGCTATTATTACATAAGATTATTATTGTATAGTCCCCGAGCCCGGGCGTAGGGCCGAAGGCCCGGAGCCCGGTGAGGGTGCTAATCTCGACACGCGTGGAGTCATTTTACACGCGTGGACAAACGTGATATGCGAACGAATTTCTGTGATCTGAATATTTATATATATATATATATATATATATATATGTGTGGACGGACCATCCGCGGTTAAGATTGTGGAGCACTGGGGACAATATAGTTCTTGACAAAAAGATTTGAACTAACAACATAATTTATTCTTGACAAAAAGACTTGAGAAAGCAGTTTTTGGGAAACGTATATCACTTTTGAAAGAACAGAAACAAATCAACATCTACGTATAAAGCAAAACAACGTCTTGAGTAGAAGGAAACCCGTCAAACCGAAACTCGAAAGGAGGAGAAAGCAAGAGTGAAGCTTGAAAACCGACGAAGAAATAAAGGCCGGCGAAACGGTTTTAGTTTACGGTAAAAATATAGAGCAGCCGCTCTCAGTAATCACGAACATTTAGTAGCAAAACTGTTCGAGTTTCCCAATTTCCTTATGTATATCCTATCACTGTTAATTTTGTTTTCTCTTTTGTGTGTCCTTAAAATTTTATCTGTGGCTGCCGTCTTAATATCTTTTTTCAAATAGTTTTCTTATTGTCAAAACCACTTGTGACAAACGTAGCTTGTCCATAATTTGGCATAAAAATCGGAAAAGGAGCATTTTTTTCTTCCGTAAAACGTACAAATGCTGTTGAAATATTTATTAGCATGTAGGTGAAAACAATTTCAGCACTTTGCCAGGTTTGAAAACTGTTTTCAGATGCTGTAACGATGTTTTTTGTAAACATGGAAAGAAAGAAATGTACAATATAACCCTAATATTTTGACAAAATTTTTCCGCCGGCCTCGGTAGTCTGGTGGTTAACATAGTCGACTTGCACGGTAATATGGTTGAGTTCAAACCCTGGAAGCAACGTGCAATTTCTTTATCTCAATATTTCTCACGAAATATCATCCTTAAATTTTTCTTTGTTCCTCGTTACCTTTTTCTTCAAAAAATAGATTTATTAAAACTACAGTTTTTTAATTTCAAACATTCTACTACAATTAAAACTATATTTTAATCAACAGGAGTGGCTATTTCCAGTCCCCCAATAAAAAAGAGCGCAAGGGGAATATCAGGAGGTATTTACAAAAATTCATGCAAAAGCGGGCGAGGGGTTATTGCGTTCATGTATTTCTAGTAGTTTTCTTAAATTTATTTGTTCATTGGTTGTTTTTTTCCGGAAAGTTTGCGCAACTATTGCAACATATATCCAGTGTTTTAATTTTTTCGGACCGGACCGGATCGGATCGGATCGGATTTGAGCAGCTGTTTTCGGATCGGAACGGACTACGATTTTTTGGCTTCGGATCGGATTGGATTCGGATTGATAGTTTTGGCAAACCCTCGCATTATAAGGGGTCAATCTGATCCGACGTACACCACTACTCATTAGCGTGTTTGTTGGGTAAAGCAGGTTTCTGACACGGCACACTTGCTCACGAATTGTTTGAAACAAGCCGCGAAAAAACCAAGACATTCCTTACGAGCCATATCTCTTCTTGACACAACCGAACTAACTATAAGTAGATCTTTTTAAATTGTCTTTTTTTCGTATATTTACAGACATTCCTGAGTGCGAGGGTAATCCATGCGACTCCAATGCTGCCTGCGATGAGACTCCGGGTTCTTTTACCTGTACGTGTGAACCAGGATTTACTGGAACTGGAACAGAATGTAGTGGTCAGTATTATTTTTGTTTTTTCGTTTTTTGTTTTCCGATTTCCGTTTTTTGTTTTTCGATTTCCGTTTTCTTGTTCTTCGTTTTTTGTTTTTCGTTTTTTTGTTTTTCGTTTTTTTTTTTGTTTTTCGTTTTTTGTTTTTCGTTTTACGGTTTTCGTTTTTTTCTTTTCGTTTTAATGAATTGAGAAGGGACTAAAGCCCCGGACGTTAAAAACGTAACAAAGGATAAACACAACCATTATAAACAGGGTGTCAAAATTAGTAGGAACGCCGAGTTTGAGCAAGGTTTAAAAATTAATGAACGCGCATTTCATCATTTTGCCATTTGCTGATTTTAAATCCTACCTTCGAATTTAATTTTCCTAATATAAAATACTCGGCCTCAATATCATTTTCCTCGTTGCATGTGATGTATTTTTTATTGACAAAGTAATTAAATAATATTGCTTTATCCATGTAGCTGTCAATTGTAGCGTTCTGACTTGTGGTGTTAATGAAGTATGCATGCAGCTGAATGACGTCTATCAATGTGTTTGTCATGGTGATTATACTGGAGCAAATTGCAGTAAGCGTGGTAAGTGGTTTTCAAAATCAGTCTCCTTGACGTCTTGTGCAAAGGGTCTATATGAAGGCCTTGAAGTTTGTGGGTTTCTAGACCATTTATCAGTTGACAAGTAAACAAACAAACAAACAAACAAACAAACAAACAAACAAACAAACAAACAAACAAACAAACAAACAAACAAACAAACAAACAAACAAACAAACAAACAAATAAACAAATAAACAAACAAATAAATAAACAGACAATCGAAATATAATAAGGTTAGATATACTGCCGAAACAGAGGAGGTAGGAGTCTAACGTATCGAGCGAAGGCCCTTCGTCAGAGAGAAACGTGACGAAGGGCCTTCGCTCGAAACGTTAGACTCCTACGTTCTCTGTTTCAGCAGTATATCTAACATTACTATATTTCGATTGTTGTTTCAACACTGCCTACGCAGCACGCTACCAGACAGTTTTGTCTTGTGGAGTAAATGAAGTGTGTGGGGGGTTAAACAACATACAAAAATGTGTTTGTAAAAGCGACTATACAGGAGACGATTGCAGTGAACTTGGTAAGATAATGCAGACTAAATCTAAGTATCTATTATGTCATTAAGTAAAGTGTATTTTGATATGTCCGTTTTTAACTTGTTTCGTTTTGTCTACTTGGAAAATTTGTAGTTGAAGCAACATGTACAGCATTAGGCGATCCCCATTATACAACATTTGATGGAAAACGTTACGACTTTATGGGAAAGTGCGAGTACGTGTTGGCTAAAGACAGTTCGTACAATTGGTTTGAAGTACGACAAGTGAACGAAGCTTGTGGAAGTGGTCAAGTTACTTGTACGAAATCTATATCAGTTCAATTTCCGGGGACAGCTATCAATCTAAAAAGAGGGAGTGTCTTGGTTAATGGAACAATTGTTACTTTGCCTTGGAATTCTAGAGGTATGGGTGAGCTTTGTTGAATTTTAATGCACATTTTTATGGGTAATTGCCAAGTGAAATTAAGGTTTAATTTCATGAGTGTTTTCAGAAAGCTCTTTCACTCGTGAATCTAATTCGTTTAATTTGATTTGACTAAATTTATTCTGTTTACCTAACATTAATCCTATTCCATTGGTTAACTTTATATTTTTTTTACTAAAGAAATAAACATCACTGAAGCTTCAAATGACGAGAAATTAGTTACAAGTAACTATGGTGTTATGGTGCATTGGGATAATGTTTACAACGTCAGAATCACAGTACTTGGTCGTTACCTCAACCGAACATCTGGTCTGTGTGGTACATATAATGGAATAGAAGACGATGACTTCTTAACACCGTACAACACGACAGAAACTGATGTGGCAGCTTTTGGAAATTCTTGGAAGACTGATCCTGGCTGTGCTAATGCCACTAATGTTCGACATTCCTGTGACACAAATCCTGAGAAGAAATCAATAGCCAAGATGAACTGTTCAGCTTTATTGAGATATCCTTTCTCGTCGTGCAACACAACAGTGAACGCAACTGATGAAGATTATATTAGGAACTGTGAATTCGATGTGTGTGCATGTAATAATCCTATCGCGTGCTTGTGTGCTTCATTTCAAGCTTATGCTCATGAATGCCAGGCCCGTGATGTGAGCATTGTGTGGAGGAATCAATCAGGCTTTGAACAATGCAGTAAGTCTAAATATATTAGCTTTGAAGTGGTGTTGTTGGTGTCGGGGCGAAACCCTTTTTTGTCTGATAAAGGGCTGCTATCGAAACGTCAGTATTTAATTATTAAAACTATTCTCCTCAGTTTAACATGTTTTTAATTTCTTGCATCAAAAACACTGTCTAAGAAGAATTCTCATTTTTGTAGACTTCAGAACGTAGTCTTTGTTTTCACTAGTAATATTTTTTTGTTCTATAATTTAGATTCTCCTTGTGCAAGTTCTCCATGTCACAATGGTGGCACTTGTTCAAATCATGGAACTACGTTTGAATGCAAGTGTCCTGGTGGTTTTATTGGTGAGCGATGTAACGTGAAAGGTAAGGATACCGTTATTGGATACTTATGTAATTTAAATTAAATTTCTGGCAACAACATTGTCATCAACAGACTATCGCAACGGACAACAACAACAACAACAACAACAACAACAACAACAACAACAACAACAGCAGGAGCAACGACGACGACGACGACGACGACGACGACGACTTGAACGACAGCAACGACGGCGACAACAACGACAACAACAACAACAACAACAACAACAACAACAACAACAACAACAACAACAACAACACCCACCACCACCACCAACAACACAACAACAACAACAACAACAGCAGCAGCAGCAGCAACAACAGCAACAACAACAGCGGCAACAACAGCAACAACAACAACAACAACAACAACAACAACAACAACAACAACAACAACAACAATGACAACAACAACAACAACAACAACAACAACAACAACAACAACAACAACAACATCAACAACAACGGCAACGGCAACGGCAACGGCAACGGCAACGGCAACAACAACAACAACAACAACAACAACAACAAAAACAACAACAACAACAACAACAACAACAACAACAACAACAACCGAAACAGAAGCAACAATAACACCACCACCAACACCAACACCACCACCACGACCACCACCACCAATAACAACAGCAACAGCAACAACAACGACACCGACAACGACGACGACAATGACAAGAACAACAGCAGCAACAACGACGACGACGACGACGACGACCACGACGACAGCACGTATATATGTTCTTATCTACTCCTAGATTCATATGTACTAGACTTTGTTTAAAACTCAGTTACTATACAACCATCCAGCTTTCTCATTACATTACACTAACATAAATAAGCCATTCTTTTTAAGGTTAATTGTTGCTTCTGAAATGTTAGCACACTGATATTTATGTCTGTAATAATCTATTTCCAGATGTTTGTCAAGTCACGATGCTCTTCTATTCAACTTCATCACAAATAACCTCTCCCACCACAATAAACAATGTTACCTCAATGATCGATTCCACTGATTCGCCTTTGGCATATGATAAATACAGTCGCCGTTTGTACTTCTATAATTCCACGAATTCTGGAACGATCTTTAGTGCGAAATTGGACGGATCAGACGTTCGTACTGTGGCAGTCACTGAACATTTAGTAGCTTTCACAGTCGATGGTGAACACGACATTATTTATTACATTCACAACCCAACGTCGTCGATTTACTACATAAACCTTACAAGTTCAGTAAATGAACAATTGGATGCCTTATCTACAGTCACAGCTTTAAAAGATGTTGATATGGATTCCCGAAATGGGTAAATACTCTTCTCTTTTAATGCTAGTATTTCATATTATTCTTGGTTGTCATGAATTATGGAATAATACATAGTGGTGAGACTACGGTATGGTTTGGGTGGGTGTTGTTTTGCGTGGTGTTAGGCTGCGTTGTGATGCGTCGTGTCGTGTCGTGTCGTGTCGAGTCGTGTCGTGTCGCGTCGCGTTGTGTGTTGTGTGTTGTGTGTTGTGTGTTGTGTGTTGTGTGTTGTGTGTTGTGTGTTGTGTGTTGTGTGTTGTGTGTTGTGTGTTGTGTGTTGTGTGTTGTGTGTTGTGTGTTGTGTGTTGTGTGTTGTGTGTTGTGTGTTGTGTGTTGTGTGTTGTGTGTTGTGTGTTGTGTGTTGTGTGTTGTGTGTTGTGTGTTGCGTTGCGTTGCGCTGCGCTTTAATAATTTGCTTTTTAAAAATAAGCAAAGTCTTTTGGTCGTTATTATTATTATTATTATTATTATTATTATTATTATTATTATTATTATTATTATTATTATTATTATTATTATTATTATTATTATTATTAGTATTGTTATGGAATGTTACCAAAAATGAGCCTCACTGATAATTCGTTACTATCCATTTCAATTGTACAGTTGTATGCAAACTGTTCTTCTTAGGGATCCAGCAGGGGCCTTCCCACATTGGTCTAGTATTACTTAGTACAGGAGGAAACCGCTTATTGGATCTTGTTTTCAAATTTAAAGTTATTTAGTGGTGGCGCGAACTGGAAGTCCTAACATTGCTCGTTTCCATATCGACACCCAGCAATTTACGACGTTATTTGACGACGAAAAATCACCACAAACATTGTCGGTGGATGAAGATAATGAAAATGTCTATTGGGCCACCTTCGAAGACGACCAATACAAACTTATAAAAACCTCGTATAGCGGAGCAACAGTAAATTTAAATATCAGCTATCCAGGACAAATTAAGATTACCCAAGACTTGCTTTATTTATATGTGCTGGATATAGGTAACAATCGCATAGATAAATATAAAAAGAGTTCACTGGAAAAGGTTGAAACCATAGCAACGTCGACTAATTCAAAGGAGATTGTCGCTGGATTTGGTAAGTATACGTGTAGAACTTTAGCAAAATGGTTTGTTTATGCTTTACAAAGAGTGAAATTAAAGAAAACAAAAGACATTTACTACATAATAATATATCTTTAACTCCTTTAACTCTGTATATGACTGTATTTTTCCAAGTACATGTACATGTGTGTTTTTCGACGCTCATATTTGGGATAACTTATTTTTTGTGTTTACCAGTATGGTAAGGTTTGACTGTATAGTTCTGACAATGTGACGATTATTTCAAATTGCTGTTTATATCAGTGTCCATTTGTTAACGACAGTATTTAATTGTTCATCTTTTCAATACAGTTCAGAATATTCACTGAGAGAAACTGCTAGCGAAAACGTTCGTAGATCAAGAGACACTACGCATTGAAAAATTGTCAACTTAATGCTGTTTTTATTTCTTCCACTACAGATCTAGATGAATGTTGTGTAGGAACATACTGTGACGCCAATTCCGTTTGTCATAACACACCAAGTAGTTTCATGTGTATGTGTAATAATGGATTCACTGGAAATGGCACATTTTGTGAAGGTTAGTTACAAATACTGTTATTTTGTTGATACTGAATTTTGTTAATTTCATCGCTAAAAGTATTGGTTTTTGCCATTTTTTACCTGATGTTTTGGAGAAGGAAAATTTTTCAGAGGTTTACAAGCCAAGTATAAGGCCTTCAGCTATTCAACTTTATTTTAATTGTACTATCAATAAATCTTAATGCACGCACTTTAATGTATATACTATCATATTATATATTACTCTGACAAGGACCCTTGGTTTATTTGATCAATAATTTAATCTATTTCATTGTATTTAAAGTGCCTCTATGGCCTGTGGGATCTTTACATATTTAAATAACTTAGGTTAAAATAAAATGTTTTCCGCAATTTTTTCTCAAAAATATTAAATGCTCGCCAATTAACAGCGCTCCGAAGTTGGCCAAATCTGCCCAAATCGCGCCATTTTGAAAGTTAGATCGTTTTTTTGGGCATGGGCTCTAATTGATAGATCTAGCGTCACAGTCGGAACACCAAAATTTCTTCCGCCGAGTCTGAGTCAGACGAACCATCTTGGAACATATTGATAAATATCTCTAAAGTTTTCATTGCTTAAATAAAGGTTTAAGAGAGGCAATATCAAAAACACACTAAATAGTCAAACGTTTGGTTCGACCGTGACGTCACACAGTAAACTCGCACCATATCCCTAATGCACGGTCACAGTTATAGAGGTACAAACTTTGAAGCGCTGTTAATGGGCCGGGATTTGATATTTTTGAGAAAAAATTGCGGGAAACATTATATTTTAACCTAAGTTATTTAAATATGTAAAGATCCCACATGCCATAGAGGCACTTTAATGTTCGTTTAACCTAAAATTTCAATAAATTTGTTTGTTTTTCTTCTAGATATTGACGAGTGCTCTCGTGGCATATGTCACCCTAATGCCACGTGCTCAGATACAGCCGGTTCTTATTCGTGTGAATGTAACGAAGGTTTTGAAGGAGACGGTTTAAATTGCGAAGGTGCACAAATTCAGTCAATTGCTTTCTAAAGACTTTGATTTATATCATGCTATGCTTCCTTCCATCCGTGCTTCTTTCCTTTGTTCGATCGTCCCTTCCTTCCTTCCTTCCTTCCTTCCTTCCTTCCTTCCTTCCTTCCTTCCTTCCTTCCTTCCTTCCTTCCTTCCTTCCTTCCTTCCTTCCTTCCTTCCCTTTCCTTCCCTTCCCTTTCCTTTCCTTCCCTTCCCTTCCCTTCCCTTCCCTTCCCTTCCCTTCCCTTCCCTTCCCATCCTTTCCCTCCCCTGCATTTCTGCCTTCCTGCCTTCCTCCCTCCCTGCCTCCCTGCCTCCCTGCCTCCCTGCCTCCCTGCCTCCCTGCCTCCCTGCCTCCCTGCCTCCCTGCCTCCCTGCCTCCCTGTCTCCCTGTCTCCCTGTCTCCCTTCCTTCCTTCCTTCCTTCCTTCCTCCCTCCCTTCCTTCCTTCCTTCCTTCCTTCCTTCCTTCCTTCCTTCCTTCCTTCCTTCCTTCCTTCCTTCCTTCCTTGCTTGCTTGCTTGCTTGCTTGCTTGCTTGCTTGCTTGCTTGCTTGCTTGCTTCCTTGCTTGCTTGCTTGCTTGCTTGCTTGCTTGCTTGCTTGCTTGCTTGCTTGCTTGCTTGCTTGCTTGCTTGCTTGCTTGCTTGCTTGCTTGCTTGCTTGCTTGCTTGCTTGCTTGCTTGCTTGCTTGCTTGCTTGCTTGCTTGCTTGCTTGCTTGCTTGCTTGCTTGCTTCCTTCCTTCCTTTCTTCCTTCTTCCTTTCTTCAATATTTTTATTTGTTTTTTATTTGCAGCCACCAATTGTAGCGTTCTGTCTTGTGGAGAAAATGAAGTTTGTGTGAGCTTAAACAACATATATAAATGTGTTTGTAAAAGCGACTATACAGGAGACGATTGCAGTGAACTTGGTAAGATAATGCAGCCTAAATCTAAGTACCTGTCATGTCATTAAGTAAATGGTGTTTTGATATGTTCGTTTTTCACTTATTTGATCTTGTCTACTTGGAAAATTTGTAGTTGAAGCAACATGTACATCATTAGGCGATCCCCATTACACAACATTTGATGGAGAACGTTACGACTTTATGGGAAAGTGCGAGTACGTGTTGGCTAAAGACAGTTTGTACAACTGGTTTGAAGTACGACAAGTGAACGAACCTTGTGGAAATGGTCAAGTTACTTGTACAAAATCTGTATCAGTTATGTTCCCAGGGATACTCATTGTTCTTCGAAGAGGAAGTGTTGCTGTAAATGGAACCACCATCCTGTTGAATGCTAGTTATGAAGGTAAATCACAATAGTTAAAATTTTACATTTTGACTCTCCAAGGGAAATTGTCCCCTACGAAAAAATGTATTAAGTGGTCTTAGTTTAACTCTTTTATGTCACCTTAAGTCCCCTTAGGTCCCTTAGGCCTTTTGGGTCTCTTATGTCTCTTACGTCCTTTATGTCCCTTTATGTCCCTTGAATCCTTTACGTTCCGTATGTTTCTTATGTCGCTTAGATTTCTTGAGTCTCTTATGTCCCTTACGTTCTTTAGGTTCCTTGAGTTTCTTCGCTCCATTAAGTTCCTTTTGTCCCTTATGTCTCTTAACTCGCTCAAATGTACAGTACGGTTAACAGCATTCTCGCCAATACATTTTATTGTTATTTATTTTTTATTACTGTCATATCGACAAGAATAAACCTTGTTTTTTCTATTTCTCGAACGAGTTTTGTTTAATGAAATATTTTTGTATCTCGTAGACTTGTTGAAATTCTTTTCATAGCTTTCATGACTTTGTTAATAATTCAATAAGATTATAAAATATAGATATTTACGTTGTGTGTTTCTTAGGTAATCGTTCTTTTCTTTCTATTTATGCAAAGGAATAAACATCACTGAACCTTCAAACGGCGGGACATTAGTTACAAGTAACTATGGTGTTACGGTGAAATGGGATAATGTTTACAACGTCAGAATCACAGTACTTGGTCGTTACCTCAACCGAACATCCGGTCTGTGTGGTACATATAACGGAAAAGAAGACGATGACTTCTTAACATCGTACAACACGACAGAAACTGATGTAGCAGCTTTTGGAAATTCTTGGAAGACTGAACCTAGTTGTGCTAATGCCACTAATGTTACACATCCCTGCGACACAAATCCTGAGAGGAAATCAATAGCCAAGATGAACTGTTCAGCTTTATTGAGATATCCTTTCTCGTCGTGCAACACAACAGTGAACGCAACTGATGAAGATTATATTAGGAACTGCGAATACGATGTGTGTGCATGTCATAATCCTATCGCGTGCTTGTGTGGTTCATTTGAAGCTTATGCTACTGAATGCATGTCTCATGACGTACACATCGTCTGGAAGAGTGAATTTCCACAATGCAGTAAGTATGCAATTGTTCGACGTCATCTTTTTTTTTACCATTAAGCCTCACTTTGGTGTTATTTTTGACTTTACTAAATGAACCTCATCGAGCAGGACGTTTAATAGCTAATACACCTCTTTTATGCTATTACTTATAATAATATTGTTTCTGTAGCATTCATCGTCTTTTTTCATTTGTAGCTACCCCTTGTGCCAGTGATCCTTGTTATAATGGAGGTGCTTGTTCAAATAACGGTACTTCATTTAGATGTGAATGTGCTTTGGGATTTGTTGGTCAGCGATGTGAAACTAAAGGTATATATGTATAGGTTTACTATTCAGAGATGAAGGTAAAGGACTGGGGGCTAATCATCCTTACTCGCCGCCAGCGGCTGAATTACGAAGGACGCAGATCAACGCGGCCGTGTCGAGGCATATCAAAGGCGCTCCAGGCAGCCGCCATACGACACAGTTCAGACCACGGATCACAGCTAAGATATATAGGTGTTGATTTTACGGAGGGAGGAAAACCGGAGAAGGAGGCGAAACACACTCGAAGCACAAGAGAGATCACCTACAACTCTACTCACATGAGTTGCAAGCTCTATAACGGGGTCATTCCCAAGCCATCACCCATCCAAGTATTAACCCCGTCTAACCGGGCTTAACGTTTTGGTGAGAGGGAGCGCGCTAACAGCACACGCCACCTGTGCCTTTAGTTGATTGGTTTAATAGTCAAATAAATCAACTAAAATTTCTATTATATTTTTTTATCTTTAGTTTCCAGCTGTAGTGACTTGTCTTGTACTGAAAACCAAATGTGCATTATGACTGGGGATACTTATCAATGTGTATGCAAACCTGACTTTGAAGGAGAACACTGTGAACTGCCAGGTATAACTTTATATACACATCTCAAACTCATTAATAATTCATGAGGAGAACACGAAGGCAATCATTGGCATGTCTCTAGTTTTATATCTGATAAAGGATCCTCCGATTAACATTTACGTAAACTTTACCTTTGATTTTCACGGCTTAGACAACGTACGGTGTTTCTCATTATTACTATACCAAGACAAAATGTGTTCTTTTTGAAGGTATTTAAAGCACTGGCAGTATCGCGTCGTGTTTTATGTAATATTTAAAACATGAGCAGCAGTGTTTTATCAGATTTAAAACATGAGGCGATAGCCGAGTGTTTGGGTCTGATAATACACGTACTGCGAATGTTAAATAGCTTCAAAAACGACCCATTTGGTAAGTTCATTGGCGTAGTAAGTTTGAAAAATAACGTTGTCTAAGCCGAGAAAATCAATGCTAAAGTTTATATAAATCAGGTATAAACGCGCGGACATGGTACTGATTTCCTTTTTGTTTTCCTCATGAATTATTAATAAGTTTTTGAAATTTGAAAAAGACACTGCTGCTCATGCTTTGGATATTACTTCAATATTCGCAATATGCAATAGCTGTAAAACTTCAATAATAAGGTAAACGAGTGCCGGGAAGTGCTGTCATGCTTATCACTTTGCAGAAGTGGTGTGACTATTGATTCACAAGTGCTGAGCGCCTTTCAGACTTCGTCAATGTCTACTCATTTTGAAATTATTTCTATTATTCTATTTAGTCAAAGCAACATGTACAACATTCGGTGATCCTCATTACACTACATTTGATGGAAAACGTTACGACTTTATGGGAAAGTGCGAGTACGTGTTGGCTAAAGACAGCTTGTACAACTGGTTTGAAGTAAGACAAGTGAACGAAGCTTGTGGAAGTGGTCAAGTTACTTGTACGAAATCTGTATCAGTTCAATTTCCGGGGATATTTATCAATCTAAAAAGGGGAAGTGTCTTGGTTAATGGAACAATTGTTACTTTGCCTTGGAATTCTAGAGGTAAGGTGAGCTTTTTTGAATTTTAATGCAAAATGCAAGTGAAATTAAGGTTTAATTTGACGAGTGTTTTCATAAAGCTCTTTCAATCGTGAATCTAATTCGGTTAATTTGATTGACTAAATTTATTCTGTTTATCTAACATTAATTCTATTTCATTGATTAACTTTATTTTTTTTTTCACTAAAGAAATAAACATCACTGAACCTTCAAATGACGAGACTCTAGTTACAAGTAACTATGGCGTTACGGTGCATTGGGATAATGTTTACAACGTCAGAATCACAGTACTTGGTCGTTACCTCAACCGAACATCTGGTCTGTGTGGTACATATAATGGAATAGAAGACGATGACTTCTTAACATCTTACAACACAACGGAAACTGATGTGGCAGCTTTTGGAAATTCTTGGAAGACTGATCCTAGTTGTGCCAATGCCACTAATGTTACACATCCCTGTGACACAAATCCTGAGAAGAAATCAATAGCCAAGATGAACTGTTCAGCTTTATTGAGATATCCTTTCTCGTCGTGCAACACAACAGTGAACGCAACTGATGAAGATTATATTAGGAACTGTGAATTCGATGTGTGTGCATGTAATAATCCTATCGCGTGCTTGTGTGCTTCATTTCAAGCTTATGCTCATGAATGCCAGGCCCGTGATGTGAGCATTGTGTGGAGGAATCAATCAGGCTTTGAACAATGCAGTAAGTCTAAATATATTAGCTTTGAAGTGGTGTTGTCGGTGTCGGGGCGAAACCTTTTTTGTCTGATAAAGGGCTGCTATCGAAACGTCAGTATTTAATTATTAAAACTATTCTCCTCAGTTTAACATGTTTTTAATTTCTTGCATCAAAAACACTGTCTAAGAAGAATTCTCATTTCTGTAGACTTCAGAACGTAGTCTTTGTTTTCACTAGTAATATTTTTTTGTTCTATAATTTAGATTCTCCTTGTGCAAGTTCTCCATGTCGCAATGGTGGCACTTGTTCAAATCATGGAACTACGTTTGAATGCAAGTGTCCTGGTGGTTTTATTGGTGAGCGATGTAACGTGAAAGGTAAGGATACCGTTATTGGATACTTATGTAATTTGAATTAAATTTCTGGCAACAACATTGTCATCAACAGACTATCGCAACGGACAACAACAAGAACAGCAGCAGGAGCAACAATGACGACGACGACGACGACGACGACGACTTGGACAACAGCAACGACGGCGACAACGACGACAACAACAACAACACCCACCACCACCACCAACAACAACACAACAACACAACAACGACAATAACAACAACAGCAGCAGCAACAACAACAACAACAACAACAACAACAACAGCGGCAACAACAACAACAACAACAACAACAACAACAACAACAACAACAACAACAACAACAACAACAACAACAACAACAACAACAACAACAACGGCAGCGGCAACGGCAACAACAACAATAACAACAACAACCGAAACAGAAGCAACAATAACACCACCACCACCACCACCACCACCACCACCACCACCACCACGACCACCACCACCAACAGCAACAGCAACAGCAACAACAACGACACCGACAACGACAACGACAACGACGACGACAATGACAACAACAACAGCAGCAACAACAACAACGACGACGACGACGACAGCACGTATATATTTTCTGATCTATTCCTAGATTCATATGTACTAGACTTTGTTTAAAATTCAGTTACTATACAACCATCCAGTTTTCTCATTACATTACACTAACATAAATAAGCCATTCTTTTTAAGGTTAATTGTTGCTTCTGAAATGTTAGCACACTGATATTTATGTCTGTAATAATCTATTTCCAGATGTTTGTCAAGTCACGATGCTCTTCTATTCAACTTCATCACAAATAACCTCTCCCACCACAATAAACAATGTTACCTCGATGATCGATTCCACTGATTCGCCTTTGGCATATGATAAGTACAGTCGCCGTTTGTACTTCTATAATTCCACGAATTCTGGAACGATCTTTAGTGCGAAATTGGACGGATCAGACGTTCGTACTGTGGCAGTCACTGAACATTTAGTAGCTTTTACAGTCGCTGGTGAACACGACATTATTTATTACATTCACAACCCAACGTCGTCGATTTACTACATAAACCTTACAAGTTCAGTAAATGAACAATTGGATGCCTTATCTACAGTCACAGCTTTAAAAGATGTTGATATGGATTCCCGAAATGGGTAAATACTCTTCTCTTTTAATGCTAGTATTTCATATTATTCTTGGTTGTCATGAATTATGGAATAATACATAGTGGCGAGACTACGGTATGGTTTGGGTGGGTGTTGTTTTGCGTGGTGTTAGGCTGCGTTGTGATGCGTCGTGTCGTGTCGTGTCGTGTCGTGTCGTGTCGTGTCGTGTCGTGTCGTGTCGTGTCGTGTCGTGTCGCGTTGTGGTGTGTTGTGTGTGGTGTGTGGTGTGTTGTGTGTTGTGTGTTGTGTGTTGTGCGTTGTGCGTTGTGCGTTGTGCGTTGTGCGTTGTGCGTTGTGCGTTGTGCGTTGTGCGTTGTGCGTTGTGCGTTGTGCGTTGTGCGTTGTGTGTTGTGTGTTGCGTTGCGCAACCTCGTCCCCAGGGCATTTTGCCTCCACGTTGGGAGGTCGGCGAAAATGGGCCTGGCATCGGCTGGTCGATTCTATAATCGGATTGGCCGGTTTAAAAACTTGATTAATTCAGATACAGTGTAATTTATTCATCAAAATATGAATTGCAATAAATCCACTCTGCGAAGTTCATCCAAAGAATTGTAACGATAGCTTTGGTTAAAGTCAAGAACAACATTAGATATATGTTTCTTCCCGACATTTAAATGTATCCTGGATAATCGTGGGGAGTATCATGATGAATAATGCTAGCCAGTTGCATTTATGATAAAGGTTCACATGAGTTATTCGGCAGAGCGTTAAATATTTCTTATTTATTATTCATGTATACGTATTATACAAAAACGAAACACAAAGCCCGCCTAAATTTTCTTGCCAATACACCCCAAAATTCTGGGTGTCACGTGACCAGCCGATGCCAGGGCCAGTTTCGCCGACTCCCAACGTGGAGGGAAAATGCCCTGGGGACGAGGGTGTTGCGTTGCGCTGCGCTGCGCTTTAATAATTTGCTTTTTAAAAATAAGCAAAGTCTTTTGGTCGTTATTGTTATTATCATTATTATTATTATTATTATTATTATTATTATTATTATTATTATTATTATTATTATTATTATTATTATTATTATTATTAGTATTGTTATGGAATGTTACCAAAAATGAGCCTCCCTGACAATTCGTTACTATCCATTTCAATTGTACAGTTGTATTGCAAACTGTTCTTCTTAGGGATCCAGCAGGGGCCTTCCCACATTGGTCTAGTATTACTTAGTACAGGAGGAAACCGCTTATTGGATCTTGTTTTCAAATTTAAAGTTATTTAGTGGTGGCGCGAACTGGAAGTCCTAACATTGCTCGTTTCCATATCGACACCCAGCAACTTACGACGTTATCTGACGACGAAAAATCACCACAAACATTGTCGGTGGATGAAGATAATGAAAATGTCTATTGGGCCACCTTCGAAGACGACCAATACAAACTTATAAAAACCTCGTATAGCGGAGCAACAGTAAATTTAAATATCAGCTATCCAGGACAAATTAAGATTACCCAAGACTTGCTTTATTTATATGTGCTGGATATAGGTAACAATCGCATAGATAAATATAAAAAGAGTTCACTGGAAAAGGTTGAAACCATAGCAACGTCGACTAATTCAAAGGAGATTGTCGCTGGATTTGGTAAGTATACGTGTAGAACTTTAGCAAAATGGTTTGTTTATGCTTTACAAAGAGTGAAATTAAAGAAAACAAAAGACATTTACTACATAATAATATATCTTTAACTCCTTTAACTCTGTATATGACTGTATTTTTCCAAGTACATGTACATGTGTGTTTTTCGACGCTCATATTTGGGATAACTTATTTTTTGTGTTTACCAGAATGGTAAGGTTTGACTGTATAGTTCTGACAATAATGTGACGATTATTTCAAATTGCTGTTTATATCAGTGTCCATTTGTTAACGACAGTATTTAATTGTTCATCTTTTCAATACAGTTCAGAATATTCACTGAGAAAAACTGCTAGCGAAAACGTTCGTAGATCAAGAGACACTACGCATTGAAAAATTGTCAACTTAATGCTGTTTTTATTTCTTCCACTACAGATCTAGATGAATGTTGTGTAGGAACATACTGTGACGCCAATTCCGTTTGTCATAACACACCAAGTAGTTTCATGTGTATGTGTAATAATGGATTCACTGGAAATGGCACATTTTGTGAAGGTTAGTTACAAATACTGTTATTTTGTTGATACTGAATTTTGTTAATTTCATCGCTAAAAGTATTGGTTTTTGCCATTTTTCAGAGGTTTACAAGCCAAGTATAAGGCCTTCAGCTATTCAACTTTATTTTAATTGTACTATCAATAAATCTTAATGCACGCACTTTAATGTATATACTATCATATTATATATTACTCTGACAAGGACCCTTGGTTTATTTGATCAATAATTTAATCTATTTCATTGTATTTAAAGTGCCTCTGTGGCCTGTGGGATCTTTACATATTTAAATAACTTAGGTTAAAATAAAATGTTTGCCGCAATTTTTTCTCCAAAATATTAAATGCTCGCCAATTAACAGCGCTCCGAAGTTGGCCAAATCTGCCCAAATCGCGCCATTTTGAAGGTTAGATCGTTTTTTTGGGCATGGGCTCTAATTGATAGATCTAGCGTCACAGTCGGAACACCAAAATTTCTTCCGCCGAGTCTGAGTCAGACGAACCATCTTGGAACATATTGATAAATATCTCTAAAGTTTTCATTGCTTAAATAAAGGTTTAAGAGACGCAATACCAAAAACACACTAAATAGTCAGACGTTTGGTTCCGACCGTGACGTCACACAGTAAACTCGCACCATACCTCTAATGCACGGTCACAGTTATAGAGGTACAAACTTTGAAGCGCTGTTAATGGGCCGCGATTTGATATTTTTGAGAAAAAATTGCGGGAAACATTTTATTTTAACCTAAGTTATGTAAATATGTAAAGATCCCACATGCCATAGAGGCACTTTAACGTTCGTTTAACCTAAAATTTCAATAAATTTGTTTGTTTTTCTTTTAGATATTGACGAGTGCTCTCGTGGCATATGTCACCCTAATGCCACTTGCTCAGATACAGCCGGTTCTTATTCGTGTGAATGTAACGAAGGTTTTGAAGGAGACGGTTTAAATTGCGAAGGTGCGCAAATTCAGTCAATTGCTTTCTAAAGACTTTGATTTATATCATGCTATGCTTCCTTCCATCCGTGCTTCTTTCCTTTGTTCGATCGTCCCTTCCTTCCTTCCTTCCTTCCTTCCTTCCTTCCTTCCTTCCTTCCTTCCTTCCTTCCTTCCTTCCTTCCTTCCTTCCTTCCTTCCTTCCTTCCTTCCTTCCTTCCTTCCTTCCTTTCTTCCTTTCTTCCTTCTTCCTTTCTTCAATATTTTTATTTGTTTTTTATTTGCAGCCACCAATTGTAGCGTTCTGTCTTGTGGAGTAAATGAAGTTTGTGTGAGCTTAAACAACATATATAAATGTGTTTGTAGAAGCGACTATACAGGAGACGATTGCAGTGAACTTGGTAAGATAATGCCTCCTAAATCTAAGTACGTGTCATGTCATTAAGTAAAGGGTGTTTTGATATGTTCGTTTTTCACTTATTTGATCTTGTCTACTTGGAAAATTTGTAGTTGAAGCAACATGTACATCATTAGGCGATCCCCATTACACAACATTTGATGGAGAACGTTACGACTTTATGGGAAAGTGCGAGTACGTGTTGGCTAAAGACAGTTTGTACAACTGGTTTGAAGTACGACAAGTGAACGAACCTTGTGGAAATGGTCAAGTTACTTGTACAAAATCTGTATCAGTTATGTTCCCAGGGATACTCATTGTCCTTCGAAGAGGAAGTGTTGCTGTAAATGGAACCACCATCCTGTTGAATGCTAGTTATGAAGGTAAATCACAATAGTTAAAATTTTAAATTTTGACTCTCCAAGGGAAATTGTCCCCTACGAAAAAATGTATTAAGTGGTCTTAGTTTAACTCTTTTATGTCACCTTAAGTCCCCTTAGGTCCCTTAGGCCTTTTGGGTCTCTTATGTCTCTTACGTCCTTTATGTCCCTTTATGTCCCTTGAATCCTTTACGTTCCGTAGGTTTCTTATGTCGCTTAGATTTCTTGAGTCTCTTATGTCCCTTACGTTCTTTAGGTTCCTTGAGTTTCTTCGCTCCATTAAGTTCCTGTTGTCCCTTATGTCTCTTAACTCGCTCAAATGTACAGTACGGTTAACAGCATTCTCGCCAATACATTTTATTGTTATTTATTTTTTATTACTGTCATATCGACAAGAATAAACCTTGTTTTTTCTATTTCTCGAACGAGTTTTGTTTAATGAAATATTTTTGTATCTCGTAGACTTGTTGAAATTCTTTTCATAGCTTTCATGACTTTGTTAATAATTCAATAAGATTATAAAATATAGATATTTACGTTGTGTGTTTCTTAGGTAATCGTTCTTTTCTTTCTATTTATGCAAAGGAATAAACATCACTGAACCTTCAAACGGCGGGACATTAGTTACAAGTAACTATGGTGTTACGGTGAAATGGGATAATGTTTACAACGTCAGAATCACAGTACTTGGTCGTTACCTCAACCGAACATCTGGTCTGTGTGGTACATATAACGGAAAAGAAGACGATGACTTCTTAACATCGTACAACACGACAGAAACTGATGTAGCAGCTTTTGGAAATTCTTGGAAGACTGAACCTAGTTGTGCTAATGCCACTAATGTTACACATCCCTGCGACACAAATCCTGAGAGGAAATCAATAGCCAAGATGAACTGTTCAGCTTTATTGAGATATCCTTTCTCGTCGTGCAACACAACAGTGAACGCAACTGATGAAGATTATATTAGGAACTGCGAATACGATGTGTGTGCATGTCATAATCCTATCGCGTGCTTGTGTGGTTCATTTGAAGCTTATGCTACTGAATGCATGTCTCATGACGTACACATCGTCTGGAAGAGTGAATTTCCACAATGCAGTAAGTATGCAATTGTTCGACGTCATCTTTTTTTTTACCATTAAGCCTCACTTTGGTGTTATTTTTGACTTTACTAAATGAACCTCATCGAGCAGGACGTTTAATAGCTAATACACCTCTTTTATGCTATTACTTATAATAATATTGTTCCTGTAGCATTCATCGTCTTTTTTCATTTGTAGCTACCCCTTGTGCCAGTGATCCTTGTTATAATGGAGGTGCTTGTTCAAATAACGGTACTTCATTTAGATGTGAATGTGCTTTGGGATTTGTTGGTCAGCGATGTGAAACTAAAGGTATATATGTATAGGTTTACTATTCAGAGATGAAGGTAAAGGACTGGGGGCTAATCATCCTTACTCGCAGCCAGCGGCTGAATTACGAAGGACGCAGATCAACGCGGCCGTGTCGAGGCATATCAAAGGCGCTCCAGGCAGCCGCCATACGACACAGTTCAGACCACGGATCACAGCTAAGATATATAGGTGTTGATTTTACGGAGGGAGGAAAACCGGAGAAGGAGGCGAAACACACTCGAAGCACAAGAGAGATCACCTACAACGGGGTCATTCCCAAGCCATCACCCATCCAGCTATTAACCCCGTCTAACCGGGCTTAACGTTTTGGTGAGAGGGAGCGCGCTAACAGCAGACGCCACCTGTGCCTTTAGTTGATTGGTTTAATAGTCAAATAAATCAACTAAAATTTCTATTATATTTTTTTATCTTTAGTTTCCAGCTGTAGTGACTTGTCTTGTACTGAAAACCAAATGTGCATTATGACTGGGGATACTTATCAATGTGTATGCAAACCTGACTTTGAAGGAGAACACTGTGAACTGCCAGGTATAACTTTATATACACATCTCAAACTCATTAATAATTCATGAGGAGAACACGAAGGCAATCATTGGCATGTCTCTAGTTTTATATCTGATAAAGGATCCTCCGATTAACATTTACGTAAACTTTACCTTTGATTTTCACGGCTTAGACAACGTACGGTGTTTCTCATTATTACTATACCAAGACAAAATGTGTTCTTTTTGAAGCTATTTGAAACACTAGCAGTATCGCGTCGTGTTTTATGTAATATTTAAAACATGAGCAGCAATGTTCTATCAGATTTAAAACATGAGGCGATAGCCGAGTGTTTGGGTCTGATAATACACGTACTGCGAATGTTAAATAGCTTCAAAAACGACCCATTTGGTAAGTTCATTGGCGTAGTAAGTTTGAAAAATAACGTTGTCTAAGCCGAGAAAATCAATGCTAAAGTTTATATAAATCAGGTATAAACGCGCGGACATGGTACTGATTTCCTTTTTGTTTTCCTCATGAATTATTAATAAGTTTTTGAAATTTGAAAAAGACACTGCTGCTCATGCTTTGGATATTACTTCAATATTCGCAATATGCAATAGCTGTAAAACTTCAATAATAAGGTAAACGAGTGCCGGGAAGTGCTGTCATGCTTATCACTTTGCAGAAGTGGTGTGACTATTGATTCACAAGTGCTGAGCGCCTTTCAGACTTCGTCAATGTCTACTCATTTTGAAATTATTTCTATTATTCTATTTAGTCAAAGCAACATGTACAACATTAGGTGATCCTCATTACACTACATTTGATGGAAAACGTTACGACTTTATGGGAAAGTGCGAGTACGTGTTGGCTAAAGACAGCTTGTACAACTGGTTTGAAGTAAGACAAGTGAACGAAGCTTGTGGAAGTGGTCAAGTTACTTGTACGAAATCTGTGTCAGTTCAATTTCCGGGGATATTTATCAATCTAAAAAGGGGAAGTGTCTTGGTTAATGGAACAATTGTTACTTTGCCTTGGAATTCTAGAGGTAAGGGTGAGCTTTTTTGAGTTTTAATGCAAAATGCAAGTGAAATTAAGGTTTAATTTGACGAGTGTTTTCAGAAAGCTCTTTCAATCGTGAATCTAATTCGGTTAATTTGATTGACTAAATTTATTCTGTTTACCTAACATTAATTCTATTTCATTGATTAACTTTATTTTTTTTTTCACTAAAGAAATAAACATCACTGAACCTTCAAATGACGAGACTCTAGTTACAAGTAACTATGGTGTTACGGTGCATTGGGATAATGTTTACAACGTCAGAATCACAGTACTTGGTCGTTACCTCAACCGAACATCTGGTCTGTGTGGTACATATAATGGAATAGAAGACGATGACTTCTTAACATCTTACAACACAACGGAAACTGATGTGGCAGCTTTTGGAAATTCTTGGAAGACTGATCCTAGTTGTGCCAATGCCACTAATGTTACACATCCCTGTGACACAAATCCTGAGAAGAAATCAATAGCCAAGATGAACTGTTCAGCTTTATTGAGATATCCTTTCTCGTCGTGCAACACAACAGTGAACGCAACTGATGAAGATTATATTAGGAACTGTGAATTCGATGTGTGTGCATGTAATAATCCTATCGCGTGCTTGTGTGCTTCATTTCAAGCTTATGCTCATGAATGCCAGGCCCGTGATGTGAGCATTGTGTGGAGGAATCAATCAGGCTTTGAACAATGCAGTAAGTCTAAATATATTAGCTTTGAAGTGGTGTTGTCGGTGTCGGGGCGAAACCTTTTTTGTCTGATAAAGGGCTGCTATCGAAACGTCAGTATTTAATTATTAAAACTATTCTCCTCAGTTTAACATGTTTTTAATTTCTTGCATCAAAAACACTGTGTAAGAAGAATTCTCATTTTTGTAGACTTCAGAACGTAGTCTTTGTTTTCACTAGTAATATTTTTTGTTCTATAATTTAGATTCTCCTTGTGCAAGTTCTCCATGTCACAATGGTGGCACTTGTTCAAATCATGGAACTACGTTTGAATGCAAGTGTCCTGGTGGTTTTATTGGTGAGCGATGTAACGTGAAAGGTAAGGATACCGTTATTGGATACTTATGTAATTTAAATTAAATTTCTGGCAACAACATTGTCATCAACAGACTACCGCAACGGACAACAACAACAACAACAACAACAGCTGGAGCAACGACGACGACGACGACGACGACGACGACGACGACTTGGACAACAGCAACGACGGCGACAACGACAACAACAACAACAACAACAACAACAACACCCACCACCACCAACAATAACACAACAACAACAACAACAACAGAAGCAGCAACAACAACAACAGCGGCAACAACAACAACAACAACAACAACAACAACAACAACAACAACAACAACAACAACAACAACAACAACAACAACAACAACAACAACAACAACAACAACAACAACAACAATAACGACAACAACAACAACAACAACAACAACAACAACAACGGCAACGGCAACGGCAACAACAACAACAACAACAACAACAACAACAACAACCGAAACAGAAGCAACAATAACACCACGACCACCACCACCACGACCACCACCACCACGACCACCACCACCAACAACAACAGCAACAGCAAGAACAACGACACCGACAACGACGACGACAATGACAACAACAACAGCAGCAACAACAACAACGACGACGACGACAGCACGTATATATGTTCTGATCTACTCCTAGATTCATATGTACTGGACTTTGTTTAAAATTCAGTTACTATACAACCATCCAGCTTTCTCATTACATTACACTAACATAAATAAGCCATTCTTTTTAAGGTTAATTGTTGCTTCTGAAATGTTAGCACACTGATATTTATGTCTGTAATAATCTATTTCCAGATGTTTGTCAAGTCACGATGCTCTTCTATTCAACTTCATCACAAATAACCTCTCCCACCACAATAAACAATGTTACCTCAATGATCGATTCCACTGATTCGCCTTTGGCATATGATAAATACAGTCGCCGTTTGTACTTCTATAATTCCACGAATTCTGGAACGATATTTAGTGCGAAATTGGACGGATCAGACGTTCGTACTGTGGCAGTCACTGAACATTTAGTAGCTTTCACAGTCGATGGTGAACACGATATTATTTATTACATTCACAACCCAACGTCGTCGATTTACTACATAAACCTTACAAGTTCAGTACATGAACAATTGGATGCCTTATCTACAGTCACAGCTTTAAAAGATGTTGATATGGATTCCCGAAATGGGTAAATACTCTTCTCTTTTAATGCTAGTATTTCATATTATTCTTGGTTGTCATGAATTATGGAATAATACATAGTGGTGAGACTACGGTATGGTTTGGGTGGGTGTTGTTTTGCGTGGTGTTAGGCTGCGTTGTGATGCGTCGTGTTGTGTCGCGTTGTGGTGTGTTGTGTGTGGTGTGTTGTGTGTGGTGTGTTGTGTGTTGTGTGTTGTGTGTTGTGTGTTGTGTGTTGTGTGTTGTGTGTTGTGTGTTGTGTGTTGTGTGTTGTGTGTTGTGTGTTGTGTGTTGTGTGTTGTGTGTTGTGTGTTGTGTGTTGTGTGTTGTGTGTTGTGTGTTGTGTGTTGTGTGTTGTGTGTTGTGTGTTGTGTGTTGTGTGTTGTGTGTTGTGTGTTGTGTTGCGTTGCGCTGCGCTGCGCTTTAATAATTTGCTTTTTAAAAATAAGCAGTCTTTTGGTGGTTATTATTATTATTATTATTATTATTATTATTATTATTATTATTATTATTATTATTATTATTATTATTATTATTATTATTATTATTATTATTAGTATTGTTATGGAATTTTACCAAAAATGAGCCTCACTGATAATTCGTTACTATCCATTTCAATTGTACAGTTGTATGCAAACTGTTCTTCTTAGGGATCCAGCAGGGGCCTTCCCACATTGGTCTAGTATTACTTAGTACAGGAGGAAACCGCTTATTGGATCTTGTTTTCAAATTTAAAGTTATTTAGTGGTGGCGCGAACTGGAAGTCCTAACATTGCTCGTTTCCATATCGACACTCAGCAATTTACGACGTTATCTGACGACGAAAAATCACCACAAACATTGTCGGTGGATGAAGATAATGAAAATGTCTTTTGGGCCACCTTCGAAGACGACCAATACAAACTTATAAAAACCTCGTATAGCGGAACAACAGTAAATTTAAATATCAGCTATCCAGGACAAATTAAGATTACCCAAGACTTGCTTTATTTATATGTGCTGGATATAGGTAACAAACGCATAGATAAATATAAAAAGAGTTCACTGGAAAAGGTTGAAACCATAGCAACGTCGACTAATTCAAAGGAGATTGTCGCTGGATTTGGTAAGTATACGTGTAGAACTTTAGCAAAATGGTTTGTTTATGCTTTACAAAGAGTGAAATTAAAGAAAACAAAAGACATTTACTACATAATAATATATCTTTAACTCCTTTAACTCTGTATATGACTGTATTTTTCCAAGTACATGTACATGTGTGTTTTTCGACGCTCATATTTGGGATAACTTATTTTTTGTGTTTACCAGAATGGTAAGGTTTGACTGTATAGTTCTGACAATAATTTGACGATTATTTCAAATTGCTGTTTATATCAGTGTCCATTTGTTAACGACAGTATTTAATTGTTCATCTTTTCAATACAGTTCAGAATATTCACTGAGAAAAACTGCTAGCGAAAACGTTCGTAGATCAAGAGACACTACGTATTGAAAAATTGTCAACTTAATGCTGTTTTTATTTCTTCCACTACAGATCTAGATGAATGTTGTGTAGGAACATACTGTGACGCCAATTCCGTTTGTCATAACACACCAAGTAGTTTCATGTGTATGTGTAATAATGGGTTCACTGGAAATGGCACATTTTGTGAAGGTTAGTTACAAATACTGTTATTTTGTTGATACCGAATTTTGTTAATTTCATCGCTAAAAGTATTGGTTTTTGCCATTTTTTACCTGATGTTTTGGAGAAGGAAAATTTTTCAGAGGTCTACAAATCAAGTATAAGGCCTTCAGCTATTCAACTTTATTTTAATTGTACTATCAATAAATCTTAATGCACGCACTTTAATGTATATACTATCATATTATATATTACTCTCAGGGGCGGATTTAGGATTTTGGAAATGTCAGTCACATATGTGGTCCATATATGTAGGGGGTCCGGGGGCATGCCCCCCCGGAAAATTTTTGAAATCTGGGTCTCTAAAATGGCATTTCCCGTGATCTGACAGCATATTTGAGCCAACTTTGTTAAGTTTTAAAGCATATTTTTAATAGCACATTTTATCATTTTTACAAAAGATTTTCATTTAAACTGAGAAAATTACACTCACTATATATTTACAAAGCTAATTAAAATATTAGTTAGCTGAACGAGACAGGCGCGAACACCCATGCTTTAAAAAAATTAACTATTCAATGTATCAAAGACCTTGTCATAGTCTGTTATTTAGTGTGTAATTTTCTCCATAAATTAGGGGAGAAAATCGGATAAACAGTAGATATATATATAATTATTGGTCTCATAACCTCATTGTATTGTAGTATAAAAAATTGGCTGTTTCGCCAGGGAAAAAGCTGGAAAATTTTTGTTTGACATTTTTAGAATTTTTACCAGACTGGAATGAGGTTTTCTTTAGGACTTTGCTTGAGGTTGGATGTTCAGACTGTTTTCTTTTTTGACCAGTTGGACAAAAAAGTAACGGAACAAAATGGTTAGGTTTGAATTTATCACCAGACTTTACCAAACCATCAACACAGAATAGAATATGAATGTCATCTACTACTGGTACCGCTTTCAGAGGAGAACGAGGTTTAACTTTACGATTAAACAATAACTTACACCTATGGTCTCCACAATCTGGATAGTAGGAAACTATATTTCTGTTAAGAACAGAAGAAAGACCAAGAATACAGAGAAAAGATGACCATTTATTATTACCACAATTAACAATAGCCCCCTTCTTCACTAGCTCATCCCCAGACAACCCTGAATCTAAGCATTCAAAGGAAACTGATGAAGGTAAAAGGTTATTTAAACTTCTACCAAAATCTTCCTGATGGATGGTTTGAATAAAAATTAGCATGGAGGAAAAGCTCAATGCATGTCAACACTCTCAAATCATCAACAAGGGTATTGTTACCTACCAATACCAACGAAATTGAGCTGTAAAGACAATTGCCAGTAGCTTCAGATCTAAACAAATATTTAAAACCAATATTAAACGCCTGAGTAATTGATTTGTGACATGTTCGATCTGTTAATAAATTATATGTTATCTTATTTCACGAATCACGACCACGCGGTTAAAATATATCTTCATCAGAGCAAGATTATAAACAAATAAGTTGAAAAGTAAACAGTATTCATTTCAAAATCATGAAGAGAAAGGTCCGATAAAATTTAAAGTCGGACTAAACCTTGCCTTAAGAATCAATTCATTGATCCTTCATTCCAAATTCACATACAAGAGCTGCTGGTTGGTAAGCGTGAAATATGCTAATGCCGTCACGCTGAATAATGTCTGAACTCTGAACTCAGACTTCCGCAAAATGATATTATAGTACGATATTGAAACTGGACAAAAACACATGTATTCGACACTAGACTGTTTGTAGATTTGAAATGAAACAAGACGACCTTACCTTACCTTACAGCAGTGCATGACCAGTTTCCTTTCTTCATTGGTTTGGCATGCTTGGGAATAAATGACTCCGCGCCAAAATTCCTGCTCAAGAAGCTCGAAATGCTTCCAATCGCGTTTAAATTTTCCTCGCTTGAAAGAAATCGGCGATCGTGTAAACTTGATAACAAATCATCGTAGATTGTTCGAAGTATGTCTTCATCGTTGCTGTTAAAAGCAGCTAAAACCCGTTCGAAAACGCTTACCACAGAACTCATGACTGAAACACAGAAGCTTCGATACTCAGCTGACTCAGCAATGGTGCAGATCCATGAACTCAACTCGAGAGCCAATCAGGTTTGAGGCAAATCCAGCAAAAAAGTGGTTGCCATGGTGCAGATCCAGCAAAACCCTTGAAATCAACGCGAGAGCCAATCAGGTTTGAGGCAAATCCAGCAAAAAAGTGGTTGCCATGGTGCAGATCCAGCAAAACTTTCAAAGCGAACGCTGACCACCGGTCATCTCTGCTCGGTGTTTGCTTGACTCGCAAACTAAGATAAAAGCGAATTTGAAACCCAATCTCTCCGAAGAACTCTTGAGATTAAAATGTTGTCTGATTGCGCAATTATTCTTGTGATTTTTTACGTCAGTCGCGTGACTGGTCTGATGTATGCTAAATCCGCCCCTGATTACTCTGACAAGGACCCTTGGTTTATTTGATCAATAATTTAATCTATTTCATTGTATTTAAAGTGCCTCTATGGCCTGTGGGATCTTTACATATTTAAATAACTTAGGTTACTAGAAATACATGAACGCAACAACCCCTCGCCCGCTTTATATGCATTTTTAACCCCCCCCCCCCCCCCCCCCCCCCCCTAATTTCTGTTTTTTGTTGTATTATAAATGACACACAGATCAGAAAACATCCCAGCAAGGTTCATCTGTAGTCATGTATTGACACACCGAAAGAACATGCAAAGTCAATATTAAAAAAAAAACAAACAGCGAGATGAAGCAAATATTCTAAGAGTTTGCAAACATTACGGGCTCTCTACGCATCAATTGGATCTTCTCTTCAAAACAATGGCCAAGAAAAGACAATGTCAACGTCCTAGCGTTCAAAGACAATTCTAGACAAAATATTATTTATATTAATTTTCATTTTCAAGATTTCTTCCGATTTAACTCAGCTAAATTGGTAAATAGTAATACGAATCTCCTACCGTTAAACTTTCTTCTGCTTTTGTCACCACAAACACTGGCAATTCAGTCTAATCTTTTCGGATTGTTTTTCTCGTTCGCGGTTTCTTACTTTTTTTCGTTGTTGACACATAAACTTAAATTAAATATGACAAGGCATCATTCAGTTCTCTTCATGATCTAAAAAGCCGTTTGTTTCAAAATTTCTTCATTGTTCCCTCTCGAGTTATGTAGAATACACCAGAGCAAAATTCCTTACCGGCTTTGAACAGTTTCAGGACACATCCTTCTTCTTTCAGTTTTACATTTCGGTCGGCATCGTTTTCGGTCTTTATCGTATTAATTTTTAGGCTTTTTCCAGTGGTATTGTTGTCTTTTTCTCGCTGCCACATCTCTTGTTAGTCTTCTTTCTTTGGTCTTTTTCCATAGTAATATTAATGTACATTTTAGCATTTTAGCTGAAACCATTTTTTCTGGCAAATATTTCTTTCGTCGTGATCGTTGAAAAACTATTTCGTAATCCAACCGAACTTATAAATTATATATTTGCTGACGTAAATTTAAATAATTTGAATAATTTAACAGGTTAGTTACCAGTACCCTGCTATTCGAACTGCGCAAGTTGTGGATTTGATAACATATATATATATATACCAACAGGTTTCAGAATTGCTTTCGGCTTTTCATCTCGCGTGTAAAGTGGACTCCACGCACGTCGAGATTAGCACCCTCACCCGGGCTCCGGGCCTTCGGCCCTACGCCCGGGCTCGGGGAAAATAAAATGTTTGCCGCAATTTTTTCTCAAAAATATTAAATGCTCGCCAATTAACAGCGCTCCGAAGTTGGCCAAATCTGTCCAAATCGCGCCATTATGAAAGTTAGATCGTTTTTTTGGGCATGGGCTCTAATTGATAGATCTAGCGTCACAGTCGGAACACCAAAATTTCTTCCGCCGAGTCTGAGTCAGACGAACCATCTTGGAACATATTGATAAATATCTCTAAAGTTTTCATTGCTTAAATAAAGGTTTAAGATAGGCAATACCAAAAACACACTAAATAGTCAGACGTTTGGTTCCGACCGTGACGTCACACAGTAAACTCGCACCATATCCCTAATGCACGGTCACAGTTATAGAGGTACAAAGTTTGAAGCGCTTTTAATGGGCCGGGATTTGATATTTTTGAGAAAAAATTGCGGGAAACATTATATTTTAACCTAAGTTATTTAAATATGTAAAGATCCCACATGCCATAGAGGCACTTTTACGTTCGTTTAACCTAAAATTTCAATAAATTTGTTTGTTTTTCTTCTAGATATTGACGAGTGCTCTCGTGGCATATGTCACCCTAATGCCACGTGCTCAGATACAGCCGGTTCTTATTCGTGTGAATGTAACGAAGGTTTTGAAGGAGACGGTTTAAATTGCGAAGGTGCGCAAATTCAGTCAGTTGCTTTCTAAAGACATTGATTTATATCATGCTATGCTTCCTTCCACCCGTGCTTCTTTCCTTTGTTCGATCGTCCCTTCCTTCCTTCCTTCCTTCCTTCCTTCCTTCCTTCCTTCCTTCCTTCCTTCCTTCCTTCCTTCCTTCCTTCCTTCCTTCCTTCCTTCCTTCCTTCTTTCCCTTCCTTCCTTCCTTCGTTCCTTCCTTCCTTCCTTCCTTCCTTCCTTCCTTCCTTCCTTCCTTCCTTCCTTCCTTCCTTCCTTCCCTTCCCTTCCCTTCCCTTCCCTTCCCTTCCCTTCCCTTCCCTTCCCTTCCCTTCCCTTCCCTTCCCTTCCCTTCCCTTCCCTTCTCTTCCCTTCCCTTCCCTTCCCTTCCCTTTCCTTCCCTTCCCTTCCCTTCCCTTCCCTTCCCTTCCCTTCCCTTCCCTCCCCTGCCTTTCTGCCTTTCTGCCTTCCTGCCTTCCTGCCTTCCTGCCTCCCTGCCTCCCTGCCTCCCTGCCTCCCTGCCTCCCTGCCTCCCTGCCTCCCTGCCTCCCTGCCTCCCTGCCTCCCTGCCTCCCTGCCGCCCTGCCTGCCTGCCGCCCTGCCTGCCTGCCGCCCTGCCTGCCTGCCGCCCTGCCGCCCTGCCGCCCTGCCTCCCTCCCTCCCTCCCTCCCTCCCTCCCTCCCTCCCTCCCTCCCTCCCTCCCTCCCTCCCTCCCTCCCTCCCTTCTTTCCTTCCTCCCTCCCTTCCTACCTTCCTTCCTTCCTTCCTTCCTTCCTTCCTTCCTTCCTTCCTTCCTTCCTTCCTTCCTTCCTTCCTTCCTTCCTTCCTTCCTTCCTTCCTTCCTTCCTTCCTTGCTTGCTTGCTTCCTTGCTTGCTTGCTTGCTTGCTTGCTTGCTTGCTTGCTTGCTTGCTTGCTTGCTTGCTTGCTTGCTTGCTTGCTTGCTTGCTTGCTTGCTTGCTTGCTTGCTTGCTTGCTTGCTTGCTTGCTTGCTTGCTTGCTTGCTTGCTTGCTTGCTTGCTTGCTTCCTTGCTTGCTTGCTTGCTTGCTTGCTTGCTTGCTTGCTTCCTTGCTTCCTTGCTTCCTTGCTTCCTTGCTTCCTTGCTTCCTTGCTTCCTTGCTTCCTTCCTTCCTTCCTTCCTTCCTTCCTTCCTTCCTTCCTTCCTTCCTTCCTTCCTTCCTTCCTTCCTTCCTTCCTTCCTTCCTTCCTTCCTTCCTTCCTTCCTTCCTTCCTTCCTTCCTTCCTTCCTTCCTTTCTTCCTTTCTTCCTTCTTCCTTTCTTCAATATTTTTATTTTTTTTTTATTTGCAGCCACCAATTGTAGCGTTCTGTCTTGTGGAGTAAATGAAGTTTGTGTGAGCTTAAACAACATATATAAATGTGTTTGTAGAAGCGACTATACAGGAGACGATTGCAGTGAACTTGGTAAGATAATGCATCCTAAATCTAAGTACGTGTCATGTCATTAAGTAAAGGGTGTTTTGATATGTTCGTTTTTCACTTATTTGATCTTGTCTACTTGGAAAATTTGTAGTTGAAGCAACATGTACATCATTAGGCGATCCCCATTACACAACATTTGATGGAGAACGTTACGACTTTATGGGAAAGTGCGAGTACGTGTTGGCTAAAGACAGTTTGTACAACTGGTTTGAAGTACGACAAGTGAACGAACCTTGTGGAAATGGTCAAGTTACTTGTACAAAATCTGTATCAGTTATGTTCCCAGGGATACTCATTGTCCTTCGAAGAGGAAGTGTTGCTGTAAATGGAACCACCATCCTGTTGAATGCTAGTTATGAAGGTAAATCACAATAGTTAAAATTTTACATTTTGACTCTCCAAGGGAAATTGTCCCCTACGAAAAAATGTATTAAGTGGTCTTAGTTTAACTCTTTTATGTCACCTTAAGTCCCCTTAGGTCCCTTAGGCCTTTTGGGTCTCTTATGTCTCTTACGTCCTTTATGTCCCTTTATGTCCCTTGAATCCTTTACGTTCCGTAGGTTTCTTATGTCGCTTAGATTTCTTGAGTCTCTTATGTCCCTTACGTTCTTTAGGTTCCTTGAGTTTCTTCGCTCCATTAAGTTCCTTTTGTCCCTTATGTCTCTTAACTCGCTCAAATGTACAGTACGGTTAACAGCATTCTCGCCAATACATTTTATTGTTATTTATTTTTTATTACTGTCATATCGACAAGAATAAACCTTGTTTTTTCTATTTCTCGAACGAGTTTTGTTTAATGAAATATTTTTGTATCTCGTAGACTTGTTGAAATTCTTTTCATAGCTTTCATGACTTTGTTAATAATTCAATAAGATTATAAAATATAGATATTTACGTTGTGTGTTTCTTAGGTAATCGTTCTTTTCTTTCTATTTATGCAAAGGAATAAACATCACTGAACCTTCAAACGGCGGGACATTAGTTACAAGTAACTATGGTGTTACGGTGAAATGGGATAATGTTTACAACGTCAGAATCACAGTACTTGGTCGTTACCTCAACCGAACATCTGGTCTGTGTGGTACATATAACGGAAAAGAAGACGATGACTTCTTAACATCGTACAACACGACAGAAACTGATGTAGCAGCTTTTGGAAATTCTTGGAAGACTGAACCTAGTTGTGCTAATGCCACTAATGTTACACATCCCTGCGACACAAATCCTGAGAGGAAATCAATAGCCAAGATGAACTGTTCAGCTTTATTGAGATATCCTTTCTCGTCGTGCAACACAACAGTGAACGCAACTGATGAAGATTATATTAGGAACTGCGAATACGATGTGTGTGCATGTCATAATCCTATCGCGTGCTTGTGTGGTTCATTTGAAGCTTATGCTACTGAATGCATGTCTCATGACGTACACATCGTCTGGAAGAGTGAATTTCCACAATGCAGTAAGTATGCAATTGTTCGACGTCATCTTTTTTTTTACCATTAAGCCTCACTTTGGTGTTATTTTTGACTTTACTAAATGAACCTCATCGAGCAGGACGTTTAATAGCTAATACACCTCTTTTATGCTATTACTTATAATAATATTGTTCCTGTAGCATTCATCGTCTTTTTTCATTTGTAGCTACCCCTTGTGCCAGTGATCCTTGTTATAATGGAGGTGCTTGTTCAAATAACGGTACTTCATTTAGATGTGAATGTGCTTTGGGATTTGTTGGTCAGCGATGTGAAACTAAAGGTATATATGTATAGGTTTACTATTCAGAGATGAAGGTAAAGGACTGGGGGCTAATCATCCTTACTCGCAGCCAGCGGCTGAATTACGAAGGACGCAGATCAACGCGGCCGTGTCGAGGCATATCAAAGGCGCTCCAGGCAGCCGCCATACGACACAGTTCAGACCACGGATCACAGCTAAGATATATAGGTGTTGATTTTACGGAGGGAGGAAAACCGGAGAAGGAGGCGAAACACACTCGAAGCACAAGAGAGATCACCTACAACGGGGTCATTCCCAAGCCATCACCCATCCAGCTATTAACCCCGTCTAACCGGGCTTAACGTTTTGGTGAGAGGGAGCGCGCTAACAGCAGACGCCACCTGTGCCTTTAGTTGATTGGTTTAATAGTCAAATAAATCAACTAAAATTTCTATTATATTTTTTTATCTTTAGTTTCCAGCTGTAGTGACTTGTCTTGTACTGAAAACCAAATGTGCATTATGACTGGGGATACTTATCAATGTGTATGCAAACCTGACTTTGAAGGAGAACACTGTGAACTGCCAGGTATAACTTTATATACACATCTCAAACTCATTAATAATTCATGAGGAGAACACGAAGGCAATCATTGGCATGTCTCTAGTTTTATATCTGATAAAGGATCCTCCGATTAACATTTACGTAAACTTTACCTTTGATTTTCACGGCTTAGACAACGTACGGTGTTTCTCATTATTACTATACCAAGACAAAATGTGTTCTTTTTGAAGCTATTTGAAACACTAGCAGTATCGCGTCGTGTTTTATGTAATATTTAAAACATGAGCAGCAATGTTCTATCAGATTTAAAACATGAGGCGATAGCCGAGTGTTTGGGTCTGATAATACACGTACTGCGAATGTTAAATAGCTTCAAAAACGACCCATTTGGTAAGTTCATTGGCGTAGTAAGTTTGAAAAATAACGTTGTCTAAGCCGAGAAAATCAATGCTAAAGTTTATATAAATCAGGTATAAACGCGCGGACATGGTACTGATTTCCTTTTTGTTTTCCTCATGAATTATTAATAAGTTTTTGAAATTTGAAAAAGACACTGCTGCTCATGCTTTGGATATTACTTCAATATTCGCAATATGCAATAGCTGTAAAACTTCAATAATAAGGTAAACGAGTGCCGGGAAGTGCTGTCATGCTTATCACTTTGCAGAAGTGGTGTGACTATTGATTCACAAGTGCTGAGCGCCTTTCAGACTTCGTCAATGTCTACTCATTTTGAAATTATTTCTATTATTCTATTTAGTCAAAGCAACATGTACAACATTAGGTGATCCTCATTACACTACATTTGATGGAAAACGTTACGACTTTATGGGAAAGTGCGAGTACGTGTTGGCTAAAGACAGCTTGTACAACTGGTTTGAAGTAAGACAAGTGAACGAAGCTTGTGGAAGTGGTCAAGTTACTTGTACGAAATCTGTGTCAGTTCAATTTCCGGGGATATTTATCAATCTAAAAAGGGGAAGTGTCTTGGTTAATGGAACAATTGTTACTTTGCCTTGGAATTCTAGAGGTAAGGGTGAGCTTTTTTGAGTTTTAATGCAAAATGCAAGTGAAATTAAGGTTTAATTTGACGAGTGTTTTCAGAAAGCTCTTTCAATCGTGAATCTAATTCGGTTAATTTGATTGACTAAATTTATTCTGTTTACCTAACATTAATTCTATTTCATTGATTAACTTTATTTTTTTTTTTCACTAAAGAAATAAACATCACTGAACCTTCAAATGACGAGACTCTAGTTACAAGTAACTATGGTGTTACGGTGCATTGGGATAATGTTTACAACGTCAGAATCACAGTACTTGGTCGTTACCTCAACCGAACATCTGGTCTGTGTGGTACATATAATGGAATAGAAGACGATGACTTCTTAACATCTTACAACACAACGGAAACTGATGTGGCAGCTTTTGGAAATTCTTGGAAGACTGATCCTAGTTGTGCCAATGCCACTAATGTTACACATCCCTGTGACACAAATCCTGAGAAGAAATCAATAGCCAAGATGAACTGTTCAGCTTTATTGAGATATCCTTTCTCGTCGTGCAACACAACAGTGAACGCAACTGATGAAGATTATATTAGGAACTGTGAATTCGATGTGTGTGCATGTAATAATCCTATCGCGTGCTTGTGTGCTTCATTTCAAGCTTATGCTCATGAATGCCAGGCCCGTGATGTGAGCATTGTGTGGAGGAATCAATCAGGCTTTGAACAATGCAGTAAGTCTAAATATATTAGCTTTGAAGTGGTGTTGTCGGTGTCGGGGCGAAACCTTTTTTGTCTGATAAAGGGCTGCTATCGAAACGTCAGTATTTAATTATTAAAACTATTCTCCTCAGTTTAACATGTTTTTAATTTCTTGCATCAAAAACACTGTGTAAGAAGAATTCTCATTTTTGTAGACTTCAGAACGTAGTCTTTGTTTTCACTAGTAATATTTTTTGTTCTATAATTTAGATTCTCCTTGTGCAAGTTCTCCATGTCACAATGGTGGCACTTGTTCAAATCATGGAACTACGTTTGAATGCAAGTGTCCTGGTGGTTTTATTGGTGAGCGATGTAACGTGAAAGGTAAGGATACCGTTATTGGATACTTATGTAATTTAAATTAAATTTCTGGCAACAACATTGTCATCAACAGACTATCGCAACGGACAACAACAACAACAACAACAACAGCTGGAGCAACGACGACGACGACGACGACGACTTGGACAACAGCAACGACGGCGACAACGACAACAACAACAACAACAACAACAACAACACCCACCACCAACAACAATAACACAACAACAACAACAACAACAACAGAAGCAGCAACAACAACAACAGCGGCAACAACAACAACAACAACAACAACAACAACAACAACAACAACAACAACAACAACAACAACAACAACAACAACAACAACAACAACAATAACGACAACAACAACAACAACAACAACAACAACAACAACGGCAACGGCAACGGCAACAACAACAACAACAACAACAACAACAACAACAACAACAACAACAACAACAACAACCGAAACAGAAGCAACAATAACACCACGACCACCACCACCACCACCACCACGACCACCACCAACAACAACAACAGCAACAGCAAGAACAACGACACCGACAACGACGACGACAATGACAACAACAACAGCAGCAACAACAACAACAACGACGACGACGACAGCACGTATATATGTTCTGATCTACTCCTAGATTCATATGTACTGGACTTTGTTTAAAATTCAGTTACTATACAACCATCCAGCTTTCTCATTACATTACACTAACATAAATAAGCCATTCTTTTTAAGGTTAATTGTTGCTTCTGAAATGTTAGCACACTGATATTTATGTCTGTAATAATCTATTTCCAGATGTTTGTCAAGTCACGATGCTCTTCTATTCAACTTCATCACAAATAACCTCTCCCACCACAATAAACAATGTTACCTCAATGATCGATTCCACTGATTCGCCTTTGGCATATGATAAATACAGTCGCCGTTTGTACTTCTATAATTCCACGAATTCTGGAACGATCTTTAGTGCGAAATTGGACGGATCAGACGTTCGTACTGTGGCAGTCACTGAACATTTAGTAGCTTTCACAGTCGATGGTGAACACGATATTATTTATTACATTCACAACCCAACGTCGTCGATTTACTACATAAACCTTACAAGTTCAGTACATGAACAATTGGATGCCTTATCTACAGTCACAGCTTTAAAAGATGTTGATATGGATTCCCGAAATGGGTAAATACTCTTCTCTTTTAATGCTAGTATTTCATATTATTCTTGGTTGTCATGAATTATGGAATAATACATAGTGGTGAGACTACGGTATGGTTTGGGTGGGTGTTGTTTTGCGTGGTGTTAGGCTGCGTTGTGATGCGTCGTGTTGTGTCGCGTTGTGGTGTGTTGTGTGTGGTGTGTGGTGTGTTGTGTGTGGTGTGTGGTGTGTGGTGTGTGGTGTGTTGTGTGTTGTGTGTTGTGTGTTGTGTGTTGTGTGTTGTGTGTTGTGTGTTGTGTGTTGTGTGTTGTGTGTTGTGTGTTGTGTGTTGTGTGTTGTGTGTTGTGTGTTGTGTGTTGTGTGTTGTGTGTTGTGTGTTGTGTGTTGTGTGTTGTGTGTTGTGTGTTGTGTGTTGTGTGTTGTGTGTTGTGTGTTGTGTGTTGTGTGTTGTGTGTTGTGTGTTGTGTGTTGTGTGTTGTGTGTTGTGTGTTGTGTGTTGTGTGTTGTGTGTTGTGTGTTGTGTGTTGTGTGTTGTGTGTTGTGTGTTGTGTGTTGTGTGTTGTGTGTTGTGTGTTGTGTGTTGTGTTGCGTTGCGCTGCGCTGCGCTTTAATAATTTGCTTTTTAAAAATAAGCAAAGTCTTTTGGTGGTTATTATTATTATTATTATTATTATTATTATTATTATTATTATTATTATTATTATTATTATTATTAGTATTGTTATGGAATTTTACCAAAAATGAGCCTCACTGATAATTCGTTACTATCCATTTCAATTGTACAGTTGTATGCAAACTGTTCTTCTTAGGGATCCAGCAGGGGCCTTCCCACATTGGTCTAGTATTACTTAGTACAGGAGGAAACCGCTTATTGGATCTTGTTTTCAAATTTAAAGTTATTTAGTGGTGGCGCGAACTGGAAGTCCTAACATTGCTCGTTTCCATATCGACACCCAGCAATTTACGACGTTATCTGACGACGAAAAATCACCACAAACATTGTCGGTGGATGAAGATAATGAAAATGTCTTTTGGGCCACCTTCGAAGACGACCAATACAAACTTATAAAAACCTCGTATAGCGGAACAACAGTAAATTTAAATATCAGCTATCCAGGACAAATTAAGATTACCCAAGACTTGCTTTATTTATATGTGCTGGATATAGGTAACAAACGCATAGATAAATATAAAAAGAGTTCACTGGAAAAGGTTGAAACCATAGCAACGTCGACTAATTCAAAGGAGATTGTCGCTGGATTTGGTAAGTATACGTGTAGAACTTTAGCAAAATGGTTTGTTTATGCTTTACAAAGAGTGAAATTAAAGAAAACAAAAGACATTTACTACATAATAATATATCTTTAACTCCTTTAACTCTGTATATGACTGTATTTTTCCAAGTACATGTACATGTGTGTTTTTCGACGCTCATATTTGGGATAACTTATTTTTTGTGTTTACCAGAATGGTAAGGTTTGACTGTGTAGTTCTGACAATAATGTGACGATTATTTCAAATTGCTGTTTATATCAGTGTCCATTTGTTAACGACAGTATTTAATTGTTCATCTTTTCAATACAGTTCAGAATATTCACTGAGAAAAACTGCTAGCGAAAACGTTCGTAGATCAAGAGACACTACGCATTGAAAAATTGTCAACTTAATGCTGTTTTTATTTCTTCCACTACAGATCTAGATGAATGTTGTGTAGGAACATACTGTGACGCCAATTCCGTTTGTCATAACACACCAAGTAGTTTCATGTGTATGTGTAATAATGGGTTCACTGGAAATGGCACATTTTGTGAAGGTTAGTTACAAATACTGTTATTTTGTTGATACCGAATTTTGTTAATTTCATCGCTAAAAGTATTGGTTTTTGCCATTTTTTACCTGATGTTTTGGGGAAGGAAAATTTTTCCGAGGTTTACAAGCCAAGTATAAGGCCTTCAGCTATTCAACTTTATTTTAATTGTACTATCAATAAATCTTAATGCACGCACTTTAATGTATATACTATCATATTATATATTACTTTGACAAGGACCCTTGGTTTATTTGATCAATAATTTAATCTATTTCATTGTATTTAAAGTGCCTCTATGGCCTGTGGGATCTTTACATATTTAAATAACTTAGGTTAAAATAAAATGTTTGCCGCAATTTTTTCTCAAAAATATTAAATGCTCGCCAATTAACAGCGCTCCGAAGTTGGCCAAATCTGCCCAAATCGCGCCATTTTGAAAGTTAGATCGTTTTTTTGGGCATGGGCTCTAATTGATAGATCTAGCGTCACAGTCAGAGGAGACCGGACAGCTTTCATGTGACTGTCACGTGATATTGTCGACCAATGAAATTGCGCTATTTTCTTATCGTTGATCGGCTGAAAATTTTGCATTGGACTCAGAATATCGAATATTACGCTGTTGTCATTCATTTTTTTCTTTAAAAAAGCAGTGATATGGTTTCATATATTGTTGGACTATCCATATCTGCAGGATTTTGCAAGGTAAGTGTATTTTTTCTACTTTGTTTTGATCGTTTATGTAGGTCGTGTCGCGCTAAGCGAAGACCCCACATCCGGTTTGTACAATCTTCAAACCAAAAAATCTCGAATTCCCATGGTTCGAATTCTCTAATTTTTGCGAAATAAGTTGAAGAAATGTCTAATCTTGGATTCTATGGAGGCGATCCCCAGCGAGCCCCTCACCGTTTTCGAGATATTCGCCGTTGAACCGACCATGGTATTTCGGCTTTCACTAAGATGGCGCCCAATAATTTAAGAGAGCCTCTCGCCACTAAAGCCTGTTTTTCTCTCAAGAATTTTGGAAGTTTCCTAATATTTCGAGCTTTATTCTTTAGAGTAAGTGTAGAATGAGTGGTGGACAATTATTACATAGTAAAATTTGGTATTTGTCTGTTTTTATGGTCCAAAACGCTGACGTCGCTGTATAAAAACACCATCATATTCTGGAAAAATTGTATACATATCAGGCCATATCAGGCCTGCATACAGAATGTACTTAACGTTCTTAAAGATCTGGTATATCTGTATACAGAACTGATATGTATAGATATTTTTTATATATTAAATAACGTGTTCCATGCCAGCAGTATGATTATTAAAATTGATGTGTGGATTATTTGTAGTTTATTATTGGTCATTGTTATTGTGAATAATATATTGTAGTTGTAGTATTTTTTTATTTTTTGCTAATTTGTTATAATTTGTTTTGTTCGTATTGTTTTTCAGTATACAAATATTTATTATCCCTTTTGCCCTAGTTGTCCATATTTTCAACCGAGTCAGTGATGTGGGAAGCAAGCTGATGGGGTGCCAGGGGGAAGTGTACACTTTCAAAAGTACCTTGTTTCAGGGCAGAGTTTTAAAATGACCCTTGAGGCACATGTCTTCTGATAAAGGTCTTCTGATAAAGGTCTTTTTTGTTGCAAAATTATAAAGGGGGACTCCAAGTGGTTGGGAGGGGGGGGGGGGGGGGTGGCATGTGCCCTGTGTCCACCCCTTGGTTTGTACCCATGAAGTGAATACAATAGTTAGGTATTGGCTGTACAGTCAGCTCTTAAGACATGAAAGAGTTAATAACTCCATATCACATTGTATTTTTTACAGGAAGTGAAGAGATACAGTACAGATGTACGTGTTGGAAGAACTTACTTTGGCACCAATCTGAACTGGAATTTTACAATGATAAATTGATGGATTCTCTTTTACTAAATAACATTCAAATAATATGTAGTTTGAAGTTTTGCATGTTGTCATGTTGTATAATTACATAAGGCAATGCATAATAATTGTGGACGTAATTAATAAAATTTTAACACAGAAGTATTATCTTGCATAGTATTATACAATCCAAATGCTATTATTCATCCCTTTGCCTTTGAGTGCTATGAACTATGTCTAAGACAGACACCCTTGGGCTGGACATTGTCTGTCTTATAGTTCATTCATATGTCTACCTTAATGCAGTAACGTTTCTGATGCCATCTCTAAATGGCCAAAGTTGATGTTTTCTTGGCAGGGGGGGGGGGGGGGGTTGCTTCACTAACAATGCCCCTGATTGAATAGAGGTGACCAAGATCAATATTGAGACAAAACATTTTAATTTTATTCAAGTTCCTTATTTACATATATATTGAGGATACAGGAAATACCCTTTATTTGATAAAATAGAAATATTTGACCAGTCCAGTTATATATACCAAATTTATCAATAGATTCTGGAGGCAATCCAATAAATTATCCCGATTTTTCATTCACCTTAATTATAAAGAAAAATACAAGATTGTTATTGAATAATAAATTTTAAGCTAGCGTTATTCACAATTTTATAAAATTTGGGATACTACAAGTACAGTATAAAGTATAAAAGGAAACAAGACTGTTTGTTAAAAAATCGGGGGGAAACCCCCAAACAAACCAAGGATGATAGTTGTATCTAATTGATCCAGATAATTGTTACACACAACAGTTATAGAAGTTTACAGTAATACTGCAGAATGCAAAACATTAAACCACGGAAAATGCATCATAAGGTAGTATAGAATAGGAAACACTTGAGAGGGAAATCATTAACCACTAAACAACAAATAATGTTGATTTCTCACCTCACGCTTTTCTCCAGTTGTAACGAATCACACGTTGCACAGCACAACCAAATCCTTCTTTGTTGTAAACATCTAATTCGTTTCTGATTTGTTCCATTATTAATTGTAACATAAAATGCGTCGAATCCGAAGGAACTTGAGTAGTCTTGAATGCCCATCCGCCATTGTCACGAATATACGCCAAATAAAGCATAATCTGAGCATATTAATTGTCTATGATAACCACGAATTGTTCTCGTATATTTCTGACTATCAGATTTAACAATTCTGGATCAACTGTGACGAGTTTTCAAAAGTTTTTCCGCATCTAGTCCACCGGGCAGAGTTCATTCCTCGTCGGCGGTCAGATGCAAATGAATCGAAAATTTGTCAATTTTAGCGTTAGGACCATGATGCTTTGTGGCAGCTGTCCAACCTCCTCTGCGTCACAGTCGGAACACCAAAATTTCTTCCGCCGAGTCTGAGTCAGACGAACCATCTTGGAACATATTGATAAATATCTCTAAAGTTTTCATTGCTTAAATAAAGGTTTAAGAGAGGCAATACCAAAAACACACTAAATAGTCAGACGTTTGGTTCCGACCGTGACGTCACACAGTAAACTCGCACCATATCCCTAATGCACGGTCACAGTTATAGAGGTACAAACTTTGAAGCGCTGTTAATGGGCCGGGATTTGATATTTTTGAGAAAAAATTGCGGGAAACATTTTATTTTAATCTAAGTTATTTAAATATGTAAAGATCCCACATGCCATAGAGGTACTTTAACGTTCGTTTAACCTAAAATTTCAATAAATTTGTTTGTTTTTCTTCTAGATATTGACGAGTGCTCTCGTGGCATATGTCACCCTAATGCCACGTGCTCAGATACAGCCGGTTCTTATTCGTGTGAATGTAACGAAGGTTTTGAAGGAGACGGTTTAAATTGCGAAGGTGCGCAAATTCAGTCAATTGCTTTCTAAAGACTTTGATTTATATCATGCTATGCTTCCTTCCATCCGCGCTTCTTTCCTTTGTTCGATCGTCCCTTCCTTCCTTCCTTCCTTCCTTCCTTCCTTCCTTCCTTCCTTCCTTCCTTCCTTCCTTCCTTCCTTCCTTCCTTCCTTCCTTCCTTCCCTTCCCTTCCCTTCCCTTCCCTTCCCTTCCCTTCCCTTCCCTTCCCTTCCCTTCCCTTCCCTTCCCTTCCCTTCCCTTCCCTTCCCTTCCCTTCCCTTCCCTTCCCTTCCCTTCCCTTCCCTTCCCTTCCCTTCCCTTCCCTTCCCTTCCCTTCCCTTCCCTTCCCTTCCCTTCCCTTCCCTTCCCTTCCCTTCCCTTCCCTTCCCTTCCCTCCCCTTCCTCCCTGCCTCCCTGCCTCCCTGCCTCCCTGCCTCCCTGCCTCCCTGCCTCCCTTCCCTTCCCTTCCCTTCCCTTCCCTTCCCTTCCCTTCCCTTCCCTTCCCTTCCTTTCCCTTCCCTTCCCTTCCCTCCCCTTCCTCCCTGCCTCCCTGCCTCCCTGCCTCCCTGCCTCCCTGCCTCCCTGCCTCCCTGCCTCCCTGCCTCCCTGCCTGCCTGCCTCCCTCCCTCCCTCCCTCCCTCCCTCCCTCCCTCCCTCCCTCGCTCGCTTCCTTCCTTCCTTCCTTCCTTCCTTCCTTCCTTCCTTCCTTCCTTCCTTCCTTCCTTCCTTCCTTCCTTCCTTCCTTCCTTTCTTCCTTTCTTCCTTCTTCCTTTCTTCAATATTTTTATTTGTTTTTTATTTGCAGCCACCAATTGTAGCGTTCTGTCTTGTGGAGTAAATGAAGTTTGTGTGAGCTTAAACAACATATATAAATGTGTTTGTAAAAGCGACTATACAGGAGACGATTGCAGTGAACTTGGTAAGATAATGCAGACTAAATCTAAGTATCTATCATGTCATTAAGTAAAGGGTATTTTCATATGTTCGTTTTTCACTTATTTGATCTTGTCTACTTGGAAAATTTGTAGTTGAAGCAACATGTACATCATTAGGCGATCCCCATTACAGAACATTTGATGGAGAACGTTACGACTTTATGGGAAAGTGCGAGTACGTGTTGGCTAAAGACAGTTTGTACAACTGGTTTGAAGTACGACAAGTGAACGAACCTTGTGGAAATGGTCAAGTTACTTGTACAAAATCTGTATCAGTTATGTTCCCAGGGATACTCATTGTCCTTCGAAGAGGAAGTGTTGCTGTAAATGGAACCACCATCCTGTTGAATGCTAGTTATGAAGGTAAATCACAATAGTTAAAATTTTACATTTTGACTCTCCAAGGGAAATTGTCCCCTACGAAAAAATGTATTAAGTGGTCTTAGTTTAACTCTTTTATGTCACCTTAAGTCCCCTTAGGTCCCTTAGGCCTTTTGGGTCTCTTATGTCTCTTACGTCCTTTATGTCCCTTGAATCCTTTACGTTCCGTAGGTTTCTTATGTCGCTTAGATTTCTTGAGTCTCTTATGTCCCTTACGTTCTTTAGGTTCCTTGAGTTTCTTCGCTCCATTAAGTTCCTTTTGTCCCTTATGTCTCTTAACTCGCTCAAATGTACAGTACGGTTAACAGCATTCTCACCAATACATTTTATTGTTATTTGTTTTTTATCACTGTCACATCGACAAGAATAAACCTTGTTTTTTCTATTTCTCGAACGAGTTTTGTTTAATGAAATATTTTTAAATCTCGTAGACTTGTTGAAATTTTTTTCATAGCCTTCATGACTTTGTTAATAATTCAATAAGATTATAAAATATAGAGATATACGTTGTGTGTTTCTTAGGTAATCGTTCTTTTCTTTCTATTTTTGCAAAGGAATAAACATCACCGAACCTTCAAATGGCAAGACATTAGTTACGAGTAACTATGGTGTTACGGTGGAATGGGATAATGTTTACAACGTCAGAATCACAGTACTTGGTCGTTACCTCAACCGAACATCTGGTCTGTGTGGTACATATAACGGAAAAGAAGACGATGACTTCTTAACATCGTACAACACGACAGAAACTGATGTAGCAGCTTTTGGAAATTCTTGGAAGACTGAACCTAGTTGTGCTAATGCCACTAATGGTCGACATCCCTGTGACACAAATCCTGAGAAGAAATCAATAGCCAAGATGAACTGTTCAGCTTTATTGAGATATCCTTTCTCGTCGTGCAACACAACAGTGAACGCAACTGATGAAGATTATATTAGGAACTGCGAATACGATGTGTGTGCATGTCATAATCCTATCGCGTGCTTGTGTGGTTCATTTGAAGCTTATGCTACTGAATGCATGTCTCATGACGTACACATCGTCTGGAAGAGTGAATTTCCACAATGCAGTAAGTATGCAATTGTTCGACGTCATCTTTTTTTTTACCATTAAGCCTCACTTTGGTGTTATTTTTGACTTTACTAAATGAACCTCATCGAGCAGGACGTTTAATAGCTAATACACCTCTTTTATGCTATTACTTATAATAATATTGTTTCTGTAGCATTCATCGTCTTTTTTCATTTGTAGCTACCCCTTGTGCCAGTGATCCTTGTTATAATGGAGGTGCTTGTTCAAATAACGGTACTTCATTTAGATGTGAATGTGCTTTGGGATTTGTTGGTCAGCGATGTGAAACTAAAGGTATATATGTATAGGTTTACTATTCAGAGATGAAGGTAAAAGACTGGGGGCTAATCATCCTTACTCGCCGCCAGCGGCTGAATTACGAAGGACGCAGATCAACGCGGCCGTGTCGAGGCATATCAAAGGCGCTCCAGGCAGCCGCCATACGACACAGTTCAGACCACGGATCACAGCTAAGATATATACTAAGATATATAGGTGTTGATTTTACGGAGGGAGGAAAACCGGAGAAGGAGGCGAAACACACTCGAAGCACAAGAGAGATCAACTACAACTCTACTCACATGAATTGCTAGCTCTACAACGGGGTCATTCCCAAGCCATCACCCATCCAAGTATTAACCCCGTCTAACCGGGCTTAACGTTTTGGTGAGAGGCAGCGCGCTAACAGCACACGCCACCTGTGCCTTTAGTTGATTGGTTTAATAGTCAAATAAATCAACTAAAATTTCTATTATTTTTTTTTATCTTTAGTTTCCAGCTGTAGTGACTTGTCTTGTACTGAAAACCAAATGTGCATTATGACTGGGGATACTTATCAATGTGTATGCAAACCTGACTTTGAAGGAGAACACTGTGAACTACCAGGTATAACTTTATATACACATCTCAAACTCATTAATAATTCATGAGGAGAACACGAAGGCAATCATTGGCATGTCTCTAGTTTTATATCTGATAAAGGATCCTCCGATTAACATTTACGTAAACTTTACCTTTGATTTTCACGGCTTAGACAACGTACGGTGTTTCTCATTATTACTATACCAAGACAAAATGTGTTCTTTTTGAAGCTATTTAAAACGCTAGCAGTATCGCGTCGTGTTTTATGTAATATTTAAAGCATGAGCAGCAGTGTTCTATCAGATTTAAAACATGAGGCGATAGCCGAGTGTTTTAGGTCTGATAATACACGTACTGCGAATGTTAAATAGCTTCAAAAACGACCCATTTGGTAAGTTCATTGGCGTAGTAAGTTTGAAAAATAACGTTGTTAAGCCGAGAAAATCAATGCTAAAGTTTATATAAATCAGGTATAAAGGCACGGACATGGTACTGATTTCCTTTTTGTTTTCCTCATGAATTATTAATGAGTTTTTGAAATTTGAAAAAGACACTGCTGCTCATGCTTTGGATATTACTTCAATATTCGCAATATGCAATAGCTGTAAAACTTCAATAATAAGGTAAACGAGTGCCGGGAAGTGCTGTCATGCTTATCACTTTGCAGAAGTGGTGTGACTATTGATTCACAAGTACTGAGCGCCTTTCAGACTTCGTCAATGTCTACTCATTTTGAAATTATTTCTATTATTCTATTTAGTCAAAGCAACATGTACAACATTAGGTGATCCTCATTACACTACATTTGATGGAAAACGTTACGACTTTATGGGAAAGTGCGAGTACGTGTTGGCTAAAGACAGCTTGTACAACTGGTTTGAAGTAAGACAAGTGAACGAAGCTTGTGGAAGTGGTCAAGTTACTTGTACGAAGTCTGTATCAGTTCAATTTCTGGGGATATTTATCAATCTAAAAAGGGGAAGTGTCTTGGTTAATGGAACAATTGTTACTTTGCCTTGGAATTCTAGAGGTAAGGGTGAGCTTTTTTGAATTTTAATGCAAAATGCAAGTGAAATTAAGGTTTAATTTGACGAGTGTTTTCAGAAAGCTCTTTCAATCGTGAATCTAATTCGGTTTAATGAACACGGTCGTATTTTAATTATACAAACTGAGACAGAGGCATTGATTGTAATGAATTGTGGCAAAAGGAGATAGCGAGGAAGTAACTGAACCGGGAGGAGGGTGTCCTGTCCGGCGGCCTAAAATGGGGAGCGCCCATTTTAGAGACATTGACGAAGTCTGAGGGGTGCTCAGCACTTGTAAGGTCAAAAAATGCCTCACCGCATCCAAATCCTTCACGTGGGTGAAGTGTGTGAGGCACAGCACTTCTGTGAAGTGATAAGGATGACAGCACTTCCTGCCACGAATTGAACGCTGTGATAATTCCCCCACTGAAGGTTTTGGATTTGTATAGTAGTAAAAGTATATTATTTTAATGTACGAATAATTAGAAAGTAGAAATATTTATGGATATTGGATTATAATGACCGCAGTTGACGCTATAGTTGTACTACTGATGTGCAGGGGCGTAACTTGGGTATCAGCATTTGGGGGGTGTCAGCAATATTTGCCCAAGAAAATCAAGATTTGCCCGACAAAAAGGGCGTGGACAGTAGTTCTACACTTCATGTACTACACAAGTATTTGCTAACGTATTATGCACTATTACTATAATATCATCGTCAAAGTTATGGATGTCAATTAAGTTCGTTGTATCTAGCATCATATTGCAAAACGAATAACGAATTATTGTTTTTATAGAACTAGTTAGGCAAGCGGAGACATAAATAGACATTGGCACAAACAAAAATACCAAATAAATTTATAGAGTTATTTGCTTTCCTGCTTGCCACAAATCCTTTATACAAATATACGATAATGTTACTGAAGACTAATTAAACTTTAGAATTTAATCTTCAGTTTCCGATTCTTTTTGCTAGCCCACACTTTCAGAACTTCGTCCAGATCGATTTTGTCTGTTAAATCCTTTTCAGCTGCTAAGACAATCAAATCTTCGAGACGTTCGTCTGACATGGTTGATCGCAGGAAATTCTTGATGATCTTCATCTTGCTGAACGTCCTCTCATCTTTTGCCACGCTGACTGGGGCAGTAAACAAAAGCTTAAATACTTTATAAATGGAGGGAAAGATCGACTTGTGTTCATATGCCAGTTTACAGACATCGTGAACGGACTTGCAAGGATCTTGGCTCCTGCCAACGACCTGTGGAAATATTTCAAATTCTGCTTCTAGACAAGCAGGATCGACAGTAACAGATGGCGGAAACAGCTTCGAGATTTCTTCGGCTTGCTCGAAATCCACGCTTGTAATCGGAGGTTGAAGAACGTCTGCAAGAGGCTGAATCTTTTCCAAGCATTGTTGGACGTTTTCTTTGTACTCCGTAATAAGTGAATCGAGTACTTCAATCATAAACTTTCTGTAGTGTGCATAAAACTCAATGGAAGCTGCGGTATCTGCGTTGTCATCCTGTCGTCTGCTCATCCTTCTCACTCTTTTGCGACGAAAGTTCTCTTCAGGATCATGATCGAACGATTTTGCAAATTCAACACTAGCTTTCACTTGGTTGTTCATTTCTGACTCGTTCCTTCTTATCGTTTCTAAAGAAGCAACAGTTTCTTCGATTGACGCGAGAGCATCTAAAATGTTAAGCTCTTCCTTCTGCATTTCGATGGTAAGTATTTTGGTCATCTTCATGATCAAACGCATGAACATCAACGCAAACATGAAATCGAATTTTAGCACTTTGCCGTGAAGAGAAGCAGCCCTGGTCTGCGCCGATGTTTCAACGCCATCCATCGTCGATAAGGTCAACAAGACATACAGTATTTGATGGCTTCGAATGATCTCCACATGGCTTCTATAGATTCGCTTCTGTACACCCAGCGAGTCTTGGAAAGGTTACGCAGCTTAAGCGCATTCTCTATTTTCTTCAGCTCTTCACGAAGAACACCATCTCGCTTGCAACTTTTACTAAAGAAGACATAGAGTGCTTCCAATAGGTCATACATCTGAGTAAACAACGCCGTTTTCGAGCAGTGTTCAATGAATGTATTAGATCGGTGACCTTGACAGGGAATGTACGGAACGCTACGCCCTATCAATGTTTGCAGGCATTTTTGGGCTCCTTTGAATTTCCCTGACATAGATGCAGTGTAATCGTAGGACTGGTAAACCAGTCCATCTTTGCTTCCAATTTTTGAGTCGAGAGACTGCAAGACTTCTTTCGCTTGACCCTCACCAGACTTGTCAGTAGTTTCCTTCATTTCTAAAACTCGTTCTTTAGGCTGATTTTCTTCATTGACATACCGCACCGCCACGACAAGCCTATCAGTATTTGCTGTGTCAGGGGAAGTGTCAGCCATAACTGAATACATTTCTGCAGACTCAATTTCATTGACAATTCGGCCTTTGACATCTTCAGCCATGATGTTGATGAACTCATTTTGAGAGATAGCAGATAAATATTTCACAGAATATGGCTTCATCTTTTCATTTGACAACCAATACTTCAAATGGCTATTATGGCGGGCCACAAGATTTGTTATTTGGAGAAAATTTCCATCAGCATCATCATTAGTGCCTCTGAATGCCAGTTGTTGTCTTCCTAGTGTTTTAGCGATGTCCAATAATATCTTTATTATCTCCTGGTTTCGTCGGTTGTTTTCTTCCTCTTGAATTTTGGCCGCCCTCAATTGCTTATTGAGCATAACATCGACATGCTTCATGCTGTGTGCAAATTGGGCAAGATCGCTTAATGCAGCTTTATGCGCTTGGCTGGAGAAGTGCTGTGCTAATTTCCCTTTCTTTTCCTTGCCGACGCTTTTCATTTTGTCCCATCCTTTAACGCCTTTAACCCAAGCATCAGAAGATCTCTCTCGACCTACTCCAGTTGGAAATAGACAGCAAACAAAACACGAGGCTGTGTCTTCTTTCACGCTATACTCTAGATGGGGATATTCCTTAAACCACCCGCTCGAAAATCTACACTGTTTTTTTGTTGAGATGTCTTGGCTTTCTGGATAGCGCTTCAACTTTGGCTGGTAGGGGCCATTCTCAATGATTTTTTGTTTCTGTTGGTCACTGAGTGTCCGAGGGCGGTCAGCAGGATCTCGAAGAGAGGTAAAATCAGAGTCAACTTGTGCCATGCCAATTTCTAGGTTACTTTCACGAATTTCTTGAAGCGTAGCTGCACAGTTTTTCTCCATATTTGTTGAAAGTTCTCTTACTTTTGAAATTGCCTCAAGTACATCCGTCAACAGTTCTTCAGGGTAAATAACCTCAGATGATAAAGCTTTTGTTATGATACTATCGCACTGGTGAGAGTAATCTACTAATCGCTTGATTTCTGCTGCATGGACTGTCCAAGAAATCTCTGGATCATCTGAGACTTGTATGTCAGGATCATCGAGTGCTCTACCATTATTCGTGGCAATGGTTTCACTGTCAGTGTCAATCTGTTGTCAGTAAAAGATATAAGTAGTATATAAGGCGGCAATGAGGATTAATTAAAAGAGTGAGCTATACTCATATAGCATGTAAGAAAAAATATAGATAACGTTTTTGTGAGTTTCTAAGCAGGTAGGAATTATACCAGATATTTTCTATACTTTTTATATGCATTAAAGTTTTAAAAATATTAAAAACAACATTTGCAAATGTTCCAAGAAACTAGCGCTCAATGTAACGTCTATTACAAGTAGAATTACAATCACCTCTTCTTCCTCTGAGATTGACAATATTGTTGATGCTGCCTGGTTCACATCGTCATAAGACACTGTTGTATTATACTCATCACCTGTTTCGTCATTATATTTGTTATCAACTGTTTCATGATGATCAAATGCAAGGACTGATTCTCTGTGCATCAATATTTCATCTTCATCAACATGTTCAATTTGAACTTCCTGTGTATAATGACGATATTAAATTTTATAATGACAAAATTTAGTTATATTCTTATAAATTCGGGAGAACATATATGTATCGTATTTCCCTAATTCTTGTTTAAACTTTATTTACCTCTTGCAATGCGTCCTCCTGGTGTTCAAAAACTGTATCACTGAATGACTCTTTGGACTGGCGATTAGTGTTCTCAGTAACTGTAATTACTGGAAGTAACTCTTTCTGAAATTAACAACAGATTGTAATCTAAAGATGGCATCAAATTCAATCGGTGAACAAGAACCTTAAGTTAGTGCGGTAGTCAGGTAGTGTCTTTTAAAATTTGAGGTAGTTCCCTTTAAAGCCATAGCGGCATAGGGGGAATTTATTCTTACCTTGCCATTGTTGCAAAATTGAAGCGTTGTTTGAGCCGGTTCAACCACAACTTTTGAGGTGCCAAGACCCTTGTGCTTGTTTGAGTTATGCTTCTCAAAATGATCGCTGTTCATTTCTTTCCCACATTTTTTGCATTTGACTTTACATCTGTACTGCCTTTTCCGTTGAGTTTTTAGCTTTTTTTGAGGAGGGTCCGGGGCAACGTCTTTGCCTTATCAAAACAAGACCGAAAAAAATCGAAAGTCAAAATCAAATCGGGCACTCTAATTCTCGAATATATACAAATTACAAACATTCAACAGAGATATTGATATTATAACATACCATCCATTTCATTTGCATATGCCGGATACACGTCGTGAGCAGATAAACATAACAAAGTGGTCACAAAAAGCAATAAACCGTGAATAAACCCTCACATTTTCGTCTCGTTTGCATAACAATAACACGTTTTGGATATTGAGCCCGCGGTATCATCGTCAAGTTTTATTTAGTACTTCATTTAGTGCTGATTAAAATACATCATCCAAAACACGCTAAGAACCAGGCTAAAAACAAAACTCAGTCGTCGGTCGACCTTGAAATTCTGCAATACGCTTTTATCGTTGCTTACCTACATAAAAGCAAGGTAACCTTGCCCGACAAATAGCACGTACTTTGGACAAGTTGCCCGACAAAATTGCATTTGTAAACATTGGGAGGGTGTCACACCCCCCCACACCCCCAGGAGTTACGCCCCTGCTGATGTGTGAAACAGGGTGCTGTTAGGCAAATACCGACACTCAAAGCTTACATGCTGGAATGTCAGGGAGGCCAGAAAAAACCTGACGCTGGTAAAAACCCTGTGGGAAAAGCCAATGACAGGAAAAAGTTGGGTGGAGCCGAGACGAAACCAGCAGCTTCTCCACAAAGCAATTATGTTACAAATTTTGTGCCGAGTGTCAATATCTTGCGAAACAACGCCAAGCTCAAGCTATAGTTAGCATGCATCACGTAGGAAATTGGTTCTTGATTATTGTCATTATTATTGGATTTGTAATTTTTACACATGGTTCGTTGAGTACTGTCTAGGGGTGACGATCGATCAACGATGTTGGATAAAATAGAATAGGCTATTGCGGAACTGAACAAAAATAACGCCGTGCGTTTTGCGTCAATTGCGGTTATGTTCTGAACTTGCGTGAGTGTCTCAGGAGAGTCTTTGCTTTAATCTCTGTGTGTCGCCGTGGCAACGGGCCTTCCGTCTTGGCTTTTAATATGAACTGTCATCTAATATTGGTATAAACAAGAAAAAGGGGACAAAGCAAAGCAGAGCAAAACGCAGGAAAAACACGCAAAAACAAAACAAAGGGAAGGGTTGTGCAATAACAGATTGTAAGAGGGTGAAACAGAAAGAAACTAATAGGCTGGGACTCTGCAATGACTTTTGGCTAAAATATTAATTTGGGCCAATATGCGTGGGCCGAAACGGATTATTAATAATCTCTTCAGAAAGGCATGCTGTCGCCGATCGCCAAGGTATAAATATTATCAAGGCGCGCGCACGGAAATTTCTTTAAAATTGTGAAGCGGCACTGTCACTGTGCCGTTCCGTATCATATCTTGAATTACGTCAAACAACAGACGTACTTTTCGATAATTTCCTTTAGCAGGGCTTTCGACGGTCTTAGTGATATTCCTTCGTCGGTCACGGGTTTGAACTGCTGGATATTTTGAGAAACAGATTATGTTTGGTTTGTTGTATCTGGGCTTGTAGCCGAGGGTAATGAAATGACAATAAGACCTCGAATGAGGCAGTCATGCCGTTCATGATCATGCGTTGAAGTGTTTAGTGTCAGAAATTAACGCGTTAGTTAAGAACTATTGAAGGATATCGAAGGTTTCGAACAGTTGTGAGATTGCCTCATTATTTAAATATATACTATTCTTTTCTTTCTTTTTGTATCCTTACATTTATCGTCGACTGACCGAGACTGGAGTGGCTGTCGACAAGCATTATTAAGCCGGCCGAGTCATTTGAGTTATTCTCGAGGTCTAGTATTATAAAGGAAGAAATTTAAGGAAGAAATCCCAAACCTCACGCGATGTAAAGACACAAGTATATATATGCTAAGGGACGGGAAGCAAGGAACATACTCACAAATACTTTTCGCTGATGCGGGTCTTGTGGTTGCATACCAGAGCTTCAGTTGTAATGGTTTGCTTGAAAGTGACAGGCGATTGGATTTCATTAAGCCGGGGACCATGCAAGTCAGATGATGAATGATAAAAATCCCCGAAAACCTTAGACTGCTATTTTACAGAACGATTTGAGTGAGCTCTCTGACTGTGAGTCCGTGATAGAATGACCACCGTCACCCTTTGCCGCATTCATTTATATCATTGCCTCAAGGAGGAATTTTGTTTTGATAAGGGGGAATCTTTAGATAAAGGTTTGGGTTCGGCTTTATCCATTTTGGCACATGTTTTTATGCACTTTATTTATCTGGCTTTTGCATCTGAACTACACTTAATGATCGCTTTGAGGCAGGAGATACATTATCTCGTACTCCCTCGCATTAACCTAAATTTATTAATAATAAATTTCTAAATAATTTGATTGACTAAATTTATTCTGTTTACCTAACATTAATTCTATTTCATTGGTTAATTTATTTTTTTTTTCACTAAAGAAATAAACATCACTGAACCTTCAAATGACGAGACTCTAGTTACAAGTAACTATGGTGTTACGGTGCATTGGGATAATGTTTACAACGTCAGAATCACAGTACTTGGTCGTTACCTCAACCGAACATCTGGTCTGTGTGGTACATATAATGGAATAGAAGACGATGACTTCTTAACATCTTACAACACAACGGAAACTGATGTGGCAGCTTTTGGAAATTCTTGGAAGACTGATCCTAGTTGTGCTAATGCCACTAATGTTCGACATCCCTGTGACAGAAATCCTGAGAAGAAATCAATAGCCAAGATGAACTGTTCAGCTTTATTGAGATATCCTTTCTCGTCGTGCAACACAACAGTGAACGCAACTGATGAAGATTATATTAGGAACTGTGAATACGATGTGTGTGCGTGTAATAATCCTATCGCGTGCTTGTGTGCTTCATTTCAAGCTTATGCTCATGAATGCCAGGCCCGTGATGTGAGCATTGTGTGGAGGAATCAATCAGGCTTTGAACAATGCAGTAAGTCTAAATATATTAGCTTTGAAGTGGTGTTGTCGGTGTCGGGGCGAAACCTTTTTTGTCTGATAAAGGACTGCTATCGAAACGTCAGTATTTAATTATTAAAACTATTCTCCTCAGTTTAACATGTTTTTAATTTCTTGCATCAAAAACACTGTCTAAGAAGAATTCTCATTTTTGTAGACTTCAGAACGTAGTCTTTGTTTTCACTAGTAATATTTTTTTGTTCTATAATTTAGATTCTCCTTGTGCGAGTTCTCCATGTCACAATGGTGGCACTTGTTCAAATCATGGAACTACGTTTGAATGCAAGTGTCCTGGTGGTTTTATTGGTGAGCGATGTAACGTGAAAGGTAAGGATACCGTTATTGGATACTTATGTAATTTAAATTAAATTTCTGGCAACAACATTGTCATCAACAGACTATCGCAACGGACAACAACAACAACAACAACAGCAGGAGCAACGACGACGACGACGACTTGGACAACAGCAACGACGGCGACAACGACAACAACAACAACAACAACAACACCCACCACCACCAACAACAATAACACAACAACAACAACAGCAGCAGCAACAACAACAACAGCGGCAACAACAACAACAACAACAACAACAACAACAACAACAACAACAACAACAACAACAACAACAACAACAACAACAACAACAACAACAACAACAACAACAACAACAACAACAACAACAACAACAACAACAACAACAACAACAACAACAACAACAACAACAACAACAACAACAAAAACAACGGCAACGGCAACGGCAACGGCAAAAACAACAACAACAACAACAACAACAACAACAACAACAACAACAACAACAACAACAACAACAACAACAACAACAACAACCGAAACAGAAGCAACAATAACACCACCACCACCACCACCACCACCACCACGACCACCACCAACAACAACAACAGCAACAGCAAGAACAACGACACCGACAACGACGACGACAATGACAACGACAACAGCAGCAACAACAACAACAACAAGGACGACGACGACAGCACGTATATATGTTCTGATCTACTCCTAGATTCATATGTACTAGACTTTGTTTAAAATTCAGTTACTATACAACCATCCAGCTTTCTCATTACATTACACTAACATAAATAAGCCATTCTTTTTAAGGTTAATTGTTGCTTCTGAAATGTTAGCACACTGATATTTATGTCTGTAATAATCTATTTCCAGATGTTTGTCAAGTCACGATGCTCTTCTATTCAACTTCATCACAAATAACCTCTCCCACCACAATAAACAATGTTACCTCAACGATCGATTCCACTGATTCGCCTTTGGCATATGATAAATACAGTCGCCGTTTGTACTTCTATAATTCCACGAATTCTGGAACGATCTTTAGTGCGAAATTGGACGGATCAGACGTTCGTACTGTGGCAGTCACTGAACATTTAGTAGCTTTCACAGTCGATGGTGAACACGACATTATTTATTACATTCACAACCCAACGTCGTCGATTTACTACATAAACCTTACAAGTTCAGTAAATGAACAATTGGATGCCTTATCTACTGTCACAGCTTTAAAAGATGTTGATATGGATTCCCGAAATGGGTAAATACTCTTCTCTTTTAATGCTAGTATTTCATATTATTCTTGGTTGTCATGAATTATGGAATAATACATAGTGGTGAGACTACGGTATGGTTTGGGTGGGTGTTGTTTTGCGTGGTGTTAGGCTGCGTTGTGATGCGTCGTGTCGTGTCGCGTCGCGTTGTGGTGTGTTGTGTGTGGTGTGTTGTGTGTTGTGTGTTGTGTGTTGTGTGTTGTGTGTTGTGTGTTGTGTGTTGTGTGTTGTGTGTTGTGTGTTGTGTGTTGTGTGTTGTGTGTTGTGTGTTGTGTGTTGTGTGTTGTGTGTGTTGTGTGTTGTGTGTTGTGTGTTGTGTGTTGTGTGTTGTGTGTTGTGTGTTGTGTGTTGTGTGTTGTGTGTTGTGTGTTGTGTGTTGTGTGTTGTGTGTTGTGTGTTGTGTGTTGTGTGTTGTGTGTTGTGTGTTGTGTGTTGTGTGTTGTGTGTTGTGTGTTGTGTGTTGTGTGTTGTGTGTTGTGTGTTGTGTTGCGTTGCGCTGCGCTGCGCTTTAATAATTTGCTTTTTAAAAATAAGCAAAGTCTTTTGGTGGTTATTATTATTATTATTATTATTATTATTATTATTATCATTATCATTATCATTATCATTATCATTATCATTATCATTATCATTATCATTATTATTATTATTATTATTATTATTATTATTATTATTATTATTATTATTATTATTATTATTATTATTATTAGTAGTAGTAGTAGTAGTAGTAGTAGTAGTAGTAGTATTGTTATGGAATGTTACCAAAAATGAGCCTCACTGATAATTCGTTACTATCCATTTCAATTGTACAGTTGTATGCAAACTGTTCTTCTTAGGGATCCAGCAGGGGCCTTCCCACATTGGTCTAGTGTTACTTAGTACAGGAGGATACCGCTTATTGGATCTTGTTTTCAAATTTAAAGTTATTTAGTAGTGGCGCGAACTGGAAGTCCTAACATTGCTCGTTTCCATATCGACACCCAGCAACTTACGACGTTATCTGACGACGAAAAATCACCACAAACATTGTCGGTGGATGAAGATAATGAAAATGTCTATTGGGCCACCTTCGAAGACGACCAATACAAACTTATAAAAACCTCGTATAGCGGAGCAACAGTAAATTTAAATATCAGCTATCCAGGACAAATTAAGATTACCCAAGACTTGCTTTATTTATATGTGCTGGATATAGGTAACAAACGCATAGATAAATATAAAAAGAGTTCACTGGAAAAGGTTGAAACCATAGCAACGTCGACTAATTCAAAGGAGATTGTCGCTGGATTTGGTAAGTATACGTGTAGAACTTTAGCAAAATGGTTTGTTTATGCTTTACAAAGAGTGAAATTAAAGAAAACAAAAGAAATTTACTACATAATAATTATCTTTAACTCCTTTAACTCTGTATATGACTGTATTTTTCCAAGTACATGTACATGTGTGTTTTTCGACGCTCATATTTGGGATAACTTATTTTTTGTGTTTACCAGAATGGTAAGGTTTGACTGTGTAGTTCTGACAATAATGTGACGATTATTTCAAATTGCTGTTTATATCAGTGTCCATTTGTTAACGACAGTATTTAATTGTTCATCTTTTCAATACAGTTCAGAATATTCACTGAGAAAAACTGCTAGCGAAAACGTTCGTAGATCAAGAGACACTACGCTTTGAAAAATTGTCAACTTAATGCTGTTTTTATTTCTTCCACTACAGATCTAGATGAATGTTGTGTAGGAACATACTGTGACGCCAATTCCGTTTGTCATAACACACCAAGTAGTTTCATGTGTTTGTGTAATAATGGATTCACTGGAAATGGCACATTTTGTGAAGGTTAGTTACAAATACTGTTATTTTGTTGATACCGAATTTTGTTAATTTCATCACTAAAAGTATTGGTTTTTGCCATTTTTTACCTGATGTTTTGGAGAAGGAAAATTTTTCAGAGGTTTACAAGCCAAGTATAAGGCCTTCAGCTATTCAACTTTATTTTAATTGTACTATCAATAAATCTTAATGCACGCACTTTAATGTATATACTATCATATTATATATTACTCTGACAAGGACCCTTGGTTTATTTGATCAATAATTTAATCTATTTCATTGTATTTAAAGTGCCTCTATGGCCTGTGGGATCTTTACATATTTAAATAACTTAGGTTAAAATAAAATGTTTGCCGCAATTTTTTCTCAAAAATATTAAATGCTCGCCAATTAACAGCGCTCCGAAGTTGGCCAAATCTGCCCAAATCGCGCCATTTTGAAAGTTAGATCGTTTTTTTGGGCATGGGCTCTAATTGATAGATCTAGCGTCACAGCCGGAACACCAAAATTTCTTCCGCCGAGTCTGAGTCAGACGAACCATCTTGGAACATATTGATAAATATCTCTAAAGTTTTCATTGCTTAAATAAAGGTTTAAGAGAGGCAATACCAAAAACACACTAAATAGTCAGACTTTTGGTTCCGACCGTGACGTCACACAGTAAACTCGCACCATATCCCTAATGCACGGTCACAGTTATAGAGGTACAAACTTTGAAGCGTTGTTAATGGGCCGGGATTTGATATTTTTGAGAAAAAATTGCGGGAAACATTTTATTTTAACCTAAGTTATTTAAATATGTAAAGATCCCACATGCCATAGAGACACTTTAACGTTCGTTTAACCTAAAATTTCAATAAATTTGTTTGTTTTTCTTCTAGATATTGACGAGTGCTCTCGTGGCATATGTCACCCTAATGCCACGTGCTCAGATACAGCCGGTTCTTATTCGTGTGAATGTAACGAAGGTTTTGAAGGAGACGGTTTAAATTGCAAAGGTGCGCAAATTCAGTCAATTGCTTTCTAAAGACTTTGATTTAGATCATGCTATGCTTCCTTCCATCCGTGCTTCTTTCCTTTGTTCGATCGTCCCTTCCTTCCTTCCTTCCTTCCTTCCTGCCTTCCTTCCTTCCTTCCTTCCTTCCTTCCTTCCTTCCTTCCTTCCTTCCTTCCTTCCTTCCTTCCTTCCCTTCCCTTCCCTTCCCTTCCCTTCCCTTCCCTTCCCTTCCCTTCCCTTCCCCTCCCCTCCCTTCCCTTCCCTTCCCTTCCCTTCTTTTCCCTTCCCTTCCCTTCCCTTCCCTTCCCTTCCCTTCCCTTCCCTCCCCTGCCTTTCTGCCTTTCTGCCTTCCTGCCTTCCTGCCTTCCTGCCTCCCTGCCTCCCTGCCTCCCTGCCTCCCTGCCTCCCTGCCTCCCTGCCTCCCTGCCTCCCTGCCTCCCTGCTTCCCTGCCGCCCTGCCGCCGTGCCTCCCTCCCTCCCTCCCTCCCTCCCTCCCTCCCTCCCTCCCTCCCTCCCTCCCTCCCTCCCTACCTCCCTCCCTCCCTCCCTTCCTTCTTTCCTTCCTTCCTTCCTTCCTTCCTTCCTTCCTTCCTTCCTTCCTTCCTTCCTTCCTTCCTTCCTTCCTTCCTTCCTTCTTTCCCTCCCTCCCTCCATCCCTCCCTCCCTCCCTCCCTCCCTCCCTCCCTCCCTCCCTCCCTCCCTCCCTTCCTTCCTTCCTTCCTTCCCTTCCTTTGTTCAATATTCTTATTTGTTTTATATTTGCAGCCACCAATTGTAGCGTTCTGTCTTGTGGAGTAAATGAAGTTTGTGTGGGGTTAAACAACATATATAAATGTGTTTGTAAAAGCGACTATACAGGAGACGATTGCAGTGAACTTGGTAAGATAATGCAGACTAAATCTAAGTATCTATCATGTCATTAAGTAAAGGGTATTTTCATATGTTCGTTTTTCACTTATTTGATCTTGTCTACTTGGAAAATTTGTAGTTGAAGCAACATGTACATCATTAGGCGATCCCCATTACAGAACATTTGATGGAGAACGTTACGACTTTATGGGAAAGTGCGAGTACGTGTTGGCTAAAGACAGTTTGTACAACTGGTTTGAAGTACGACAAGTGAACGAACCTTGTGGAAATGGTCAAGTTACTTGTACAAAATCTGTATCAGTTATGTTCCCAGGGATACTCATTGTTCTTCGAAGAGGAAGTGTTGCTGTAAATGGAACCACTATCATGTTGCCTGCTAGTTATGAAGGTAAATCACAATAGTTAAAATTTTACATTTTGACACACCAAGGGAAATGTCCCCTACGAAAGAATGTATTAAGTGGTCTTATTTAACTCTTTTGTCACCTTAAGTCCCCTTAGGTCCCTTAGGCCTTTTGGGTCTCTTATGTCTCTTACGTCCTTTATGTCCCTTGAATCCTTTACCTTCCGTAGGTTTCTTATGTCGCTTAGATTTCTTGAGTCTCTCATGTCCCTTACGTTCTTTAGGTTCCTTGAGTTTCTTCGCTCCATTAAGTTCCTTTTGTCCCTTATGTCTCTTAACTCGCTCAAATGTACAGTACGGTTAACAGCATTCTCGCCAATACATTTTATTGTTATTTATTTTTTATTACTGTCACATCGACAAGAATAAACCTTGTTTTTTCTATTTCTCGAACGAGTTTTGTTTAATGAAATATTTTTATATCTCGTAGACTTGTTGAAATTCTTTTCATAGCTTTCATGACTTTGTTAATAATTCAATAAGATTATAAAATATAGATATTTACGTTGTGTGTTTCTTAGGTAATCGTTCTTTTCTTTCTATTTATGCAAAGGAATAAACATCACTGAACCTTCAAACGGCGGGACATTAGTTACAAGTAACTATGGTGTTACGGTGAAATGGGATAATGTTTACAACGTCAGAATCACAGTACTTGGTCGTTACATCAACCGAACATCTGGTCTGTGTGGTACATATAACGGAATAGAAGAAGATGACTTCTTAACATCTTACAACACGACAGAAACTGATGTAGCAGCTTTTGGAAATTCTTGGAAGACTGATCCTAGTTGTGCTAATGCCACTAATGTTCGACATCCCTGTGACACAAATCCTGAGAAGAAATCAATAGCCAAGATGAACTGTTCAGCTTTATTGAGATACCCTTTCTCGTCGTGCAACACAACAGTGAACGCAACTGATGAAGCTTATATTAGGAACTGTGAATACGATATGTGTGCATGTAATAATCCTATCGCGTGCTTGTGTGCTTCATTTGAATCTTATGCTACCGAATGCCTGGCCCGTGATGTGAGCATTATGTGGAGGAATCAATCAGGCTTTGAACAATGTAGTAAGTGTAAATATATTAGCTTTGAAGTGGTCGTGGTCGTTGTCGTGGTCATTGTCTTTGTCTTTGTCAAACAACGTTAACGTACAATATTCGTAGGGCAAGGTGAAAAGATTTTAAACT
>OZ036001.1:11767288-11773776 GCA_964035015.1 Corallium rubrum
TGGTTGCCCATTCTCCCGAGCCTGAGGTTCGTGTTTCAAACGCTCGACCATTAAAAATTAAAAATAAATATAAATAAATAGATTACAAGTAACAAGTAGGTATAACAATATCAGTTATAAACTAGGTATAACAATAATAGTTATTAAGAACAATATAGATAATTATAAAGATCTATTTACAGTAATAATAATTCAATTACACAGTATACGGTCGATAAGCTCCTGTTGCATTGGCAGCCGGAAAAAATCATTCCCTTAATTTGGGAACGAAATTCAGACATAGAAGTAGAAGATTTAACAGCAGTTGGTAGTTGGTTCCAGATGTGTGATATAATATAAATAAACGAGTTATGCATATATGAATTATTATAAGTAGGTTGTAAAAACGTAGGTTGTAAGGTGTAAGTCGAGGAGTATACGTAAAAAGATCAGAAATATAACTTGGACCTTGCATCTTGAAACATTAAATTACTCTAAAATTATTCATTCTCTTTGTTTTGCAAAAATAATTCTTTTGTTTAAAGGTCGTAGATCGTAAAGTCCCTATTGTTGAATAAAGGTTGTGAGTTCCTAATTTTCTTTTTTTTAGTTACCTCGTCGTGGTTAGATCAACTGCTCCTGAAATTGTTCAGTATAATGTTGAAAGCAATGTTGTCACACCCTTGGTAAATAACGGAAGCATGTTTCCGAAGAGAACCTCTGTCGATGAATACCACAATACTGTCTATTGGGCGAATTACGATACTGACTTGAATCAATGGATTTTATTCAAGACCTTGTACAGTGGTACGACAGTGGACTTAAACATAACATATTCCGCAGCCATTTCGATAACTCAAGACAGATTTTATTTGTACGTGTTGGATTCAAGCAACGGTCAGATTAACAAGATTAAGAAATCAACAATGGAGGAACTTGAAGTTTTAACGCTAGCAAGTGGTGTAGAAGAAATAATTGCTGGATTTGGTAGGATATTTTTCGCCTCTGATTTAAAAGGGAACTTCAGTTTCTCTAGAATTCTAACTACTTGATATTTTCTTACAATCGAAATATAGTAAGGTTAGATATACTGCCGAAACATAGTAGTCTAACGTTTCGAGCGAAAGCCCTTCGTCAGAGTGAGGCACGTTTCTCTCTGACGAAGGGCCTTCGCTCGAAACGTTAGACTGCTACGTTCTCTGTTTCGGCAGTATATCTAACCTTACTATATTTCGATTTGTTGTTTCAATACTGCCTACGCAGCACGCTACTTTTACTTCACTATTTTGATATTTTCTTATTTTGATAAGATACCGACGAATGTTGCTTGGGAAATATCTGCCACGTGAATTCCACGTGTTCAAATTCTCCTGGTAGTTTCCAGTGTTCTTGCAATCGAGGCTATTCTGGGAATGGAACCTTTTGTGAAGGTAAAGCTGATGTAATTAATACGCGAGTTGCACGATCATGCGAACGCATCATTTTTTGCGGGCCCCAGGCATGATTTTGGCGGGCTGCGTGCATAACAAATGTGGTAAACGAAAGAAATTTGACAAATTCTGAAGATATTAGCATCAGGAATTATTTCTATCTTTAAAAATAGTTAAACTTCCTTTAGTATTGGCCACGTTTTAATATATGTGGCCCATCAAATGATGCGCGCGCAAATTTGTGCAACTCCTATATGGCTTATTTACATCGTAAGATGACCTTTTTAGAAAGACGACAACAACAATAATAACAACAGCAGCATCAACAACAACTACCACCACCCACCACCAACAACAACAACAACAACAACAACAACAGCGCCACCACCACCACCACCACCACCAAAACAACAACAACAACAACAACAACAACAACAACAACAACAACAACAACAACAACAACAACAACAACAACAACAACAACAACAACAACAACAACAACAACAACAACAACAACAACAACAACAACAATGCTGATGATAATAACAGCAATGATGAGCTCTTCATGCTCAGAATTCCTATAACCATTACTTTTGCAACTGCCTATATGGCTTATTTACATCGTAAGGTGACCTTTTTAGAAAGACGACAACGACAATAACAACAGCAGCATCAACAACAACTGTACCACCACCCTCCACCACCACCAACAGCAACAACAACAACAACAACAACAACAACAACAACAACAACAACAACAACAACAACAACAGCAACTTCAACAACAACAACAACAACAACAGCGCCAGCGCCACCACCACCACCAAAACAACAACAACAACAACAACAACAACAACAACAACAACAACAACAACAACAACAACAACAACAACAACAACAACAACAACAACAACAACAACAACAACAACAACAACAACAACAACAACAACAACAGCAACAACAACAATGCTTCTGATAATAACAGCAATGATGATCTCTTCAGAATTCCTATGACCATTACTTTTAAAACCTAATAAAGTTTTAAAATTTTTAACTTTCTACTTTTATAGATATTGACGAGTGTTCTACATCAAATGCTTGTCATGTTAATGCCACATGTAGAAATACGCAAGCCTCGTATGAGTGCGTGTGTAAGTCTGGATATGAAGGAGACGGATTTAATTGCACAGGTGCGAGGATTTTTTTATTAGACGCGTTGTATTTTTTTACTGTTCATTAACAACGTTATTAGAGTCCAGCACAGTGCTATAGAGCGGTGCCCTGTTTAGCGCCAAAAACGTTCTGTTCATTCCGCACGGACGAATGAATTAACAGACGAACTAACGAATGACTCGGGGAGCACGGTACCAACACAATCACCAATATACCATCACAACGGCGTGTGCTGTTAGGGCACTGCCTCTCAACCACTGCCGTAAGTTTAGCCCGGTTGGACGGGGTTAGTACTTGGATGGGTGTCCGTCTGGGAATAACCCCGTTCTCGAGCTTGAGACTCATGTGAGTAGAGTTTAGTTGGTTTCTCCTGTGCTACGAGGGTTTTTCGCTGGGTTCTCCGGTTTTCCTTCCTCCTCCGCAAAACCAACACTTAGGCTGTAATCCGTGGTCCGCAGTTATTTGTTTGTTCACTATTCGAGGGTTGATATATACAGGACATATGGTCTCCAGTATGAAATAGGTCAATACTTTTATTTTATTTCAATAGCTTCGCCATATATTACAACCATAATAAAACGAAGAAAAATAAAACCAAACAAAGAAAAGCAAAACGAATTAATACAAACAAACAAACAAACAAACAAACAAACAAACAAACAAACAAACAAACAAACAAACAAACAAACAAACAAACAAACAAACAAACAAACAAACAAACAAACAAACAAACAAACAAACAAACAAACAAACAAACAAACAAACAAACAAACAAACAAACAAACAAACAAACAAACAAACAAACAAACAAACAAACAAACAAACAAACAAACAAACAAACAAACAAACAAACAAACAAACAAACAAACAAACAAACAAACAAACAAACAAACAAACAAACAAACAAACAAACAAACAAACAAACAAACAAACAAACAAACAAACAAACAAACAAACAAACAAACAAACAAACAAACAAACAAACAAACAAACAAACAAACAAACAAACAAACAAACAAACAAACAAACAAACAAACAAACAAACAAACAAACAAACAAACAAACAAACAAACAAACAAACAAACAAACAAACAAACAAACAAACAAACAAACAAACAAACAAACAAACAAACAAACAAACAAACAAACAAACAAACAAACAAACAAACAAACAAACAAACAAACAAACAAACAAACAAACAAACAAACAAACAAACAAACAAACAAACAAACAAACAAACAAACAAACAAACAAACAAACAAACAAACAAACAAACAAACAAACAAACAAACAAACAAACAAACAAACAAACAAACAAACAAACAAACAAACAAACAAACAAACAAACAAACAAACAAACAAACAAACAAACAAACAAACAAACAAACAAACAAACAAACAAACAAACAAACAAACAAACAAACAAACAAACAAACAAACAAACAAACAAACAAACAAACAAACAAACAAACAAACAAACAAACAAACAAACAAACAAACAAACAAACAAACAAACAAACAAACAAACAAACAAACAAACAAACAAACAAACAAACAAACAAACAAACAAACAAACAAACAAACAAACAAACAAACAAACAAACAAACAAACAAACAAACAAACAAACAAACAAACAAACAAACAAACAAACAAACAAACAAACAAACAAACAAACAAACAAACAAACAAACAAACAAACAAACAAACAAACAAACAAACAAACAAACAAACAAACAAACAAACAAACAAACAAACAAACAAACAAACAAACAAACAAACAAACAAACAAACAAACAAACAAACAAACAAACAAACAAACAAACAAACAAACAAACAAACAAACAAACAAACAAACAAACAAACAAACAAACAAACAAACACAAACACAAACACAACAACAACAACAACAAACAACAAACAAACAAACAAACAAACAAACAAACAAACAAACAAACAAACAAACAAACAAACAAACAAACAAACAAACAAACAAACAAACAAACAAACAAACAAACAAACAAACAAACAAACAAACAAACAAACAAACAAACAAACAAACAAACAAACAAACAAACAAACAAACAAACAAACAAACAAACAAACAAACAAACAAACAAACAAACAAACAAACAAACAAACAAACAAACAAACAAACAAACAAACAAACAAACAAACAAACAAACAAACAAACAAACAAACAAACAAACAAACAAACAAACAAACAAACAAACAAACAAACAAACAAACAAACAAACAAACAAACAAACAAACAAACAAACAAACAAACAAACAAACAAACAAACAAACAAACAAACAAACAAACAAACAAACAAACAAACAAACAAACAAACAAACAAACAAACAAACAAACAAACAAATGAATATATATATATATATATAATAAAAATTAATTCTAAAAAAAATAAAATCTGACAATTAAAGACAAAAAAGAAAAGAAACATATACCTATAGCAATCAAAATAGTAACTAAAAGCAGCAGGTTATAGTTCTTGAGAGACTTCGTGTTGTGTTACATGATAAACATATTGTTTTCCAGGAACGCGGATCATCAGGATCGTAAGTGGTAGAAAGAGCACAGAAATAATATTTAAGCCGGACTGTTTTGAAGGTAGTAAGATTAGGTGTTGAGAAGTTATCTAGTTCATTTGCCAAAGTGTTCCATACTCTTGATGCTCTATTAAAAAAAGATTTCTGAAAGGAGGATGTTTTACATCTATGAATTAAAAATTGAGCGTTGTCAGGATTGCTGTTCGATGTAGTAGATCTTGTGGTACGGAGTTGTGGAATTACATCTGAGTTCAAGTTTATTAGTCCATTTACAGCTTTGAAGAAGAAGACAATGAAGAAGGCAATACCCCATAATTCTAAAACTTTAAACAAGACTATAGCACTAATACTATACACCATGTCTTATAAAATCTACTAAAACAGTGATTCAGTGATTATATTATATGGCGCGGATTACTTCCGGTAAAATCACGCGCTGTGATTGGTTGCTGACGGGGCGAGATTTCTCCGTAATGCCCAAGGGCATTATGAAAATTGTTAATGCCCTACGATTGGAAACAAACAAAAAATCCTAATAAGAAACTTTTATTGCCAAAAAACGGCGAAAATAGATGAAATAGACGACGATCAACATTATAAAAGTAAATTTTATTATCCAGACGAGAAAGAAACCGAAGAAAAGAACGCTAGTTCGGTGTTTTGACGAAGTAAAAGGAAGCGAAGACCAAGAAATACAAGATTGATTTTGAAATAAAAAGTGCCATATAATAAACTACTTAATAACCTCGACCGTTCGGTCTTTTCGGTAAAATATTAAACCTCGGTCTTGAGCGTATTAACCTCGCTATCGCTCGGTCAATACAGCAATACCTCGGTTTAATATTTTACCGTAAAGATCTCACTCTCGGTTATTAAGTAGTTAGTCTTATCTTTCACCTGGTTGCCCACAAAAATTGTCTGCTAAACAGTGATTCAGTGATTGTATTTTTGATATTACTCTGTGTCATTGGAAATTTAATTGTTATTTAATTCAATTGTTGCTATAGTTACGAACTGTACCATGCTCAATTGCGGAGTTAATCAAGTGTGCGCCAAGATCGATGGCCAAGACATATGTGTATGTAAAAAAGACCATGGGGGGTCTAACTGCGGCGAACTAAGTAAGTACCAATATTGACTGAACATTTTTGCCGTCTTTTTAATAAAGTTTAACCTTACCTTAATCTTATCTGATCTTACAGTACCTGAACTCAACTCACCTCATGAGCATCATCCCACTTCACTTCACTTCACTTCACTTCACTTCACTTCACTTCACTTCACTTCACTTCACTTCACTTCACTTCACTTCACTTCACTTCACTTCACTTCACTT
>OZ036001.1:11773976-11778976 GCA_964035015.1 Corallium rubrum
TGAGGAATATTGTCACTAAGGTGTAAGAAGTATTAATGTGAAGTTTTTGGGGTTTTTTTTTGCTTCAAGACGTGAATGAGTGCTCCGTTCCCGACTCCAACGGATGTCACGATAATGCAACGTGTAATAACACCGTAGGATCCTATCGTTGTTTCTGCAATGCTGGATTTACGGGAAATGGGACACATTGTAATGGTACGAAAGAACTTTACTACTTTCTTACACTGCTCAAGTCTCCAGAATACATGTACTTACTGGCTTCCTGAGCAGGCATCTCAAATTAAGACCGGAGGCTCAAGCTGGGGACGGAAGTCAGGCAAAGGAGACTAAGGCGATGGAAAGGGGAAAGCGGAAAGGAAAACGAAGGAGGGGGTGGGAGAAGGGTAGCCTGCTCGCAGGCTAAGAGAATGGGTACCGAGGCTACAGAGTTGCCTGCGGAGGAGGCTATGTACTTACTGTACAGTACTTGAGAGACTTTGTTAATTTTATAATTTAAGGTTTACGTACATAACCATCAACTATAATTAGTGGTAAATGATAAAATTAGTTCTTAATCACAATATTTAGCAATCATACTATAGCAACCAAGTTTTATAAAAAGAATGAATAACTCGGAGTAAACGCCTTGTCTTTTTATGCCATTTTACTGTCTAGATACCGATGAATGTTCTGGCACAAACAACTGCCATATCAATGCAACATGTTCCAACAGCGTCGGATCTTACAATTGCGCGTGCAATATTGGATTTTCGGGTAACGGTACACACTGTGAAGGTAAGCTTTAGCTAAATAAAGCTTATTAGATGGCGTGGCGGCATATGCTCTTATCTAGAATTCAGGATTATCGTGAAATGTCAAATGACCTAGAATTCAGGGCAATCCTGAATTGTAAAGGAATTGAAACTCAAACCCCACCCTACCCCAACCTTAATCCTAACTCTACCTCTAATCCGGACCATAATTCCAATTCCCAATCCCCAGCAATCCTAAATCTAACCGTGACCCTTCGGCAGGAAGCAATTGAATGATTCTACAAACTATGCGATTTCACCCAAATAATTAACTTGCTCTTTAACGCCTTGGCGCCCGAGAATTCTCCCCTTGACGATTAAAATCGTCTGGCATCAGCCAGAGTAAAATACTAAAGAATACATCGTTCCTAGCCTGCGAACATCCTGCATATACACTCTGTATCTCAAAAAAAACGATACAGTCGCGGAAGGGTTAAAAGTGGTCTTTTCCTTTTCGTACAGATATCGATGAATGTTCGAATTCCAGTTTAAATGCGTGCCATGATAATGCAACATGCTCTAACAGCATAGGATCTTATGATTGCTACTGCAAGGATGGATTCACCGGAAACGGAACTCATTGTACAGGTATGTAGCGATATTTAACATTTAACATTTACGACTTACCAAGGGCGGTAAAATGGAACACGATACGTGAATGAATGATTGAATGAGTGAATGAATGAATGAATGAATGAATGAATGAATGAATGAATGAATGAATGAATGAATGAATGAATGAATGAATGAATGAATGAATGAATGAATGAATGAATGAGTGAATGGAATGAAATGAAATGAAACGGAACGGACTGGACCGGAACGGAACGGGGAAACTTAATACGCTACTATATCATACCATAGATAATGGAAGGGGAACTGGATAGGAAACTTCAAACGAGGTTAAAGAACCGGAAACGTTGTTTGCACAACTTGCTATGGTAATTACACACTTAAAAGCAGCTAATGCACCTATTGCTGAAATTAGACAAAAGTGTAATATCACTTAAGTTCAGCAGTGTCTGATTTTAGCCATGTGGGACCACCCGTTAGGTGCATTGCCCGCTTATAAGTGTATAATTACCATAGCAAGTTGTGCAAACATCGTTTCCGGTTTCGTAAGTTTCCTATCCAGTTCCCCTTCCATTATCTATGATCATACACAGTCAACAAGTAAAATTCCTAATTTGAGAAGCTAAAACCTACTAGAGTTAAATGAAAACTAAATTAATTCGAATTACACAGAATACAGTTAGAACAGTTATCTTCTAATAAAACGATTAGGTCTCTTTTCTTAATACTTTCTTTAAAACTTCCGATATTGGTTTTATATCCCTATCGTCAGGCCTTAATTTGGACCATATATATGGCCCAAATATCTGGGAGAGTGTTTTCCATACCGCACCGAGCGAAAACGAACGTGTTCAAAGTCAGCATTCCGTAGACTGTACGTTTTGTCTGTAGTCTTCAAATTTCAGTAATATAGCCTGGCATAAGGCCATTTTTAACTTTGAACATGATAATTGCAATATCTTGCAACCATCTATTATAGAGGCTAGTCAATCCAGCTCTTCGTAAAAATTCCTCATATGGCTTCGGTTTGGATTTGAAAATCGCTTTCTCAAACTCATTAATAATTCATGAACCAAAAACAAAAGAAATTAATGTTTAGTTAGTGTTTTGAAACTGGAGGAAGATCCATCTAGCTGATCACGTGATGACGTTTTGAAATATTTTCAAAGTCCTAGGACTTTGAAAATATGTAATTACTATGTTTGAGAAGTCAGTTCAAACACTCGACGTCGGACTTTACCGGGATTTCAAAGCCCTCGTGCATTAAAAATGCTCGCCTTCGGCTCGTATTTTCAATAGGCACTCGGACTTTGAAATCCTGGTAAAGTCCTCCGTATCGTATTTGAACTATTACTTTAATGCCCGCTCTTGTATTCTTTCCAGTTTCCGCCTGTCTGATGATTTACAGAAATGCCACATTGTGTGGCAATAGGCCAACTGTGGCAAAATTGCTGATCTGAATAACTGAAGCTTTGCGTGACACGACAACATATTCCGTAGCCTCGCCAGTACCCCAATTTTTTTCGTTTGATTTCTTACGTTTCAGGCTTGGGGCTGTTAGACTGGAATATTTTGTCCTAATCAAAAACAAGTCCATTCTGCTGGACTGACCAGTCTGACCGCACTGACCGGTCTGACCTTGTAAATTGGAAAGCTCCCCAAGTTGTTTGCTTATTTTGAACTTAGAATAAAAGTCCTTTTTATAATTATATTATTTTCTGTGAATATTTTTTAGATATCGATGAGTGTACATTTGGTTCTCATGGGTGTCATGTTAATGCAACCTGCAACAACACTCTAGGGTCCAATATTTGTACTTGCAAAACAGGATTCAATGGAAACGGAACCCACTGTAACGGTACAGGAAATATGTTAACATTTTAAAATAGAAAACAATCTTTTATTTTTTGTTAACGTTCGCGTTTTTGGCTTATTTTATTTTACTTTTTTCTCTGACAAGAGCTCTTTGTTTGAATCTAACTTCCTGTGCAAAACCCCACATTTTCAGTTATTGTACTATTTTTCTCAAACTCATTAATAATTCATGAACCAAAAACAAAAGAAATTAATGTTTAATCAGTGCTTTGAAATCGAAGGAAAAGTACTAGTACTTTGAAATAATGAAAAATAGGTTTTCAAAGTCTTAGGACTTTGAAATAAGGCAAATTATATTACGTTTCAGAGGTATGTTCGGAGTTTTGAGTTTGAGAAGTCAGTTCAAATACTCGACGTCGGACTTTACCGGGATTACAAAGCCCTCGTGCATTAAAAAGGCTCGCCTTTTCAAAAAGCACTCGGACTTTGAAATCCTGGTAAAGTCCTCCGTCTCGTATTTGAACTATTACTTAAAATTCTAAAGAACTTAAGAAGAATAAAAGTGGAATGGAAACACAAAAGGATCGAATAGACCACTTTATAATGGCTACCACTTTAAATATTCTTTATATGCATCTAAATGAGTCTTTCTGGCCTCGTTATGAAGAAAAAATAATTTTGAATTGCCGACACGCTATAGTGGATCGGTCAGAAAGGCTTATTAAGATGCACATAAAAGAATATTCAAATTAGTCACATTATGAAAGTGGTTTCTACGTTTATAGTTAGTGGAGGGGATGGTTTGGAAGCTCCATTGTCTTACAAGATTATGCAATTGTCATGTAATATATCAACAACGAGTTTGAGTGTTTCATCAGGGGATCCAAACACGAGAAAACATGATGAAAGCACGATGCCGAAGGCCGAGTGGTTTTATTGTTTTCGAGTGTTTGGATTCCCCTGATGAAACACGATAAACGAGTTGTTGATATGGCATCTCAATCGAGTGATTTCAATTGAAAAGTACAACTAATATAAACCCTCATGAGATTTTATTCATGAGTGTGTGTAAAATTTATTCATACAGCAACTTGTTTGTTTTGCATCGATAATTAAGATCTTAAGAATTAGATGAACACCAGTTTTCATCTAATATCTTGAGTTTTACTGGAGTATCCAACTTCAATCAGGTGATTGAATGAACTATTGTAATTGGCTGATTGTCTCATGAATTATTAATGAGTTTGAGATGTTATTGTGTTCATGTTGAAGGAAGGCAATTGGTTTAAGAAAAAAAATTCTATGGACACTGATTCTATGAAAATCTGTGAAAGATGTTATATTGTCATTTTAAGGTTTCTTTCAAATAGACAAACTTAATTTTCGTTTCATAGGCACTTTAGCTTGCTTCATTTTAGTAATTTTTATTGTGTAGATACAAATGAATGTTCTGATCCTAATATTTGCCACGACAATTCAACCTGCGCTAACACAATCGGATCGTACAATTGCTTGTGCGATACTGGATTTATTACAAATGGAAGTCACTGCAAAGGTATGGAACCTTGTATAGTCACTTATGTACCAAATACTAGCTGGTTTTGTAGTATATAGGTGTGACGTATGCAGAGTTAGAAAAACTTTTCAACTTTTTGTTAGAAAAGCTTTCTTTGCTGAATAGCGAAAATGTTGTGTTGGCTTTTGTTACATTTAAAACTCGCGTGATTTTTTCCTTAAATTTTCAGCTTTGCCTGGTTAAAGTGTCACTGTGATGAAAAATCGTCAGCCTTTTTTTTATCTTGTCATAAAGTACATTTAAAA
>OZ036001.1:11786476-11946476 GCA_964035015.1 Corallium rubrum
AATTATCAAGGCCTCTGTTTGTGTTGCAGATAACACAAACCTCGGCCTTGATAATTCTTGATATCATGCTCAACCTCATCCAATAATTGTATAGTATATAATGTTGGCATACAGCGAACTCAACCTACGTTGAAATCATCTGAGTCTCAGCAGACTCAGCAGCGCAATGGTTAGAGCGTCTCAGTATATAGACTATATATATTACAGTATATAGACTAGCCTGGTAACCTGGCCCAATCAAAGAATATGGGCCGGGTTACCACTAAAGATTTCTGCTTTCCTATTGGTTGAAAGTTTCGCGCATTCAAGGCATGCGCAGACGTACAAGTGGATTTAACCCAGAATGACGCGAGATTGTAATTAGTGGTTACCTGGCCCATATTTCTTTTGAAATTGGGCCAGGGTACCAGGCTATATATATACTTGCTACAAGTCTCTCCCTCTCTTTGACAGAAAAGCGGAAAACGGAAGAGAAGGATAAGCAGTACCGTAAATGTTCGATTTAGCGCCGTGGCGCTTATTAAAATTTGCAATCTTTTGGTGCGACGCTTAATCGAGAGCGGCGCTTATTAAAAAAAGTTGACAAAATGCTCATAAATTACATCTTCCCCCCCCCCCCCCCCCCTAGCCTCACCTTATATCAGACGTCGAAGATGCCTCTGATCCACATCTATGGATAGACGACGATGAAGAAGGCGATGACCAGGACGTTGACGTTCTTCTTTGAATTGATTGTTCTATTGGGTATTACGAAAATGATTGGGTTAAATTTATTGGGTTTCTCTATGGCTAATTAAAGTTGTGCGATCGAAGTACCTCGCGACCTTGACCGGCGAAAAACTCCAGTGATGTATTAAAGATATGTTAGCGTATCGGTTTGTGTTTTATTGCTGATTCATCTTTTTCGAAGGTGCGGCGCTTAATCGAGAGCGGCGCTTATTAAATTATCCTGCTTCTGGATGCGGCGCTTAATCGGGAGCGGCGCTTAATCGAGAGCGGCGCTAAATCGAACATTTACGGTATATATACCTATAATGTCATACACTGAAGTCAACCTACGTTCAAATCATCGGAGTCTCAGCAACTCAATGCGTGGTTAGAGCGATCAGAAGGTTGTGGGTTCGAGTCTCGCTTGGAAAGTAACTCGAAGTACATTTACACTCAAATAATAACATTATGTCGGATTACTTTGGTTTGTTTTTTTCCAGATATCAACGAGTGTTCATTGGGCACACACATGTGTCATGTTAATGCAACGTGCAACAACATGATTGGATCTTACAATTGCTCTTGCAAAACTGGATTCTCAGGAAACGGAACATACTGCCAAGGTACATTAAATAAATTTCTCAGAGACATATCTATGCATACTTTTTTCTGGATTAATGATTATACACAAATTTTGTGGCAAAATTTTGCGTGGTGGAAAGTGCAGTTATGAGGGTAAGGGCCCTCAGAAAACGATAGGAACAAAGTCGGAGTGAGTATAAGGGCCCTGGCACTCGTGTTGGATCGGACCTTGCCCTCATGTCCTGGCGTGGGCTTCACAGTGTGTGAAGTGTGGCCTGGAGGACACCACTTCCCGCCCCGAAAACATTTTTACTTATTTCACATGTAATTTTCTAGTAATACACTGATAAGTTCTTGTTTTTCGTAAAGCTAACTAGTATAAATTTAGTTTTTACAGTAAATAATCCTGCTGATTTGTTAGTTGTTAGGAAGGGAGGTGGGTGGGGTGGAAAAATGTTTTTCTACTTTACTTTCTTTTTCTCTGACTATGCAGTATCAGAGTAACTTACTCCAGGGAAGTAGATGCGCGCATAGTGCTTAGTTGTGCGGTGCCTTTGTTGTGGCACAGACAAAGGTTGTATTCTTAAGACAATGGGTTGTTTGTGTACACGATAGTCATGTACCGACTCTCAGCTAAGCACGTGATGACTTCGTGCACAGAACAGAGTTTAGACACAAACAGCGTTTAGACACAAACACGTTGCCGATATATACTTCTCAAACTCACGAATAATTCATGAATTATCGTAGCCAAATCAATGAACGTATACCATATCACATGCAGAAATTTTGATACCCAATGAAAACCTGTAGGGAACTTCCTAGTGAACTGGATTCTTCGTTTTTAATCTGCATATTAAAATCAATGAAGGAAACACCGCAAATCGCGATGCGAATACTCGTTTGCGAGGCAAGATCAAACACTCGTTTATCGTGTTTCGAAAACAATAAAAACCTCGCGGCTACGCCTTCGGTTTTCATTTGTTTTCTCGTGTTTGGAACCCTTGATGTAATATTTAAAACACGCACTGCGAATGTTTTGAACAGCTTCAAAAACGACCCATTTGGTAAGTTCATTGGCGTAGTAAGTTTTAAAAATAACCTTGTCTAAGCCGAGAAAATCAAAGCTAAAGTTTATGTAAATCAGGAGGTTTCTTTATCAGATCCACGGACATGGCACTGATTTCCTTTGTGTTTTCCTCATGAATTATTAATGAGTTTTTGAAGAAACACTCAAACTCGTGTTTGATCTATTACATAACGTGAATTGATAATTTCATATATTTTATAGATATCGTTGAATGCTCTCGTTCAAATGATTGCCATAGCAACTCGTCATGTGTTAATACAATAGGATCTTATACATGCTTGTGTAGTATGGGATTTTCTGGCAATGGGACTGATTGTACAGGTAAGTGAAAGATAGATCTATTTTATCTCCTTCTTATGGGTATACTTCACCTCTTGTTTTTGTCCTATGGTTAGACTTTTCTTCAGATACATTTCTAATGTTAAGGTTGAAGTTGTTGTTGAAGTTGAAGTTGAAGTTGAAGTTAAGGCCATGTCACACGAGGCAATTTTCCTTGCAACTTGCAACGCAATTTTTGTCGAAAAAAAATATTGCAAGTTGCAAGAGGATGTCAGACGAACGGTAATTTCGTGGTTTTCTTTATCTTCAGACCCCAATGTAAACAAAGCCGCCATCTTGAATTACACAACAACTCAAATTTCCCCCCTGATTTTCCCTGACTCTGTCGTATTGTGATCGGTTCCTTCTCAAAAAATTGCGAAACAAGTTTCAGTGGAGGTGTCACACGTTGCAACTTGTCTCGTAGCGTTGCGAAAAGTAGAACCTGCTTCTGCTTTCTCTGCGACTCGCAACGCAATTTTTCGTTGCGAGACTAGTTGCACACACGGGGTGTCACACGAGGAAATCGTTCTTGCAACTTGCAATACAACGCCGTATATCGCATTACGTTGCAACTTGCAAGGAAAATTGCCTTGTGTGACATGGCCTAAGAGTTGAAGTTGATGTGAAAGTTGAACAAACGTCTCGGAACTTAGATATCCTTAGGGAGCACGGGTGGCGTGTGCTGTTAGGGCGCTGCCTCTCTCCAATAGTTAAGCAGGGTTAGTACTTGGATGGGCGACCGTCTGGGAATAACCACGTTCTCGAGCTTGAACCATGTGAGTAGAGTTTAGTTGGTCTCTCCCGTGCTCCGAAGGTTTTTCGCCAGGTTCTCCGCAAAATCAACACCATCTGGGATAGGAGTGGCGCCCACCCCTGCCTTAAGGTAGTAGCCAACGAAAGAGGAGCCTACTGGCTGGAGCCTTCTGGCTGGAGCCTTCTGGCTGGAGCCTTCTGGCTGGAGCCTTCTGGCTGGAGCCTTCTGGCTCTTCCGACTGCGGTCGACCAATGGTAGTGTAGTTGAAACACTCGTTCTCGTGTATGATGTATTAGGACCGTTTATACAAAGACTAAATTTATTTTCACGTCTTATGCAAGTCACGGTTTGTTCAAAAACGCCGTATAGCTGGTTTGGACTACTATCAAATCGCAATTCTCACTACGATCTTCGAGGATCGAACATACTAGAACTTCCTAAAGTACAAACAACAACATATGGACTAAAATCATGGCGCTACACTGCTGCGAAACTTTGGAACTCACTGCCAGAACCTGCGAGAGAAACAAACAATTTTAATTTATTTATCAAATTGATACGAAACTTGGACGTAGAATAAATTAAATACTTCATATTATTTATTAATAGAACAAATTTCTGAAAATTTATAATAGATTAGTATTTTATAGTTTATAGTAGCTTATATATTTTTATCTAAACAGTGGCATGCCTGTAAACTAGCTGGATTAGCTAAGCGCATTTGACCACTTTAAATAAAATTGTATTGTATTGTATTGTATTGTATTGTATTGTATTGTATTGTATTGTATTGTGTTGTATTGTATTGTATTGTATTGTATTGTATTGTATTGTATTGTATTGTATTGTATTGTATTGTATTGTATCGTATTCAGTTCGCCTCTTATGTAAGGCGTGTCTTATCGGCTCTCGTTCAAACGCCCCTATTATGTTAGAATCATTGACTGAAAGAAACATAAAAAAATCATGAAGTTTTCTCTTTATGTTTTCCATAGGCTAATCGTTTCAGTTCAAGTTTTAGAGCATTGCTCTTCTTTGTAATAACGTTATCTTTATCGTAATTTTAATATTTATATATTTGTCTTTCTGTGTATCTGAAGATATCAACGAGTGCTCTACATCGGCTCCATGTCATAATAATGCAACATGCATGAACACAGAAGGATCTTATACATGCTCGTGTACGGCTGGATTTTCTGGAAATGGAAGTTATTGTGAAGGTAAAACTAATTCTATATATTTTTTTTATCTTGCCGCTGCAATGAGATGCCAAAATGGGATATTTATATTCTCTCTGTCGATGAATGAATTGCTAGCCGTTGTATAACATAACACTGTAAACGTAAGGGGCCGTTTACATGAAACAGGATTGAGTTTCAGTCCGGATTGAAAAGCTAAGTCAGTTCGTGTTTACATGGGAATTGGGTTTCTGGATTTAAATCCGCCTGAAATCTGAACTCCGTAAATATTTGAAAACACGCCTGCATTGTTTGTTCTAGTCCTCTCTGTCACGTTTTTCATTCCGGAATGAAACTCGCACCGCCTTTACATGATTCCGGAACGAAATTTCAATCCGGAATGAGATTTCAATCCGGAAGGAGAAACGGATTGAACTCAATCCGGAATGAGCTAATCTCAATCCGGATTCATGTAAACAGATAAAGGGGTTTGATCAGAAGAGGAATGAGTTCAATCGGGATTGAAACTCATCTGGATTTGTGTAAACGGCCCCTAACTCTTATTTATTTGTTAATTAAAGATATTATGCTAGTTGATAATTGTGCAAAGTTTCATTTTGAAATTCTCCAAAATAAAGTTGTATTTTACCTGCGAAGTTTGTATTTTGGAGCGCCGCCATTAAAGTGGCCGAGCTGGAGAAGAATGAGGAAGCTTATGACGTCATAGACTCAACGAAAACAAAAGATTATTGTTGTTGTCATCAAACGGGTCATTGTCGTTGTTGAGTCTATGACGTCAAAGTTTCCTCGACTCATTCTTCTCAAGCTCGGCTACTTTACTGGAGGCGCTCCAAAATACAAACTTTACACGTAAAATATCACCTTTTCTTCAACGAATTTTGAAATGAAACTTTGCAATTTTACTAACTGCCATATCCTCTTTAAAGTGCATATAAACCCTTTTTTTTTATTATCTGAATACGTTCTACATATAGCAAACAGTTGTTCAGTGAAACATTTTTTGACTGGAGCTATTCTTCAATATGTTTTTTTGCGATTCGCATTTCTAGTATGGCAATGAGATGACGGCTATGTAGGCATTTGGCTTTCTTTCTCTTTTTGACAAGATAAACTACCTGAGAATTTTTGTGGAAAAAAGTCGTACAATATGGAACATGGTTGTTCAAACACACCATTAATGGAAGAATTGGGTCATGTCACTCCTGCAAATAAATATTGTATAGATAATGATGACTACTTTGGTGTCATCTCATTATCATTTTGAAAGCAAAAATCTCTATTAAAGCAATAAATGTTGCTCCAATCTAAAAAAATATTTCGTTGTTCAACTATTTGCCAAAGGTAGAACGTATTTAGATGATAAAAAATTTGGGGTTATAGACCTTATTCAAAAATGGCCGTCGAATTAAAATTCTTTTATATACATACAAATTAGCCCTTATGTACTCGTTTTCATGTGTGAAATTCAAAAGCATTTTTACTTTAAAACGAGGTCATAAGGACTAATTTATATGCACATAAAAGAATTCTAATTCGGCGGCCATTTTTGAATAAGGTCTATATGCACTTTAAAGTGCCTATGAAGCGAAAATTATTATTGTCTTAAATGAAAGAACTCTCAAAACGACAAAGTAACATCTTTTGCAGATCTTCGTTTCCGTGCCTCGTTGTTGAGATATTTCATATTTTTTTTGATATCACACGTGTATAATGAGTTATCAGAGAAGGTTCGGTATCTTTGCTATTATCAAACGAAATCAATTAAAAATCTGTCCGTTTAATGCTGTATGCGAAATAGACGCACAGGATCGGCTTCGAAGTGATTTCGTTTGATAATAGCAAAGATATAGAACTTTCTCCGATAACTCATTATTCACATGTGATGTCAAAGTGTTTAATTTGCATATCAAAGAAACTGAAATATCTCAACAACGAAGCACGAAAACGAAGATCTGCAAAAGATGTTACGTTGTAGTTTTAAGAGTTCTTTCATTTAAGACAATAATAATTTTCGCTTCATAGGCACTTTAAGATTATGCAAAAACATGGCCTACAATATTTTCATCAGAGAACCACTTTTATAACTCTTTTTGGTTGGCGTCAGACCCTTAAGTGTTATCTTTTTTCATGTGGTTAAATATAGGACATATCTAAGTGAAGTTAACTGCTGATGTAGTTGACCTGCGGTTCCCCTTATTAGGGGAGTCCCTTACATCACTTACGTTAAGGGGTTTCCCGCGCATTCGAGATTCATTGAGCGTCTGTTGCTTTGCTGCAAGTAGCGTCTTTGCTCAGCTTGTGCTCCCCCTTCGCCCTTTCCCCACCCGTGTTAGTTACGAAGTATAGAATCCTATAGATCGTATATGTTATTCCACTGACTTGTCAGTGTGACTAGTGGTCTGCCTTGGCAGAGTTGTCATGGCAAAGGCCTATTGCTTCTCTGATTACCCTAATTGCTATTGCTTAGTTTGCTGGCTATTTGCTCATGGCCCAATTGCTTACAGTTACTTGCTTGCTAACAAGGCTAGATTGCTGACTAGCCTGGTCACCAACGGCACCTACCTCCAAACAACGCATATTCTGCAGTTAAACTCTGGCTAACGCCAGACGATTTTACTCGTGATAGGAAAAACCCACAAACGGGAAAGGGTTACTGTAAGACCTGATTAAACGAGAACGCAAGTCATTGCGCAGTTGTGGGACTTGAGCTGACATCGGTCAAACGCCTCGCAAATGATCGAAATGCACAAAATCGAGCGCACACCAGCGCAAATATTTACATGTATACACAATGCCTTATTGCGATGATTGTGGTGATAAGGAGAGTTCCTAATAGAAAGACTAAAATTGTAAACCCTCGTTTTATCCAGGCGTTTTAAAGCCTTCAAAAAAGGCAACATCAGCAGAACTAAACTTTGCGTTGTTTGCAAGAAGTATTAAATTAATGAAAAATTGTCGTTGAGAGCTGTTCTATGTCTGTATCTATTATGCGCTTGTTATAAATTAATACGTGTTTAAAATTTTGATGTTTTATAGATATAAACGAGTGTTCTGTTTCAAATTCATGCCACGTTAATGCATCGTGTGACAATACCATAGGATCTTACACTTGCACATGCAAGACTGGATTTACAGGCAATGGAACCCGCTGTGACGGTATAGCAAGCAATGCAATTATTATCATCATTATTATTATTATTATTATTATTATTATTATTATTATTATTATTATTATTATTATTATTATTATTATTATTATTATTATTATTATTATTATTATTATTATTATTATTATTATTATTATTATTATTATTATTATCATTATTAGAAGGGGTAAGATGTCTCTTTATGTGAGTGTATTTCTTACGTATATGTAAGCTATAAAATGCCTCCAAAGAGAAGTTCGAAGTCCTCTGGTAGGACAAAGTGGACCCAGTCAATGATTGATGATCTTTTCGATTGTCGTAAAAGAGCCTTGGAGAGAAGCAATAGCGAGGGAACTTCAAATGCCGGTCGACATGGTTATATGAAGACTATGAAATTATTATGGGAAGCGAAAGGCTATGCCTCACTCAATTTAACGGCACAAAATCTACGAGATACGGTGGCTCGCTATGAGAAAAAGCAAAAACCTCCTGAACTAAGCAGCAATGTTGGTAATTACGAGGCAAATGAGCGGCAAATCGACGTTGGGCAAGGAAACGGTGAAAGGATGGGCCATGTTGTCCTTGGCGAAAGAGCTACCGCGTCGGAAACTAGCATAATCAATCAACTGCTGATCAATGAGCGGCAAGTCGACGTAGGGGAAGGAAATGGTGAGAGGATAGGTCCGCCTGCTCTTGATGAAGGGATTACTGTTTCAGAATCTGGTATAAACGATCAAGTGCAAGTCAACATCGAAAGCAGTTATTCGCATCAAGGAGGAACACTCAATTCAGTAAATATGCACATTACTGATAGCAATGCACCTTTGCATAACAATAGTTTCAACGATGCGCCTAATGAAGAACCAAGCTTCAAATGGAATGAAGTTAAAGGTGCTGAGTTCTGTGCAATGATAAACGATGCATACGAAGAAATTGTTCATTGGAAACGTAACGTGTTTTTGATTCCATTGGGGAGAAGTGAGTAGTATAGGGAAGAGGGGTTATACGGCGGGTGGATCGGGTGGATCTTTTGATCCACCCATGACGTCACCATTTTAGTCTTATATTAATTTATGCGTTAAGTAGCAGCGTAATCTACAGCGTAATTGACTATCACCCTAGAATCATTGCTAGCTAAACCCTTGTTTACAAGTGAAGAAATCGTAAGAAGATAGAATGAGGAGTCAATTCTAAAAGCCATAAGAACGTTTTTAAGTGTCGATATATAAACGAAATATTATTTGGCTGCGGGGCGGCTGAGTATCGACTTGAATTAATAGCAACATGAGTATTATATTAGTTAGAACTTAAACGGCCAAACAGCTCTTTACCCATTTACTTGGAGATATGTGCCGAATTGTCGCTTATTTGGCTTTAGTTTATAAAGTAAACGATGCCTTGAATGAAGAAATCGTTCGGCAAACTGTTCGAAAGACATTGAATCATTTTCTTCAGAGGGGTTTGCCAGAATATAAACTGTCAAGGGTTAAACGGCTGACTCGGCTATTTTATTAACGTCGTCAAGCATCTTGTTAATGTTGCTACGGCTGATATTTGCATATTTATGCTCAGTGCACGTGCAGGAGACAAAAGAGAAAACTCATTAAAGTTACTAATGACCAAAACATAACCGTATTTGCATATAAGTAGAATATTTAATTCATTTTAGGGGTGATCATGAGTTTTTTGGGAATAATAAGGGGCCTGAAGAGGTATTAATATATGGGCAAGTTTAGGCGAAAAAGTTAGTCTTAGGACTATAGTCTTAGTTTTAGGACTAAATAGTCTTAGTCTTAGGACTAAATAGTCTTGGTCTTAGGACTATATAGTCTTAGTCTTAGGACTATAGTCTTAGTCTTAGGACTATAGTCTTAGTCTTAGGACTATAGTCTTAGTCTTAGGAATATATAGTCTTAGTCTTAGGACTATATAGTCTTAGTTTTAGGACTATATAGTCTTAGGACTATAGTCTTAGTCTTAGGACTATATAGTCTTAGGACTATAGTCTTAGTCTTAGGACTATATAGTCTTAGGACTATATAGTCTTAGGACTATAGTCTTAGTCTGGACTATAGTCTTAGTCTTAGGAATATATAGTCTTAGTCTTAGGACTATAGTCTTAGTCTTAGGACTATAGGCTTAGTCTTAGGACTATAGTCTTAGTCTTAGGAATATATAGTCTTAGTCTTAGGACTATATAGTCTTAGTTTTAGGACTATAGTCTAAGTTTTAGGACTATAGTCTTAGTCTTAGGACTATAGTCTTAGTCTTAGTCTTAGTCTTAGTCTTAGTCTTAGTCTTAGTCTTAGTCTTAGTCTTAGGACTATAGTCTTAGTCTTAGGACTATATAGTCTTAGTCTTAGGACTATATAGTCTTTGGACTATATAGTCTTAGTCTTATAATCACCCCAGGGGTAACCCCCAAACACCCCCGGGGTACCCCAATCACCCCTGGGGTAACCTCCAAACACCCCCGGGACACCCCATGGGGTAGCCCCCAAATTCCCCCGGGGTAACCCCAAACACCCTAGGGGTACCCCAAACACCCCAGGGGGTAATCCCAAACACCCCCTTTCTCCTCCTCCTCCTCTTCTTTCTCCTCCTCCTCCTCTTTCTCCTCCTCCTCCTCTTTCTCGTCCTCCTCCTCTTTCTCGCCCTCCTCCTCTTTCTCGTCCTCCGCCTCTTTCTCCTCCTCCTCCTCCTCTTCTCTCCTCCTCCTCCTCTTTCTCCTCCTCCTCCTCTTTCTCGTCCTCCTCCTCTTTCTCGCCCTCCTCCTCTTTCTCGTCCTCCGCCTCTTTCTCCTCTTTCTCCTCCTCCTCTTTCTCCTCCTCCTCCTCTTTCTCCTCCTCCTCTTCCTCCTCCTCCTCCTCTTTCTCCTCCGCCTCCTCCTCTATCTTCTCCTCCTCTTTCTCCTCCTCCTCCTCCTCCTCTTTCTCCTCCTCCTCCACCTCCTCCTCTTTCTCCTCCTCCTCCTCCTCTTTCTCCTCCTCCTCCTCCTCATCCTCCTCCTTCTCCTCCTCCTCCTCTTTCTCCTCCTCATTCTCCTCTTTCTCCTCCTTCTCCTCCTCTTAAAATGTGTATTTTGGTAGCGTTTTCATCAACATCTCTATTTGACAGTCAGTGTCTAAATGAGAAAAACGCTACCAAAATACACATTTTAAGAGGAGGAGAAGGAGGAGAAAGAGGAGAATGAGGAGGAGAAAGAGGAGGAGGAGGAGAAGGAGGAGGATGAGGAGGAGGAGGAGGAGAAGAGGAGGAGGAGGAGGAGAAGAGGAGGAGGTGGAGGAGGAGGAGAAGAGGAGGAGGAGAAGGAGGAGAAAGAGGAGGAGAAGAGAGGAGGAGGAGGAGGAGGAGAAGAGGAGGAGGAGGAGGAGGAGGAGGAGGAGAGAGGAGGAGGAGGAGAAGAGGAGGAGGAGAAAGAGGAGAAGAGGGAGGACGAGAAAGAGGAGGAGGGGAGAAAGAGGAGGAGGAGAGAAAGAGGAGGAGGAGGAGAGAGAGGAGGAGGAGGAGAAGAAGAGGAGGAGGAGAAGAGAGAAGAGGGAGGACGAGAGAGAGGGAGGAGGGAGAAAGAGGAGGAGGAGAGAGAGGAGGAGGAGGAGAAGAGGAGGAGGAGGAGAAGAGAGGAGGAGGAGGAGAAAGGGGGTGTTTGGGATTATTCCCTGGGGTGTTTGAGGTACCCCTAGGGTGTTTGGGGTTACCCCAGGAGGAATTTGGGGACTACCCCATGGGGTGTCCCAGGGGGTGTTTGGAGGTTACCCCAGGGGTGATTGGGGTACCCCGGGGGTGTTTGGGGGTTACCCCTGGGGTGATTATAAGACTAAGACTATATAGTCCAAAGACTATATAGTCCTAAGACTAAGACTATATAGTCCTAAGACTAAGACTATAGTCCTAAGACTAAGACTAAGACTAAGACTAAGACTAAGACTAAGACTAAGACTAAGACTAAGACTAAGACTAAGACTAAGACTAAGACTAAGACTATAGTCCTAAGACTAAGACTATAGTCCTAAAACTTAGACTATAGTCCTAAAACTAAGACTATATAGTCCTAAGACTAAGACTATATATTCCTAAGACTAAGACTATAGTCCTAAGACTAAGCCTATAGTCCTAAGACTAAGACTATAGTCCTAAGACTAAGACTATATATTCCTAAGACTAAGACTATAGTCCAGACTAAGACTATAGTTCTAAGACTATATAGTCCTAAGACTATATAGTCCTAAGACTAAGACTATAGTCCTAAGACTATATAGTCCTAAGACTAAGACTATAGTCCTAAGACTATATAGTCCTAAAACTAAGACTATATAGTCCTAAGACTAAGACTATATATTCCTAAGACTAAGACTATAGTCCTAAGACTAAGACTATAGTCCTAAGACTAAGACTATAGTCCTAAGACTAAGACTATATAGTCCTAAGACCAAGACTATTTAGTCCTAAGACTAAGACTATTTAGTCCTAAAACTAAGACTATAGTCCTAAGACTAACTTTTTCGCCTAAACTTGCCCATATATTAATACCTCTTCAGGCCCCTTATTATTCCCAAAAAACTCATGATCACCCCTAAAATGAATTAAATATTCTACTTATATGCAAATACGGTTATGTTTTGGTCATTAGTAACTTTAATGAGTTTTCTCTTTTGTCTCCTGCACGTGCACTGAGCATAAATATGCAAATATCAGCCGTTTAACCCTTGACAGTTTATATTCTGGCAAACCCCTCTGAAGAAAATGATTCAATGTCTTTCGAACAGTTTGCCGAACGATTTCTTCATTCAAGGCATCGTTTACTTTATAAACTAAAGCCAAATAAGCGACAATTCGGCACATATCTCCAAGTAAATGGGTAAAGAGCTGTTTGGCCGTTTAAGTTCTAACTAATATAATACTCATGTTGCTATTAATTCAAGTCGATACTCAGCCGCCCCGCAGCCAAATAATATTTCGTTTATATATCGACACTTAAAAACGTTCTTATGGCTTTTAGAATTGACTCCTCATTCTATCTTCTTACGATTTCTTCACTTGTAAACAAGGGTTTAGCTAGCAATGATTCTAGGGTGATAGTCAATTACGCTGTAGATTACGCTGCTACTTAACGCATAAATTAATATAAGACTAAAATGGTGACGTCATGGGTGGATCAAAAGATCCACCCGATCCACCCGCCGTATAACCCCTCTTCCCTATACTACTGAAGTGGCAAGTCATTCGTACAAGAGATGGCTAGGCTTTATCAGTCATATGCTGATGCGAGTCCGCTTGATTGCATTTCATTGAAGGCATGCTCAGTCATGCAATCTTTGTTATTGCAAAAACCGTTTGTTAAAAGTAAGACAAAAGATCATGTTAATTGTTTAGAAAGGCGGCTTAATCTCTGGTTAAAAGGCGACATAAAGGCTCTCGTTAATGAAGGCAGATGTATTCAAAAGCATCTCATCTCCCAAACAAACCAGCCGCTCGAATTCGAGAAGATCACGCGTGGTTTTAGTCGGCTTATGCTGCAAGGAAAGGTCCATCAGGCAGTCCGCCTGATTTCCAATGCAGATAAGGGCGGCCTTCTTTCACTCGACGCATTATTACCTAATATGGATGGCAATGGTAATGTTACATAGAGATCTACAAGAGATGTTTTGCTTGAGAAACATCCTGAAGCGAAGATACCTTCACCAGAAGTATTACTCCCTGGTACAGAGGCTGATGAAATATGCTTTGATCCGGTGGTTTTTGAAAGAATAACCGGTGAAACCATCAAGCAAGCAGCAATGAGAACAAACGGCTCTGCGGGCCCGTCTGGGGTGGATGCTTATGGTTGGCGGCGCTTTTGTTCTTCGTTCAAGGGTGTTTCAGTCGACCTATGTAATGCTCTAGCTGGTGTGGCCAAACGTTTATGCACAACCCAAGTCGACCCGGATGGCCTATCGGCATATGTAGCTTGTCGCTTGATCCCTTTGAACAAGGATCCAGGAGTGCGCCCTATTGGCGTCGGGGAAGTGCCAAGGCGTATTGTAGCCAAAGCAATTCTCAAAGCTATTGGCGAAGACGTTAAGTCTGCTGCCGGAGCCCTCCAAACATGTGCTGGTCATGAAGCAGGATGCGAAGCCGCCATACATGCTATGAAAGAGATTGAATCAATGGATGATACCGAAGCAATGCTCCTGGTTGATGCTACGAACGCATTTAATACCTTGAATCGGGAAGCTGCCCTCCACAACATTGGCATCATATGCCCAGCGATATCTACCGTGCTCAATAACACGTACTCAAAACCAGTGAGACTATTTGTCACAGGTGGTGATGAAATTTTGTCATCGGAAGGAACTACGCAAGGAGATCCCCTAGCTATGGCTATGTATGCGCTCGCCATAACACCCTTAATCAACAGTCTACGTCATGAAACGTCTAGTGATGTTAAACAAGTTTGGTTCGCAGACGACTCTACATCAGCAGGAAAGCTACATGCTCTAAGAAGTTGGTGGCAACACCTGACAACAGTTGGTCCCGAATACGGTTACCATCCCAACCCAGCCAAAACGACCTTGGTAGTCAAGCCAGAATACATCCACCTTGCGACAGCTCTTTTTGAAAATACTGGAATCCGTATAACAACCGCTGGTCATAACATCCTGGGGGCAGCTATTGGTACGTCAAATTCCGTTCAAGAGTATGTCGCAGGTAAAGTTGAAATGTGGAAAGAAGAAATCAATGTCCTGGCTAAGATCGCTGAAATTTATCCCCATGCAGCGTATGCGGCCTTTATCCATTCCATAAAAGGAAAATGGCAGTTTATCATGCGGACGGTTGAGAATGTTGATGAGCTGTTTCAACCTATCGAAGAGATTATTACTGAGAAGTTAATTCCTGCCTTAACTGGACGAAGTCACTGCTCCATTGCAGAAAGAAAGATGTTATCATTGCCAACAAGACATGGTGGTCTGAATATCGTTAATCCAGTTGAAGAAGCTTGCCATCAATTCCGTGCATCCAAAAAGATTACTGAGCCTCTGAAGCAAATGATAATTGAGCAAGCCGATTCGTATCGAAAACCTGATCTAAGCGAGATTAAAACGACGACACGTCGAGAAAAAGCAGAAAATCATGCGAACGAGGCCAATGCCGTCAGAGAAATGCTACCCGCCACAAAACAAAGGTCAATGGATCTCTTAAATGAGAAAGGTTCCTCTTCCTGGCTCACTGTGCTTCCGCTGAAAGAACACGGTTTTGACTTGAACAAGAGCGAGTTCCGTGACGCCCTGTGCCTACGATATGGTTGGCAGCTAAAGAACCTACCTCAGCATTGCGTGTGTGGTGCCAACTTCTCTACAGATCATGCTATGATTTGTTCACACGGTGGTATGACCATTGTTCGCCATAATGAGATTCGCGACATCACTGCTGATTGGCTGAGAGAGGTGTGTAATGAAACAGAGAAGGAACCACAGCTACAGCCAATTACGGGTGAAAGCATATATCCGCAGTCTGCAAACCGACAAGACGAGGCTAGATCTGATATAAAGGCTAAAGGTTTCTGGTGTCGCCAACAAAGCGCATTTTTTGACGTAAGGGTGTTCCACCCAAACGCGCCTAGTTATCGCAACACCAGCATTAGTTCTTTATACAGAAGCCAGGAGAATATGAAAAAAAGAGAATACGGCGACAGAGTAAGAGAAATAGAGCATGGTACGTTTACACCTTTGATATTTTCTACAAGTGGTGGTCTGAGCAAAGAAACAACGGTTGCGTACAAGAGAATGGCAGAGATGCTAGCAGTCAAGTGGAAATGGGAATATGCTGTCACCTTAGCATGGATGAGATGCCGCCTCTCCTTCGCTCTATTAAGATCAGCCATTGCATGCATGAGAGGGACTAGAAAATCCCCTAATCAAGTGAAAAACAAAAACTTAGAACTCGGTCTGCTGGAGAGCCAGCTACGTTGCTAATGACTTTTCCTTTATATCGGAGTGTGATTTTACCGACATTTTTAATTTAATTTTTAATTTAATTTTTATTATCATTATCATTATCATTATTTTAACTAAGGTTTCTTATTAACTTTGTATGAAATCCCTGTGGACTGCCATGAGTTTATATGTATTATATTGTAATTAACTTCTTCTCTTTTTTTTATTGTAAAGTATAGTCATAATAATAATAATAATAATAATAATAATTATTAATATTATTATTATTATTATTATTATTATTATTATTATTATTATTATTATTATTAGTAGTATTATTATTATTAGTATTATTATTGCGTTTGACTAGCTTATAGCTAACCTGCATACCCTTGCCTGTTTTTAACCTGCGTGTACCTAACTTGTGTCTAATCTGATGTAACATATTTTGTGACGTCTAACAACAACTTGCGACACGAGTATAATTTTAGTTCTTTATGTTTTTGTTTTAGACATCGACGAATGTCCGTCTGATTGTCATACCAATGCAGCCTGTACGAATACTGTTGGGTCGTATCGCTGCACTTGTCGTCCAGGCTTTACTGGAAATGGAACGTTTTGTGAAGGTTTGATACGATTGCTGTTATTTTCTATTGTGATGATCCATACCGCAAGCATAACCGAGAGCGAATTTATACTCATTACATTTGAGATGATCTGATGATGATGATGATGATGATTAATGATGATGATTGATAGTGATGATGATGCTAATTGATGGTGATGATGATGATTGATGATAATGATGGTGATGATTTATGATGATGATGATTATGATTATGATTATGATGATGATGACGGTGATGGTGGTTGTGATGATGATGATGATGATGATGATGATGATGATGATGATGATGATGATGATTGGTGGTGATGATTGATGAAAATAATAATAATAATAATAATTATGATGATAGTGATTATGTTGATGATGATGATAATAATGATTATAATGATGATAGTGATGATGATAATGATGATGATGATGGTGGTAATGGTGATAAAAAGTTTTTTTCCGATATATTTTAATTTGAGAAGCAGTGTGAATAATATTTATGCCTGGCCTGCGTGTCCTAGCTTGCGTGTGCCCAGTTTGCGTTTGACTAGCTTGCGTGTGCCCAGCTTGCGTTTGACTGGCTTGCGTGTGCCCAGCTTGCGTTTGACTAGCTTGCGTGTGCCCAGCTTGCGTTTCACTAGCTTATAGCTAACCTGCGTATCCCTGCTTGTTTTTAACCTACGTCTGCCTAACTTGTGTCTTATCTGATGCAATATATTCCATGACATCTAACAACAACTTGCAACACCAGTATAACTTTAGTTTGTTTTTTCTGTAGACATCGACGAATGTCCGTCTGGTTGTCATACCAATGCAGACTGTACGAATACTGTTGGGTCGTATCTCTGCGCTTGTCGTCAAGGCTTTACCGGAAATGAAACGTTTTGTGAAGGTTTGATACGATTGTTGTTATTTTCCGTACCGCAAGCATAACCGAGAGAGAATTTATACTCATTCCATTTCATTTCAGATGAGATAATGATGATGATTGATGGTGATTGATGATGATGATGATGATGGTGATGATTGATGGTGATGATTGATGATGATGATGATTGATGATGATGATTAGTGATGATGATAATGATGATTGATGATGATGATGATGATTGATGGTGATTGATGGTGATTGATGATGATGATTGATGGTGATTGATGATGATTGATGGTGATGATTGATGATGATGATTGATGATGATGATGATGATGATGATTGATGGTGATGATTGATGATGATGATGATGATGATGATGATGATGATTATTAGTGATGATGATGATTGATGATGATGATTAGTGATGATGATGATTAGTGATGATGTTATGATGATGATTAGTGATGATGATGATGATGATTAGTGATGATGTTATGATGATGATTAGTGATGATGATTGATGATGATGATTAGTGATGATGATGATTAGTGATGATGATGACGATGATGATTAGTGATGATGTTATGATGATGATTAGTGATGATGATGATTAGTGATGATGATTGATGATGATGATTTATGGTGATAATGATTGATGGTGATGATGATGATGATTGATGGTGATGATGTTGGTGGTGATGATTGATGGTGATGATGATTGATAATGATGATGATGATGATTGATAATGATGATGATGATGATTGATAATAATGATGATGATGATGATTGATAATGATGATGGTGATGATAATTCATGGTGTTGATTGATGATGATGATGATGATGATGACGATAATGATTATGATGCTGATAGTGATTGTGATGACGATAATGATATGATGCTGCTGCTGCTGATGATGATGATGATAGTAATGATGATAGTAATGATGATGATAAGTGATTATTGATTATGATGTTGATCTGATTGACGTTTTTTGGAGTACAAGTTTAGTTCTACTTCTAATTGAAAAAAGGAGTTGTTTTCTTACGTATTGTTTAATTTGAGAAGCAGTGCGATTGTCTAATAATATTTTACAAACCTTTAGATATTAACGAGTGTGACGGGGACAATCTCTGCCATGTCGATGCAAGTTGCAGTAATACAGCTGGAAGCTATGTGTGTACTTGTGGAACTGGGTTAAATGGAGATGGCAAAAGTTGCTCGGGTAAGCCTGTGCTATACGTCTACGTGTAAATGAACTTCGGGATTGATTACCGCCACATTGCAATCTTGTGAAATGAGAAACTGAGTTAGAAATAAACTCATTTATTTGAAAGTAGTTTTGCGATTATAAAGATTGGCCTTTTTAACTTTTCCATATCTCACTTCGTTCTTGCGATATTAAAATAGCGTGCCGTCGAGCTGCTATATAGCACAAAATGCGGACAAACAAACCAAAATTAACTTTCAAAGGATTGCAAATGAGCCATCGTCCCATCGTCTATTGTTCGGACTGCCAGAATTATGGGTAAAAGTAGCCTGCGTACAGACACTCCTTCCCCCTCCTGGAATCGGGGAAACGGGGTCTGCCAAACGGCGTTCGTAATCGTGTTCTGGTCACGTGAGTCGTCACTGGATTTTAAGGACTAATATGTGATTGGTTGACAAAAGATATTCTAAGTAGCCGACATTTCATTGGTCAGATTTCTTCTGATCATTAGTAAATTCTCATGTGAAAAAGCTATAGCGGGAGTTTCCCTCTCTATATTGTCTCCCTTCGTCTATCCTACTTTGAAATGTTAACATGTATTCTCTGCTCTTGCGAAATTTTGAAACATAACGACAAAAACCTGGTAGATGGTAAAGGTGCATTTAAAGTGAAAGAAGAATTAGCTACGCTTGAATTTATAATTCATTCGAAGTCACCATATATTTGCAAATCTTCTGTCGAGAAGCTTAAAAAACGCCGCGGTATAATAAATAATCTGCGAAAAGTCGAGGCCGACCTCTACGATTTGCATCATTCAAGACTTCCATGCCAGCCACTCAATGTAAAAAAGAGAAATCGATTGTTTGAGTACTACACGCGTTCTCCGTCGAAACGATCGACTTGCTGATTGCGATTTAATATTGTCTGGATCCGGTATTGTCGCCGCTCAACATCAAAATAAATTATTTTTTAAATGAAATATAGCAGTTAATACCTTTAATAGAGAACCACACAGTGCAATTAACACCAAGAAACAGCCGAACTTATCAGTTTGGGAGAAAAAACACAGATCTACCGAAATAATTCCCATGGTAATCAGTGAGCATCGTGGTGCTTGGAATAAACATCGAGTACACATTGACACCAACAAAGTCTCAATTTCTTCGCATCCAAACGTTGACTTTTCGCCAGTTTGTCCATTCTCTCATCAATATAATCTCTCTCAGGACAGAACTGTCGACCAAAATAAACACTAAATTTGCAAATTTCACCAGAAAACGTTGAAATCTAAAAACAAATCAATCAACTTGCGGCGTCATTTCAAAGCAACCTGTCAAAATCCAACGGCGCAAGTTGATTGAATTGTTTTTAAATGTTCAACGTTTTCAGATGAAACTTGCAACTTTCGAACGTAAATAAACTAGAAAATAATCGAAAGCCGTAATAATGGTGGCTTGCAAATGCAAGTATTGGTGTGGTAATTATGCTAGCATATAAATTAATTATTTTGGTTCACGTGACCAGGAACACGATTACGAACGCCGTTTCGCAGACCTCCGTTTCCCCGATTCCAGGAGGGGGAAGGAGTGTCTGCACGCAGGCTAGGTAAAAGCGGACAAACTTAAATAGTAGCTGTGATGGTTGGGACCAATCTCCCTCCCAGAGCCCACGTTCCCCTTACCCAACGGGCGGGAAACGAGAGGCTCTGGGATAATCCGTTCACGCCATCACAGGATTCTTGTTATCCGGAAGAAGAGTAATCATGTTCATCAGCCAATGAAATATCGATGTGAAACGGATTTTTTCAGAGTCTCTCGTTTCCCGGGTGGGGAACGTGGGCTCTGGGAACGAGACGCTTAAAAAACAACATAAAGTCTATAAGGGGTGGACCATTAGAAATCAAGGGAGGGGTGTGTGAAAAATATGTGTGCATGAATTTTTTTTCAGCTCAAATTCCCTGCAGGACTTTTTTTTTCAGTGTGCAAGCTCTGCAGGAATTTTTTTTTTATAGGGTTATTTAAGCGATACGCGAAAGGATGCCAGTCCAAAACTGACCACGTGGCACTTTATAAAAACAGCGAGATGTGGCCTACAAATACAAGTATAACTAGCGATCATATTAAAGTGGTGAATAGCGGCTTGCACGCTATTAAAAAGACGATGATGATAAATATCAGTGTTCAAAACTGTTTCTCTGGAGGGTTTATAAAATTGAACCACTCAATAAAAAGTTGCACACATGGTCATAAGAAGCTTGATAAACTTAGGGGGGGCAACTCCGACGAGGCGCCACCATGGTTGGCGCCGAGCGTAAAAATTTTGAAAATTTGGAGTCTCTAGATCGTCGGAAATGGCATTTTCAGAGTCTTCTCTACCTCTTTCATTAGGCCCTTTCATTAATTCTTTCATTATGATTTGTGAGTATGCTATCCGTCAGTCAGGATGGATTATTATTAATAATTGGCCGAAATTAATAATAAATCAATTTTTTTGGGGGGGACTGAAAGCTATTCCGGGCCACCCTATAAAATATTGGGGGGGGGGGGGCAGCCCCCGGCCCCCCTGCTTCCTCCGCTCCTGGTTGCACAAACTCTGAATTCAAGTTTCGCTATTTCGAATTTATTTTGCATCCTCCTTAATTTTTATTTCACAATTTTTATTTTTTATTTGAGATAATTAATATAAATGAAATAAGGAAATTTTATATAACAATGAATAATAGATAGTTTGTAGTGTTTGAAACTACCTGAAGTTTCTAAATAGTATATTTGACTGTTTAATCAGTGAGCTTTTCCTTTTTATCATATGATAAATTACATAGTGCACTTTGCTTGCACGAATTTTTTTTTTGTTGTTGATCGTTTGCACGATTTTTTTTTCTTTATCATTTTCCTTGCGCGAATTTTTTTTTGGTAATTGTCACCCCCCCTCCCTTGATTTCTAATGGTCCACCCCTAACTGAAAAAAGTCACCGTTAACTGACTATTATATTTGATATTTGAATAGTTTAATGACTTTTAAAACATCCTAGTATTGCTAAAACGATTGTAGTGTTTGTATTGGGGTCAATGTCAATGTCAAGGGACAGTTGTCATCTTTTGGTGAGTTGGTGTCGTCCTGAAGACGTGAAAATCCTCTTTAGGGGCTATTTACATGAGCCGGGCTAGCCCGGTTAACTGGGCTCACGCGATTGATTAGAATCACACTGTGGTTTTGAAACTTGCATAAACTAAATTTACAAAGAAGAATTGGTTTAGTTTAGATGTAAATAAATCTAAACGTTAATTCAAATCTCATTTTGTGGCAGAGGAAAGAATTTCGTGACACGAGTCAGCCCGGTTAGGCGGGTTAGCCCGGCTCATGTAACAGCCCCTAAGCCGGGGGGCGATTACATGGACCGGGCTGGCCCGGTTAACCGGGATGAGTTCACGAAACGATTACATGGAGCGGGCTTGCCCGTTAAACCGGGATGATTTCAGGCCGAAATTCGCAATTATCAAGTACATTAGGGCAAAGTTACGTTAGTTTTACTTCAGTTTTACACTAATTAGGTCTATTATTTATTTTGTAAGCCCATCCTTAATAAAAAGATTGTTAAAGTCTTAGCTAACCCAGGAAAGCATCTTCACGACGACTAATTAATTTATTAAATCTTCGCTTTGATCACGAAACACACAAACAACGTTGATGTTCTATTTCAGTTCCTTTCAGCACTATTTATTCCCACAGTCAAGCAAACGAACGCGTACCGAAGCGAGTTGAACAGTTTTTCAGCCCGGTTTGCCGGGATGAAAACCGGGATGAAAACGATTACATGGACATTTTCATCCCGGTTAACCGGGCTAGCCCGGTTGCGACAACCGGGATCCCGGCAAACCGGGCTAGCCCGCTTGCCATGTAATCGAAATGTTAAAACAACATGCGTTTTATATAGCGGGCTAGCCCGGTTAACCGAGCTAGTCCGATTAACCGAGCCAGCCCGGTCCCATGTAATCGCCCCATAAAGTGGCGTAATACAAAGAACGAGGACGGTGTTGCGATTACTCTTCGGATTACAAATTATTCATCCTCTTTGTTTCACAACTAGAATTCTTTTATTTGGAGATCGTAGCATCTTAAGGTCCCTAGTGACGTCATCACAACGGAGAGTTATTTGTTTGATATGGAAATTTAACGTTTTGCCGTCACATAATGCATAACAACCTTTTATTATTTTTATTTTGCCTAGACGTGGACGAGTGTTCGTTGTCATCGACGAGTTGTGGATCGAATACTTGCGAAAATCTTTATGGTGCTCATAGATGTATTTGTCCTTTGGGACAATTTCTAACTGACACTTCCTGTAGCAGTAAGTAAACTCGAACTTTTAATATTGTTTGTACACAACCTCGTCCCCAGGGGCATTAGTAAGGGGCTAGGGTATGATGGCGCGGGTAAATTTACAAGTATATTTCGGGTTTTTTCGAACCCACAACCTTCCGATCAGGGCGTTTATATAGGGGGCGGTGAAACAGTAATGGGCGCGCTGATCGATGTGTGATGCAGAGGACTGGTGACAAGCCCCCTGTCACCATAGCGACGAACGCTAAGCCAGGGAAAGTCCAAAATATGGCGGGTAAAATACGCTTGATGTGGAAGTCTCTCAGTTGAGTTTAGAAGAGGACGTGGATAAAATTGCCGAGCCATATGATACATCAGTGGATTCAGCTACTATATTCTCTGATGTTACTCCCAAAAATTCGGAGTCGTTGCTGAAATATGAATAAATATGTTGCTGAAAAATATGAACCGTACCGTTGCTTTCGCAAGAGAAATGACGCAAGAAGTATTTGGAAATCTTTGTTTGTGCACGTTATCATTCGGCCATGTTCGATAGAAGACAACATCTCGCATTGAATTTTAGCTGGTAGGTCATCTTTCCAATTGAATATCAAAAAATAATCAACTCCAATTTGCATTTTCTCAATGAAACCAAACAAGTAGTCATCTTGGCTATCTATGATGACAAAATTACAAGGTGTGGACGAAATTTTATCACATAATGCGCTCGGCATGCGTCCCGGCAAGTCGTATTTTGATAAATTGATCGGAGAGTAAAATTTGGTTACAGCTTACAGTTATTCTAATCCAATGCAAGGTATTGATATAATTACTAAGAATCGTAACATGGTAAAAATTCACTTTTGATCAACTTTTGCTCAGAAGCACGCTCGTGCCAGTCCTTTTGTGCATCACACACCGATCAGCGCGATATGAGCGCGTTGCACCGCCCCGTATATAAGCGCTCTGCTTCCTATTGCCAGCCGGACGCTCTCACCATTGAGCCACTGGAACTCAGATGTGAAATTAGACAAATTGAACAAAAACAGAACAATGACTTTTGCCGAGTTTCCCGTTATTTTGACTTGCTTGATATGTAAATGAGATTAACTCTGATGTAAAGTTACGTACAGATAAATATGAGTTATACAACACCGCTGCCAGATGTTTTGCGCATGCGCGACGTCCGAGCTCGGCCTCAGAAAAAGAGAGGGAAAACACTGAAATATTTGGACTTGTCCGAGAGGCCGACACAAAAGTTGAAATTATTAGCATACTACCAAAAAGATAAGGTAGGTAATTTGTGCATGGCTTCTTTGTCAATATTGTAACACATTCTGAAATTACCCCTTCGTAATTTTCTATACCCTTTTTTAAAACACAAATGAATAGTCGAGTCTTACTTAGTCTTCACTGTCTGGTTGTTGTTGCCACGGCTAGTTGCCACTTCTCTTGCAATGTTTACTCTAGCAAATTCACTCATGCGCAAACGTTTGGCAGCGGTGTTCATTGGACCACTGATGCTATCACTCGTCACCAGTGATCTTTTCGTCGCAGCGGCGAATTTCATATCTTTATATTATTCTAACATGAAGTATCCGGTGATTATTATTATTTTTCTACCAAAAAGCTCATGTAAACGCGAAGTAAATTGCAGCCCTCTTACTAGAGCTAACCCTACCAAATAAGCTCATGTAAACACGAGGTAAATTCCATCCCTCTTACTAGGGCTAGCCCTACTAAAAAAGCTCATGTAAACACGAGGTAAATTCCAGCCCTCTTACTAGGGCTAACCCTACCAAACAAGCTCATGTAAACACGAGGTAAATTCCAGCCCTCTTACTAGGGCTAACCCTACCAAAAAAGCTCATGTAAACACGAGGTAAATTCCAGCCCTCTTACTAGGGCTAGCCCTACCAAAAAAGCTCATGTAAACACAAGGTGAAATCCAGTCCTCTTACTAGGGCTAGCCCTACCAAAAAAGCTCATGTAAACACGAGGTAAATTCCAGCCCTCTTACTAGGGCTAACCCTACCAAAAAAGCTCATGTAAACACAAGGTGAAATCCAGTCCTCTTACTAGGGCTAACCCTACCAAAAAAGCTCATGTAGACACAAGGTGAAATCCAGTCCTCTTACTAGGACTAGCCCTACCAAAAAAGCTCATGTAAACACGAGGTAAATTCCAGCCATCTTACTAGGGCTAGCCCTACCAAAAAAGCTCATGTAAACACAAGGTGAAATCCAGTCCTCTTACTAGGGCTAACCCTACCAAAAAAGCTCATGTAGACACAAGGTGAAATCCAGTCCTCTTACTAGGGCTAGCCCTACCAAAAAAGCTCATGTAAACACGAGGTAAATTCCAGCCCTCTTACTAGCGCTAGACCTACCAAAAAAGCTCATGTAAACAGGAGGTAAATTCCAGCCATCTTACTAGGGCTAGCCCTACCAAAAAAGCTCATGTAAACGCGAGGTAAATTCCAGCCATCTTACTAGGGCTAGCCCTACTAAGAGGGATGGCCCTCCTCATATAAACACTGCCTAAGCCTATGGACCTTATGCATTAAAGCAAAGCATGCTGGGAGTTTAGTTACACAAATAAATTTTGGAAGATGGCGACCGCTTCCTTCGAATAGGAGCGGTGAAGCATTTAGTTAAATTTGTAGATGATTTTTTTCTTCTGAAGATTTAATAAAAGTTTTTATCTGTTCTAAGTGGTTTGCTTTGTGTTTTGGGGGAATTGTGGATGTGGAACTGCCATATTTTTCAAAATATTCATCATTGCGACGAAGAGATAATTTCGTTCGATGAAGAAGGCTCTGATAACTATTTGAGATTTTACACATCTGAAAGGTAGGTACTTACATAGATTTCTTTTGAGGTAACTAAGTCCACAGTCATTCGCTATTCCTAACTGCTAGAACTGCAATCGGCTTCTATCTGACTCTTCTGGGTTCAAAAATCCTGTTTCAACTACCACATCTCTTCACGCACGATTTGATCAAGGCTCAAGAGTTCTATTTCTAAACCAATTTAAAACATTGAAGTCTTTGGCGCGAAAACAACCGGTTTGATCAACTTAATTTTTTCGCTTTTTCCTCTGTTTCGTAAACGTCGAAGTATTTTCAGCTTTGTGTGCGATTTTTTGCTTTGTTTTCTTCTTCGATAATCTATAGTCAGCGACGAACACTTCTGACTACTTGTAAACACGAAGTGTGCTCAACCTGGATTGAATTTTCGTCTGGCTTTTTATTCATTTTGTTGGAAATGGAGAAAGAAGAATGTGGACGGGAGTGGACAATTTACCACTATTCACCCATGCATGAGTTCATATTGAAGCAACATTTGATAACAGACATCACTGGTAAACATGGAAAATCACCAAATGCTCACTTGTAAGCACATGCAAGAAGTCTGGCTACCAAGAAACTGGTAACACAAGTAAAAGTTAAAGCCAATATTATGAAAGGCAAAGAATGCTATTTTCTTGTAAAAGGCACTGTCCATAGAAACTGAAGTCACTGGATAGATGTACCAACAACAGGATCAATGCTTCCATGAAGAAAACACAATATGTTTAATATGTTCACTTAAGTACTCCAGGAAACAGTGAAGGTTTCACTCACTGGCAACTTGTTCATTCATGCAAGGCAGGTCTAGGTGATTGCTGCAAACATGTAGCTGCTTTAATATTTCAACTGCTCGACTTCATACAGCTTGAGGCAACAGAAGTCCCCTGATGATTTATTTACAGTAACATGCACTCAGCTGCTATAACAATGTCATGTCCCCAACAAAGAAGAACTTAAAACTGCAGTACTATTTGATCATTAAATTTAGTTAAGCAACAGCGCAGCACTAAGACATGTCAATGATTCAGACATAATAAAAATAAAAGATGGTTTGACCAAAGCTGGGACATCTAAATATTTTGAAGGACTGCTTGAATCAAATAAATGTCAACCATGTGACTGCAGTGGTTTTTTCAAGGGTATGCCATCAAAAAAGAAATTCACTGGCCGAAAGCAGATTAAAAGCTAGTCAGCTGTTTAATGTTCAAATTAGGAATACAATTTTGCAAAACATACAACACTGTACTTTCACTGACAGCACTAAATATTTACCAAACCCTGAATTTGTCCCATTTGTTAAAGAGAAACTATATGCTTCAAAAGAAAATTGAAGGACATTGAAATAATGTCCAAAAGTAGTCTTTGGGTTTAAGGAAAGAAGACTAATGTATGTTTAACTGCTTCAAATTTTGGCCTCGTGATGAACAGACAACAAAGCTTCTACCCGAAGTCTATACTCAACAAGCAGTTCTTTAAGAACAATAAATTTGTCAGCTATGGGTCCTGCATCATGTCTTTAGGGGGAAGACAATCAACAAATTGCAGTGTTGATATATGTAGAAAAAGTAATAGGTAATGCATGCACCGTGTGGATTTTTAGTAAATAATTATTTAGAAACACCATGGCTATTTGCAAGTCCAGATTGCTTTTTATTTGACCCTTCTGAAAGTTTAAATCCATGTCGTATAGCAGTAGGGGAGGTAGCCTGCATAGCAAGCGTTGCTTAGTAGTCTGGGTACAAAGGTGGAGGAAATGCTTGTGGACAGACCCCGGTGTTTGGAAAAACCTTGGTCACCCACAAATGGGGGCTTCTGATTGGTGTGGCTCGAGTCATAATCTGTCAATCTGGAAGCATTCCTGTTGTTGGTACATCTATCCAGTGACTTCAGTTTCTATGGACAGCGCCTTTTACAAGAAAATAGCATTCTTTGCCTTTCATAATATTGGCTTTAACTTTTACTTGTGTTACCAGTTTCTTGGTAGCCAGACTTCTTGCATGTGCTTACAAGTGAGCATTTGGTGGTTTTCCATGTTTACCAGTGATGTCTGTTATCAAATGTTGCTTCAATATGAACTCATGCATGGGTGAATAGTGGTAAAATTGTCCACTCCCGTCCACATTCTTCTTTCTCCATTTCCATCAAAATGAATAAAAAGCCAGACGAAAATTCAATCCAGGTTGAGCACACTTCGTGTTTACAAGTAGTCAGAAGTGTTCGTCGCTGACTATAGATTATCGAAGAAGAAAACAAAGCAAAAAACCGCACACAAAGCTGAAAATACTTCGACGTTTACGAAACAGAGGAAAAAGCGAAAAAATTAAGTTGATCAAACCGGTTGTTTTCGCGCCAAAGACTTCAATGTTTTAAATTGGTTTAGAAATAGAACTCTTGAGTCTTGATCAAATCGTGCGTGAAGAGATGTGGTAGTTGAAACAGGATTTTTGAACCCAGAAGAGTCAGATAGAAGCCGATTGCAGTTCTAGCAGTTAGGAATAGCGAATGACTGTGGACTTAGTTACCTCAAAAGAAATCTATGTAAGTACCTACCTTTCAGATGTGTAAAATCTCAAATAGTTATCAGAGCCTTCTTCATCGAACGAAATTATCTCTAGCTTCGTCGCAATGATGAATATTTTGAAAAATATGGCAGTTCCACATCCACAATTTCCCCAAAACACAAAGCAAACCACTTAGAATAGATAAAAACTTTTATTAAATCTTCAGAAGAAAAAAATCATCTACAAATTTAACTAAATGCTTCACCGCTCCTATTCGAAGGAAGCGGTCGCCATCTTCCAAAATTTATTTGTGTAACTAAACTCCCAGCATGCTTTACTTTAATGCATAAGGTCCATTGACCACAGCAAGTGCTGAGCACCCCTCAGGATCATATGGGCGATCCCCATTTCAGGTTCAGTTACTTCCTTTGATATCCCCTTTTGCCACAATTCGTCACAACCAATACCTCAGTTTCTATTTAACAAATATTTTATTTTATTTTATTTTATTTTACTTCATTTTATTTTATTTTATTTTATTTTATTTTATTTTATTTTGTTTTGTTTTGTTTTGTTTTGTTTTGTTTTGTTTTGTTTTGTTTTGTTTTGTTTTGTTTTGTTTTGTTTTGTTTTGTTTTGTTTTGTTTTGTTTTGTTTTGTTTTGTTTTGTTTTGTTTTGTTTTGTTTTGTTTTGTTTTGTTTTGTTTTGTTTTGTTTTGTTTTGTTTTGTTTTGTTTTGTGTTGTGTTGTGTTGTGTTGTGTTGTGTTGTGTTGTGTTGTGTTGTGTTGTGTTGTGTTTTGTTTTGTTTTGTTTTGTTTTGTTTTGTTTTGTTTTGTTTTATTTTATTATGCCGACACGCATCACAGCACATTCTGCTACGCTTATTGATAATATTTTCACTAATAATCATCTTACACAAAATTTATTCAGCGGTATTGTTATCAGCGATCTATATCCGATCACTTACTGGTCTTTGTTTATGTCTTCAAGGAGACCATTCTCCCATGTAAACGCGTTGAGAATATCGTTCTTAGAGATTTTTGCGATAATAATATTATTAAATTTCGCACATATCTTACTAATGTAAATTGGACTAATCTTCTTAATCAAGATACAAACAAAACGTTTAATGCTTTTATAACTGAATTTTCTAAGCTATATGATCTTAGCTTTCCACCTAAAATAATTAAAATAAAAAATTCAAAAAAAACTTTAACACCTTGGATGACAAAAGGATTATTAGTCTCTGTGAAAAAAAAGAATAAACTTTTTAAAAAATTCATCATTTCACAAAGTGAGTTCCGTGATTGGTTTAGAGAAATCAGCCCACGTCAGTGACGTAATCTGTGCATCTGTCCTTTTATAGATCATGGCTATCGACCAATAAAAACGCACGTACTATTCAAATTATTGTATTGCATAAAAGTATAATACAACCGCGATTATTAACAATAACTTGACACTATATCAATTCCTTCCTAGATGTTTATCTCTACCAGTTAAAGTTCGCCGTTTTAGAAGGACTGTCATTTTCAAATAGCGTACCTACCTCAAATACTGATCCGTACCTTCGTGCCAAACGAGACATCGAAAAAGCGGTAAGATGACAATACAGATAAGTTAATAAATGTATTTATTATATGGCTGGGTTTGATTTCCGGTCCGTACGCAAAACGACGCACGCTGATGGTTCCCGAGACGTCGGGATTTTACGATATTGACCTCGGGGTCAATACGCTTTTTTCTCGGCCCTGCAACTTTTGGCGAGAACATTTCTGAGTTGATTTGAATACAAATAAAAATAAATAGGTATCTTTATTCAAATATTCTGAACAATGAAATGTGTTGGAACATCGCTTATCTAAAAAAACGACAAATAAAAGCCGAACTGGTGTAAACAAGAAGGCCAAGAAGCGACACGAAAAAGTTAACAGGTAAGGTAAACAGCATACTCCGAAGACGAAAACAACGCTTGAAACTTAAAAATGAAATGAACCAATAGCCATATAATAAATTCCTTATTAACCTAGTTTGCTCGGTCTGTACTGGAAAGTATTTGCCTTCGGTTTTATCGCACAAACCTCGCTCCTTCGTCGCTCGGTCTGTACGAAAACCTCAGGTAAATACTTTCCCGTACAGACCTCGCACTCGGTTAATAAGTCTTTAATATCAATCTAAAGTATATGTTGAAATTTTTGTGTCACTCCACTCCACTCCACTCCCTCTACTCTCCCTCCCTCCCTCCCTCCCTCCCTCCCTCCCTCCCTCCCTCCCTCCCTCCCTCCCTCCCTCCCTCCCTCCCTCCCTCCCTCCCTCCCTCCCTCCCTCCCTCCCTCCCTCCACCCCACCCCACCCCACCCCACCCCACCCACTCGACTCGACTCGACTCGACGCTACTCTACTCTACTCTACTCTACTCTACTCTACTCTACTCTACTCTACTCTACTCTACTCTACTCTACTCTACTCTACTCTACTCTACTCTACTCTACTCTACTCTACTCTACTCTACTCTACTCTACTCTACTCTACTCTACTCTACTCTACTCTACTCTACTCTACTCTACTCTACTCTACTCTACTCTACTCTACTCTACTCTACTCTACTCTACTCTACTCTACTCTTTTTTGCTCCACTCCATGCGACGCCATTCTACTTCAGTTAACTCAACTCTACTCCGCTCCACTCCACGCTACTCTGCCCTGCTGTTATTTTTTACTTAGCTTTGTTAGTTAGATAAAATCAAATTTAATGCTGAAAAACGTGCTATTTTTATTTAAGTTGAAAATTTGTTTTACAGGTGGACAATGCATTTTTTTCATCAGCAGTTAACAACATCTATTTTGGCGCGCACCTTACAAGCTTTACGAGGTAAAGTTTAGACTGCATGTTTATTTGTTATTGGGTTGCATTGTTCTTGTGGGGCAACTTTATCTTTTTACTCCTCAAGGGGAGACGTTTTGGAAAGTCATGCATGGAAGGGTTAGACACACTGTTGATAAACTCTTTCGCTCGTTTCGTTATGAACCATATCTTCGTTGACTGTAGCCCTGTTTACACGGCCAAAATTTAAGCACGCTTAAGTTAAGCGTGCTTAAAATGCGCCACCTTATTTAATAATCCCTTTCTAAAACATGTACACCATTATTCAACATGGCGGACGAGCTATATTTTTGGTTTTGGAAGCTTCGTATGGGTGGGATGCGTCAAAGAACAACGGAAGACATCGGTCACGAGAAAGAGTAATAGCTAAAAGAAAGAAAGAAACAAAGGAACAAAGAATAGCGAGATGGAAGCTTCTATACAGTAGGGCAAAAAAATGCATTTTATCGTATTAATAACACCGTATTAATCGCAAGCGTTTTTCAAACCCGCTGCGTTTACACGGCCAAGTTAAGCGCGATTAACTGATCGTGCTCAGTTTAATCCACCTCCTTGAGGTGGTGCAAACTAATGGCGATTAATTTACGCCGATCTGTTTACACGGACATATTAAGCCCGCTTAAAGTCAGATGTGGATCAGACCCCGTTTACACGATGCCGGTACAATTTGAAAACGGAACAAAATCATGCCGGTATGCAAATACAGCATATAACATTTCATGTTATTTTTGTGCCGGTATCGTGTAAACGCAAGGCCTAAACGGCATGATTTTGTTCCGTTTTCAAATTGTACCGGCATCGTGTAAACGGGGTCTCAGATCCCACTTAAATTTTGACCGTGTAAGCGGCTTATGTTTAGCATTTCTTCCAGAGTACAAGACAAGGCATGTACACTAGTTGTCCAGTTCCATCGATCGTTTATATAGTAACAGAAGTTAGGTGAATGTTCGTCAGGCTCAATTACTCAGAAAAGAACCCCAGACAGGGTTCGAACCTGCAACCTTCTAATGACCAGTTAGACGCTCTAACCATTGAAACACTAATTAAGGCTCAGATGGAGGGCTAATGTTGGAAATTCATAGTCATATGTGCTCCTAAGTGGTTAAGTGTTTGCATATGAGATGTTGTTGTTAAAGTGATAGGTTGTACGTATACATGTAGTGCATGTGGTACGTTTGCGAGCTTGGTGTAATGCAACAGACGTTCGGTGCACGTTCGTCAAGCTCAATTATTCAGAAAATATTTCTGAGCCCCAGACCGGGTTCGAACCTGCAACCTTCTAATGACCAAGTATGGTAAAATACTTAAAGTGTTTATATCACTTGTGGGGTTTTAATGTATTTAAATAGAGCAAAAAAAAGTCAGTTAATAAGTTATTTTGCCGTTTTTGATTTAGTCAAATAGTTCCTGACATATTGGCTTCTGAACATGCCAATTCTCAAATATTTCCGTTGTTCATTTTAACACCTTAAGGGCCTCGGACTCAGGAACGGATCAATCCAAAACAACTACGTTTCGGCTTATTGATTCACAAAAACACATATATTTGACTGAAAAATCGAAATGTCGAGCTCACACCCGTTTTCCAGTTCGCTCATTGATTCCAACTAAGAAGACGGTCGGCTTAGGTTCCTGAGTCCCAGGCCCCCGGCTTAAAAATGAACGACGGAAATTTTTGGCGAAAAGCCGACGTTGGCATGTTTAAAGGCTTATATCTCAGAAACTATTAACGTTAATCAAAAACGGCAGAATAACTTATTAACTAACTTTTTTTGCTCTATTCAAATACGTTAAAACCACACAAGTGATATAAGCACTTCAAACAAACAAAAGAGTATATTAACAAAATTTTATTTCTATTTTTGTAGTTCCAACAATAGAATTGAATGCGTGTTCAATATCTATATTAACACCAGTGGCTCTGCAATGAACACATACAACGATGTACTGGGAACAGCGTTCCGTTCAAAATTATCCGAAATGAAAGATCCACAAAACAATGAAATAAAAACCTATCTAAATAACACATATCTATTAGCCAATACTGAAGTTGGTAAGAATACATTAAAGTGTATATGGAATGAAAATTAAGTTTGTTTCATTTGGAAGAACTCTTGATATCGTAAAGTAACATCTCCTACATGCAGTTTTTTCATATCTTACTTCGTTCTTGAGATCTTACTATTTGTTTAATATGTAAATGATAGAATATATATATATATATATATATATATATATATATATATATATATATATATATATATATGTATAGGTTATATACCGAGAACGCGGGATATAAGTCATATATTGACCCGAGGGGCCGAAGGTCCTGAGGGTCAATATATGACTTATATCCCCAGGTCGAGGTATATAACCGACTTATATCACGATTGAGGAGGTTTTCGAACAAGGTTTCGTCAATTTCGAAGAGTTTCGATCAAGATTTTTCGAGTTTTGTCGACACGTTTTATCCAATTATATATGCACGGGATATAACCTGTATATACACCGCGGTACATTAAAGAAAACCGACTCAATCGTGATATAAATACAATATATATATATATATATATATATATATATATATATATATATATATATATATATATATATATATATATACATATATATATATATATATATATATATATATATATATATATATATATATATATATATATATTATATTAATATAAATATATATATATATATATATATTTATATATATATTGTAAGGGTTATATACCGAGAACGCGGGATATATATATCTTATTAGATGTTTTGGTGTGTAGTATCGCTGTATATTTTTACGAGTTGTGCTGTATTATAACGAGCCCGCAGAGCGCGTCAAAATACAAACAACGAGTAAAAATATACAGCGATACTACACACCAAAACATCTAATAGGAGATTTATTATACAACTGCTCTGATCAACAAATTTTTATGGAAAAAGAAAACTCTAAAAAGGCCAGAGAAGTAGCGTGACTTGCACCAAGACAAAATAATAGGCATACATGAAGTAGTCTCCCGTGTGTAAATTTGATTGGCTAACAAAATCTGTCAAACCGGTTTTCTTCTATCCAAATAACTAACTATCCAAATATCGCTGTATATTTGTACTAATTTTTAGCGTTATTTGGACAGTTTTTAATGCAGTTGTATAATAAAAGTCATAGTTCGAGGTATATAACCGACTTATATCACCATTGAGGAGGTTTTCGAACAAGGTTTCGTCAATTTCGAAGACTTTCGATCAAGATTTTTCGAGTTTTATCTAAAAGTTTTATCCAATTATTTATGCAAGGTTGATAACTTATATATTGACCGCGGTACATCAAAAAACCCAACTCAATCGTGATATAAATATATATATATATATATATATATATATATATATATATATATATATATATATATATATACTATAATATATATATATATATATATATATATATATATATATATATATATATATATATATATATATATATATATATATATATATATATATATATATATTTTAAGGTAACTATACTTCATGCTTATATATTCAATTGATGTTCAAAGCTGGCTCTTTGACAATATATATATATATATATATATATATATATATATATATATATATATATTATATATATATATATATATATATATATATATATGTATATATATATATATATATATATATATATATATATATATATATATATATATATGTATAATAGTCTATAGACCAGCCTATAGGATCCTATAGGTTTTTATAGGCAATTTGAACATTTCCTATAGGTGACCTGTAGGCATACAAGTCTAGGCAATCAATCTATAGATCTCTGTAGAGACCAAGTGCTTCTATAGGCATGCAATTATAGCGTTCTCTATAGGTTGCCTTTAGGCGCCTATATAGCAACTTTATCTTCTTTTTTTTTTTTTCAAATAGTCGATTATAAGGAGTGTTCTATTAGTCCATCCAAGTGTGGTAATGGTCAAAGATGTGATGAGTTTCCAGGCACCTATCGTTGTTACTGTAATAGTCCAAGGCATGTACTGATCAATGGTATATGTTCTGGTAAGTAATTAAGTAAGAGATAAAGCCCGAGAACGAGGGCTGTATATCGCATACAGCCCGACGTTCGAGGGATTTATCTGACTTAATTTATTATTGAGGAGGTTTTCCAACAAATTTCTGTCTTTTTTTCTACCTTGGACAAAGATTTTCCTAGTTTTTTTTCTTCATTTCTTATCTAATTAGTATTCAAGGGCTGTATGCTATATACAGCCCGCGGTACATCAAAGAAAACCGACTCAATAATAAATTAAATGGTCGTTTAAGCGTTTAATATTTAAGGCTTCTCAAATTCATTATTAATTCGTGAGGAAACATAATGGAAATCAGTTACCGAGACGTTGTTGTGAAATGTGGTAATAATCAGGCAGATAGACGTACCAAAATAGGTGAATACTTACGGTAAGGTCAACGTGGGACAATTGCCCATAAATTAAGACAAGTTTTACCTCAAATTTCTCTTTAAATACTGATTTGGTTGAGAAGCTATACCATACACTCGAAAGCTGTTTCTTATCTGATTTAAAAACACCTCGAAGTGAGTTAAAAAAACTCGGCTATCGCCTCGTTTTTCAACACACTTCTCGGTGTTTTCAAATCAAATAATAAACGGCTTCTCATGTATGATATATTACACATATACCACCTTCATATATACTTTTTATGTGCATTTTATATATACTTTTATGTGCATTTTATGGCCTTTATGGCCTCGTTTGTATATCCGCAATTCAAAAGAATCGTTGCGTCATGACGAGGCCGGAAAGGCTTATTTAGATGCACATATAAAGGAATATTTAATGTGTCGGAACAGGGTTGTCGAAAGAACAATGTTGTTCTTCAGACATTTGTAGTTTATTTTGGCTTCAAAACGTATTTGTAATTTATGATGAAAACACAAAACATAAACTTTAGCTTTGATTTTCGTGGCTTAGATAACGTTATATTTCAAACTTACTACTCCAATCAGTCTTATTGAATTTATTGAATTTACCACAAGTTTTTTACAAAATTTAAAATAACTAAATGCAATGAAAGAAGGTGGCGAAGAAGGCTAAAATGAAACCATAAAAGGCTTTTATAAAACTTTTAGTCTTCCTCCTAAAAATCTAAATTAAATTGAAGTATATAAGAATAATATGGCGACAATCATTGAATATATCACAGTAATTGTAATTTTAATATTTTATGAATATAAACTTTTACTGAAATTTTCATTTATTTAGTAATACTTTTAGTTTTTAGTTTTTAGTTTTTACCAAATAGGTCGTTTTCAACACACTCGCAGTACGTGTTTTATCAGATCTAAATCACTCGGCTATTGTCTCGTGTCTCTTCTGATAAGACACTGCTGGTCATGTTTTAAATATTATTTAAAATTAAAACTCGTTCATAATTTATGACGAAAATTCAAAGGAAATTAATATTTAATCAATATCTCTAAATCGGTACGAGAATCGTCCTGATTTACGTAAATTTTTTCGTTTGATTTTCTCAGCTAAAACAGCTTGTGTTTATAAAATAACTGATAAAAATGAACATTTCTATACATTTGTGTGCGAAAGTGTGTTTACGTATGATAATCACTATTCTTTTTTGGGTGTTTTCTAGACGTGATAACATACCAAGGGTTTTTTTCGATTCGAAACTTTGTTTTCCTCCCGATCTATGGTAATTCCAACAGTTTGGCACGCTTAGTTCTTATAGAGCAAATTGAATTTCAGGTACGCTGTTCGATTTTCTCTTTAAATAATGAATATATTACTGATTCTTTTGAGAAGCTCTATATCAAGCATTCGAAATTGTTCTTACAACACAACAGCTGGTGGTCGAATGATGGTATACTTAAAGTGAATATGAAACTAAAATTAAGTTTGTCTTATTTGAAAGAACTCTTAAAATAATGGGGAATATCAATTTACAGCTTTTTCATATTTTACTTAGTTCTTGAGATATTTAGACTCATGTGATATTCAAATGAGATAACTTATGGTTCGTTTTTTCACTAATTAACATTTTCGAAAATCGCGAATATTTTTAAGATTATTGAACAAAATCACTTGAAACTTTGCATATTGCTACATTTCATGCAACTAAACATAAAAGACAAGTTACAAGTGATTTTGATCAATAATCTTAAAAGTATCCGCGATTTTCGAATATGTTAATTAGAAAAAACGAACCATAAGTTATCTCATTTGAGTATCACATAAGTCTAAATATCTCAAGAACTAAGTAAAATATGAAAAAGCTGTAAATTGATATTCCCCATTATTTTAAGAGTTCTTTCAAATAAGACAAACTTAATTTTCGTTTCATATACACTTTAAGCCATTTGATATTTCGAAACAGACTAGTTTCTTCAATCTCTAGACAATAGTCTTCATCAAGTTCTTGGTAGTAACCATAAAAACAATTCTCCGCACGTACTGATGTCTTTAAGTACTCCTTTTCCCCTCACACTATCCCTGCCTGGAATAACTTTCCAGAGCAACTAGTTAATAACAAGTGCTCCGAAAGCTTCAGCAAGCAAGTCCTTTCTTTTCTTTTCTGAATTAGCTTTAAGTTTATTAATTATTACTTTTATTTATTAATACTGTAGTTACCATTAGCTGTAAAATAATTTAATTGGTAGTTGTATTTCGTTAAATTAGGATTTTATTACTGTCATTTGCTTATTAATTTTACATCGGTTGTATGCAATCAGCTTTAAAGATGCAGATACATGCAGATAATACAGATACCTCTTGAAAGTTAAAATAAGGTAAAAAGGAATTGGGGTCGCCACATAGAGTGAGTATCTTCCCGAAATTATAGTTATAGAGGAATTGGGTCACCACCTAATGTGGATATCTGCCCGAAATGCAATGTATATAATGTATTAGTATCAACCAACTAGTGGTCTATTACAAATCCGGCTTTCTGATTGGCTGAGCTACTAGTGGTCTATTGGTCTATTGGTGATAGACCATAGTAGCGTTATCCAATGACAAACCTTCTTATACCTGGAATACTCCTATTCTGGCCAATCAGAAGCCACGGCATACTCACGCTGCGAGCAAAACCTGGAAACTAGGCCAAACATGGCATCCGCTAAAATCTATATACGAGTGATGAAATCATGAAAACATTGGCCCAAAAGTAATGGAAAATTGTTCAGTTTGACATTTTCGAATAAGAAAATGAATTCGCTTATGTCTATGGAGTATATCAACACCAAATTTAAAGCAAAGTAATTACAATCTCGTTTTTTTGTGAGCGATTGTTTGTCATGTGCCATCGAACTACTCTACATTTTGAATGGGGAGACTTCTGCAAACAAAAAGATAAAACTATCTGAAAATTTGGAACGATGTTTGATAAGACTTACTTACGTTAAAGAAAAGTTGTTTATGGTTGATACTAAAACAATTAGACAACTCGCCCTCGTTTTCTACGAGCAGATAGTAAACTCGGCTTCGCCTCGTTGACTATCAGCTCATAAAAAAACTCGGTCTCGTTGTCTAATTGTTAAATATATAATTTTCATTACTAACAATTTTGTTGTTTAGAAAAAAAAATTTTCCACCAAAGGATTAAATGCAAAGGGTTTATAGTAGACACTTTTGCATATGGCCATGGATTTAAAGCATAATTATGTTATTTTTAGTTCACAATAAAAATATTGGCCACTTTATTGTTTGTGTATTTGTTTATGAGAATGTCGTTCACAATTTTATATTTTCCTTTTTTGTTTTAAATAGCTGAATGTACATTACCGTGAATCGTCACTGAAGAGTGTGTTCATTAGCGCTCGTGTGATTGGATTAGTGTAAGATATATGTTATAATTTATGAGACTTTTTCCGAAATATAACTGAGCAATTGCGTTTATGAGAAGTGCCTGTCAGTCCGGAACAGAAGTATGGGCTTCAGTAATAGTAATAGTGATAGTAATAGTAATAGTAATAGTAATAGTAATAGTAATAGTAATAGTAATAGTAATAGTAATAGTAATAGTAATAGTAATAGTAATAGTAATAGTGATAGTGATGGTGATGGTGATGGTGATGGTGATGGTGATGGTGATGGTGATGGTGATGGTGATGGTGATGGTGATGGTGATGGTGATGGTGATGGTGATGGTGATGGTGATGGTAAGGGGACGGGGGACGGGGGACGGGGATGCAGTGATAGTCATGGTGATGGTGCTGATGACGGCGACGGTGACGGTGACGGTGACAGTAACAGTAATAGCGACAGCGAAAGTAACCGTAATAGTAATAATGACTTTATTTTCAGAAGGTATACAACACCAGTTTAGCAAAGCTAATCTTACAAACGATGCATTGCGCTATTCACTGTCTTTTGGTGATAGACCACTAGCAGTGAAAGAGTCGATTTATAAATACAAAACAATGTCAGAAAACATTTTGCCGCGGTTTCAATTTTCTGTTTTTAAATAATAGTTTGGCCGACCAGTTGATTTGCCCCTCGCCGACTATCAGCTTATAGACAACTCGGACTCGTTGTCTAATTGTTAAATATAATGTTCAACTAGATTGATGAGTGTTGATTTTTGTATGTGTTATTGTTTTTGCAGGAAAGGGTCCATAAATGTAACCTTTATTGCGACGTTTAAGCCTGATGCAACAGGGACTTCAATTTCCACAGTGGTTACTGCTCTTCAACAAACATTAACTGAACAGGGCAACAAAACATTCCTAGGGGAATTTGAATTGTTGGGAAACCAAACCACTGCAGTTCAAGCTAAAGGTAAATCTACAAAGTAGAATTTATTTTATGAAAAATTTTTTTGAGCCATTTTACACAATATTTACATATTATGTAATATTTAAAACACGAGCAGGAGTGTTTTATCAGATTCGTTATTGGATGTTATGTTCATTAGTATTCTTTCTGACGTCAGGAAGTTTTGTCAGGTATAAAACCACAGATACTGATTTCCTTTGTGTTTTCCTCTTGAATTATTAATGAAATAATTATTAAAAGAAACTTCAGACAATAAGTGTATTCATTTAGAAAAGACGTTATCATTCTCGTATTTTATGTTGCCATTTTGAGTTTGAATAACGGCTCAATTTTGATATACTGCAGAATTAAATTTTCTTTTCAATTTTGACGTTATATATCGTCCAAGTTATACTGACGTTATATTGGCGATATGACGTCAAAATTGAAAAGACGTGTGTCTCAAGTGCTTGTTGGGCTACAAGTTGCACTGTGTCAGATAATTTTCAGTTCAACGTTTTTCTACGTTAAATGAAACTTTACCAACTTCAAGCCGAAAACGTTTTACTCGCTCTTGCTGTTGTCATATTACTTTCTAAGACTCATTAATAATTCATGAGGAAAACACAAAGAAAATCCATGTTTAGTGAGGGTCTATATTATGTGATATAGATTCCTCTTGATTTACGTAAACTTTAGCTTTGATTTTCTAGACAACGTTTTTTTAGAATAATTACTACGTCAATGAACTTACCAAATAGATCGTTTTAGAAGTAATTTACAGAATTCGTGTCTGTTCTGTATCAGGATACAGGCACTCGGCTTCGCCTCGTGTCTGTATACCCCGATACAGAACGGTCACTCATGCTTTATCTGTTACTTATAAGTTTCTTTATCATGTATTTAAACGTTCTAATATTCTACAGATTACAATGAATGTTTACCGCCACAAACAGTGCATATCAACGACTGTGGCCGAAATGCCACCTGCGTTAACATGGATGCTACTTACAAATGCGTTTGTAATGATGGTTTTACCGGAGTAGATCCAAATTGCCAAGGTAATAATAATTATACTGTTATTTATTTGGAACTGTTATTGATAACTGTTGTATGTATAGGGTTACGGCCCCTCGTAGCTGTTAAGCTTCACTGACGATGTTAAATACCATATCACACTCGTGACCATTAATTAACCATCTTATCCCACGACATACCCAAAATTATATGAGAAGACTGATTGAAAGCAAGGTTAAAACACATTTCTGATAAACGATAAAATGCTTTGTTTCAGTGAATGTTCATTGTGAATGAAAGCCATTTGCTGTTTAAATTAGCAGTGTTAATCTATTTGTATGCATAGCGTGATAACTAGTTATCGAGTGGGATAACAAGTTCCCTTTCTCCCCCACAATTTCCCTCTCTTCAAAGCCCTGCCCACTTGACGTCGTTTAGGACAGTTGGATAAAGGATTAAACTCGTCTCTTGGAACAATGAGTTTTGGGTGTGTCATGAGATATGGTCTATTATAGCCGTTTCTTTTTTTCTTTCTTTTTTTTGCTAGAAATAATTATCTATCCTCCTGGTTATTTTGGTAAGTTTTGCTTATTAGTGTGGTATGAAGTGTCATGAAAACCGCTCCCGTAGGATACGAGTGCTAAAGTTGATCGCACCGAGTCCTGTGCTTCGAGGGTTTTTTCGCAGGGTTCTGCGGTTTTCCTCCCTCCGAAAATCAACACTTAGGTCTCAGCTTATGTCGTGCACTTTTAACATGAGCCTCTGGCTCGGATGATTGGGCGACCACATCCTGTGCTTACGACGTTAAATAAATCATTACTCATTACCGGCGCGGTGCCCGGGTACTACCTCTCGAGGTAGTTAAGTCTGGTTTCCATATAATCGCTACGATCACCGCGATCGCTCAAAAATTAACTCGCTGATCGCAACGATCAACAATCGTGTCGCTGTTTTCATATGATCGCTAAGGCGGCCATGGCTGATCGCGGCCATTGTCTTAATGGTCCGCTGGGGTGCATACTGATCGCCAAAACTACTGAGATTGCACTTTACTACTTCACCATCATCTTTACTACTTCACCATCATCTTTACTACTTCACCATCATCATTACTACTTCACCATCATCTTTACTACTTCACCATCATCATTACTACTTCACCATGATCTTTACTATTTCACCATCATCTTTACTACTTCACCATCATTTTTACTACACCATCATCTTTACTACTTCACCATCATCATTACTACTTCACCATCATCATTACTACTTCACCATCATCATTACTACTTCAACATCTTTACTACTTCACCACCGTCTTTACTACTTCACCATCGTCTTTACTACTTCACCATCATCATTACTACTTCACCATCATCATTACTTCTTCACCATCATCTTTACTACTTCACGATCATTACTACTTCACCATCATCTTTACTACTTCACCATCATCTTTACTACTTCACCATCATCTTTACTACTTCACCATCATCTTTACTACTTCACCATCATCATTACTACTTCACCATCATCTTTACTACTTCACCATCATCATTACTACTTCACCATCATCATTACTACTTCAACATCGTCTTTACTACTTCACCATCATCATTACTACTTCACCATCATCATTACTACTTCACCATCGTCTTTACTACTTCACCATCATTACTTCTTCACCATCATCTTTACTACTTCACCATCATCATTACTACTTCACCATCGTCTTTACTACTTCACCATCATCATTACTACTTCACCATCATTACTTCTTCACCATCATCTTTACTACTTCACGATCATTACTACTTCACCATCATCTTTACTACTTCACCATCATCTTTACTACTTCACCATCATCTTTACTATTTCACCATCATCTTTACTACTTCACCATCATTTTTACTACACCATCATCTTTACTACTTCACCATCATCATTACTACTTCACCATCATCTTTACTACTTCGCCATCATCTTTACTACTTCACCATCTTTACTACTTCACCATCATCTTTACTACTTCACCATCATCTTTACTACTTCACCATCATCATTACTACTTCACCATCATCTTTACTACTTCACCACCGTCTTTACTACTTCACCATCATCATTACTACTTCACCATCATCATTACTACTTCACCATCATCTTTACTACTTCACCATCGTCTTTACTACTTCACCATCATCATTACTACTTCACCATCATTACTTCTTCACCATCATCTTTACTACTTCACGATCATTACTACTTCACCATCATCTTTACTACTTCACCATCATCTTTACTACTTCACCATCATCTTTACTACTTCGCCATCATCTTTACTACTTCACCATCATCATTACTACTTCACCATCATCATTACTACTTCAACATCGTCTTTACTACTTCACCATCATCATTACTACTTCAACATCATCATTACTACTTCACCATCATCTTTACTACTTCACCATCATCATTACTACTTCACCATCATCATTACTACTTCACCATCATCTTTACTACTTCACCATCATCATTACTACTTCACCATCATCTTTACTACTTCACCATCATCTTTACTACTTCACCATCATCTTTACTACTTCACCATCATCTTTACTACTTCACCATCATCATTACTACTTCACCGTTTCCATATAAAACGCAACGATCTCCGAGATAGAACATTTTCCATCTCGGCGATCTCGATCGTTGCGTCAGTGGTTCCATATGATCGCTACGATCGCCGAGTTCATTTTTGAGCGATCATAGCGATTATGTGGAAATCAGGCTTTGCGCGACATAAAAAAAAATCCATCTTAAATATTATTTTAACGCAGTTTTGATATTTTAACTAGTACTTGAAGATGACGCACATATGGTGAAATATCTAATGCTGGCCGTTCTCGTTTATCTTTGTGTTTGCTACGTGATTGCTTTCATCCTTGTAATGGTTTTATGCGCAACGTAAGTATTAAATAAACTTCTTTTTGTGAACAAATTGTTTAAAGTGCCCCTAACCTCGAATTTTTTTATTATCTTATTTGGAAGAACTTTTAAAATGATAAAGTAACTTCTTTGGAAGATTTTCGCTTTTTCGCTTTGTTTTATGAGATATTTCATTTTGTTTGATATGCAAATGTCTGGAATTACGTCACACATGCATAATGACTTGTCAGAGGATGTTATATAACTTTCCGTGTAGTTATTTTCAAAGCGTGAATTGTTATGCTCGAGATTTTTTTAATAAAAGGAGTTTTTTTTTGCAATCCGGGTGTCTTTTTGAACTTATTCAAGTTCGCAAAACCTCGTAGCTATATACAACTGACGGTACCGAAAAAGATGGCGGCGGTACATTTAACTTTCTTTGCGACCTCAAATCAGCTAAAAAAACAACTAAACATTGTTTATCATGCTGAGATGGATTAAAGCCAGCAAGAACTTCATCACTACCAAAGTTGAGCGTTTTAAAACCTTATCTTCCAATACTAAATCTGCAAGAAACAATATTTCCTGCACGCAAAAGATTCTGGTTAAATGTTCAAGTCGCCATATCTTTTTCGATACTGTCTATTAATATAAACTTGTTCTATTTAAATATAGGACCAATCGATTTTTATATTCTTTTATTTCGTCTTCAGTATTGCAATATAATAAACATTTAAAAGCTTGCTTTCTTGTATACAAAAGATTTTTTAATTACTAAATACTTATTAAAACTTTTTTAAAGTGCCTATGAAACGAAAATCAAGTTTGTCTTACTTGAAAGAACTCTTAAACTTATAGAGTAACATTTTTTCCATTTTTTCGTTTCCTTATGCTTTGTTCTTGAGATATTTTAGTTTGTTTGATATGCAAATTAAACATTTTGACGTCGTAGGTGCATAATGAGCTATCGGGGAAGGTTAGATATCGTTTCTATTATCAAACCAAATAAATTTGAAGGAAGCATGTAGACGTGTTTCTCCCACAAAACTAAATATGCAGATCTTCAAGTGATTATTATATTTGATAATAGCAAAGATATATATAACTTTTTCGGTAACTCGTTGTGCACGTGTGACGTCAGATTATTTAATTTGCATATCAAACAAACTAAAATTAAACTTAATTTTAACCTTAATATTAAACTTAATTTTAACCTACTTTTCTAATATGTAACTGCCATGGCTATAAATTTTAATTATTACACACATTATTATAAAAAAAGTTATTTTGGAAGTACAAAAACGTTGTATTAATAATGTGCACTTTAATAATTTTGTTATTCCTTATCAATCTATATTTTTGCATCGACAGCTTTAAGAATCAGTATTTCTGATGATATTTTTAGAATAACAAGTTCTCAAACCAACTACAGTCCAGAAGAAGATGAAATATCAATGAGGGATATCGACGGATCAACCATTACTGCTCCGACTTACAAACGTCGCCTTGCTATGGAGAATTACTATTAGACCATCTCACTTAGGCTTTTATATTAAATTACCTCACTTTAGTTTCTCACACTTGCCAAACGCTCACAAGATATATTAGCACAACATACAGTAGATAAATGTATAAATAAATACAACTTTGATTGTGTTATACCATCAAGTAAAAAAACACACAATTGTTAAGGCGTTTTAATGCCGACGATTAACGTAACGTTTAAGAACGATAAAAAATGTATTTATCTTTTCTTTTAATTTCTTTATGCTTAAGGGATGAGTGTAATTTAATATCGCATATTTAGTAAATGTTGCACATATATCTTTTTTTAGCAATTTTGGTAATTTTTTGGGCTTCAAATTAAATGTTCTTGTTTTATCGCAGTGGTCGCTGTTTTATATTCTTGTAGTAGGCGGCTGCGCAATTTGCTTTTTCAGTACCGCAGTACAGTACAGTGCAGTGCAGTGCAGTGCAGTGCAGTGCAGTGCAGTGCAGTGCAGTGCAGTGCAGTGCAGTGCAGTGCAGTGCAGTGCAGTGCAGTGCAGTGCAGTGCAGTGCAGTGCGGTGCAGTACGGTGCGGTGCGGTGCGGTGCGATGCAGTACGGTACAGTGCGGTGCGGTGCAGTGCAGTGCAGTGCAGTGCAGTGCAGTGCAGTGCAGTGCAATGCAATGCAATGCAATGCAATACTTCCTTGCCACACTGAACAACTACAAGAAAATTTTAAATATTAACTTTTAAATGTCTGTGTAATTGTTAGGGGGAAAAACAGTAAGACAAAGAGGTGTCCTTTCCGTGAATAAGAAGAACACAACCTCAAGGAAGAAAAGAACTTCTGAAGTATGATTATCAAGAGAAAGTAATGGCACGGGGGTCCCAACCTTACATTTTTCTGACTACGTTTTATCTAAGGTTTTTGGACTTTTTACCCCGGAAGGACGTATAACTATAGTATGTTATAAGTGTTATTGGGCATTTCACTCGATTACATAGCATGTTCTAAAGATTTTGGGTGAAGGAAAATTCGAATGTAGAATATATACATTTTAAGACCAAACTGAGACCAGTTGCGAAAAATGCAACTACACAGGCCTTCCGGCAGGCATTGGACCCACGACCTTGCGATTCTAGTGCAATGCTCTGACCACTGAGCCACGGAGGCCGTTGCCGAGAGCTTGATCGCGAGTTCTGTATATATAATAAGGTGGTAATGCCAGGAGAGAATTGGGTATATTATAAGTAATATTGGGCATTTCACTCGATTATATACATAGAATGTTCTAAGGATTTTTGGACTTTTTACCCCGGTAAGGACGTATAGCTATAGTATGAACGGGTTTTCTGATTGGCCATAAGTGACCAATCACATTGTATTATGGATTCGTTCCAAAGCTTGTTTTTGATTAGGCTTAGGGTTTTCGTTTGGATTAAGTTAATAGACCATTTGCACGAGGACGTGGGATGTTCTTGGGTGACTACAGCTATTAAAATCAGCCCCTAGCTATTTCTAAAACATATTTGACGACATATTTTGGAAAAGCCGCGAAAGGACTGGACGGGTCTTTTTGAGTGATCCCTTTTAGCCGAAACCCTAGAATACTGGCAAAGCATTCTGGTAGTTATAATCACCCAACACCATCTCGCGTTATCGTGCAAAGGGTCCATGAGAAACCTTACTATAGCTACGTGATGACCACTTTTGCTATCGTGTCATCGCGTTGACCACTTAACATGCATGCATATATTTTGCTTATAAAAAAAACATACAAAAGTCTTGTTTTTTCTAAGCAGTGAACAAGAATTTCGTGCATATTTTAGACAGTAATATTGTTCATTAAATTGCCCTATGGTAAACACAGTCTTGTGATAGCGACGTTAGGTCGTTGGTCAATTTAAAGTTTGCTATATTACTGCGTATGAATAATGAACAATGTAGAGTGAACAATGAACAAAAAGCAGGAAATAAATACTTGAAATTTTTAATTATATTGGTCACTGCAGGGGTTTCTACCTAGAATACTTTTATTTACAATTAGCTTTCAGTTTACTAACAGATAATGCATGATCTGACCACAAAGTAACAATGAAACTGTTATATTCCACTAGTATATCTTCAACTCTGTTACGTAATTACATTAGACATTAATTTTCTATTAACGCGGTTTTCCACTAGGCGACATTTGTCGACCGACTCGACATTTTTCTTTTGTCTTGGCTAATTAGTTCCACTCGAGAACTTGCGAGACAAAAGAAAATGTCGCTTCGCGCGACATTTTTCGCCTAGTGGAAAACCGCCTTAAACCGTTGCGACGTTTCAGAAGAAAATGTTCAATGTGTATGTATAGGTCGCATAACGGAAGTGACTTGCAGGCGGCTTTTATGGAGCTATTGGCTTATCACTATATAATCAAACTGTGACTGTGTCTATGTGCAGCGAAATTTGGGTTTGTGTGTATAAACTGGAGTTGAGTTATTGATGGAGTTTACTCAATGATGTTGATCAATGAGTATAGGTTTCTGACGAAAAGCATACACTCTTTAGTAGAATACGATGATTTACGACCATAAAACGAAAAGCCGTCTTTTGCAATTATATTCACTATGCACAGTGGCAAATTCGAGAAGAAACTAATTACGCCCAGTTGGCGTGATAGTTAGTCAGTTTAAAATTGATTGTCTGTGTGGCAAATGTTACATCAGCATCGGCCGATGAACAAGATTGGATAGTTTATGGCCCATAATACTATATAAGTAGTTTACTACTAGATAGATACTAGTATATAGTTTGATATTAAAAGTCAAAATATGCGCTTTCTAAACTGGAAAATGCCGTGTATGCATGCATGCATATATAATCTTGCAAAAATACATAATTGTCGCCATAGGAGTTCGTTTGCGGGTAATAATAAAGAGTTTCTCCTACAGTTTACCTTTACTTCCTTGACGTTGCTCATAGATTCAAGAAACTCTGACATTGTGACCAAAAGACTTTGTGATCGATTTTCAATGATTTTCGGATTACACGAGTAAGTAATCTATATTGCCAAATATCTCATGCTAGCTAATCTACATAGACCTCTAATTCGTATGTAGAATATAAGAAACTCGCCTCAGAGCCCACTGTTATCATTGAAAATCGCTCTGATGCCTATTTACAAATCCTGCATAGGAGTGTTTGCCCTGAGTAGATCAGGACCCAGCTCCGTGACTGCATAGGAGTATATGTTCTGACCAGTTTTCAGGACCCAGCTCCAGTGACTGCATTAGAGTATTTGTCCTGAACATATTTTCTCAGGGCCCAGCTCCAATAGGAGTATATGCCCTGACTAAATTCTACTCAGGTGCAGCTCCAGTGATTGCATGAGAGTGTTTGCCCTGAATTCAGGGCCCAACTCTCAACATTCAATAGTATTGTCTGCTGGAGCAGTTGTCCCACACTTCCATAACCCCACAGGACTGTTGTTGAGTTCATTATTTTATACTCATATTATATGCATGATACTGAGTAGAGTCATTAACCACATTCCATGCTGGGTGTTTTTAAAACCATTATTTCTAAGTATTTCCAATTACTTTAGTAAAGTAAAGTAAAGTGCAGTGCAGTGCAGTGCAGTGGAGTGCAGTGCAGTGGAGTAGAGTAAAGTGATTTTATTTATTGAGGGTAACATATGACAGTATTTAGATACTGACGGCAACCCAATGGCCCCCCTCGGCCTTTGATGGAACTATATATATACCTCGTAGAATTAACTGCGTGGGAAAGCTATGGGCTAGACTTTGCGGAAGGAAGAAAACTGGAGAACCATGTAGGGGAAAACCCTATACAAGGCGATTTATTTATTTATGTAACTTCGCCATGTTTAAAATAATAAATGGAATGCAGGGTCACTGCGGGCCCGATTGTCATGCAGTCAGAGTTGCCAAGTTAGGGGCCGATTACATGAGGCGGGCTAGCCCGGCAAACCGGGATGACTTGTGTCACGAAATTCTTTCCTCAGCGGCAAAAGGAGATTTTAATCAACGTTAGGATTTGTTTACATCTAAACTAAACCAATTCTTCTTTGTGAATTTAGTTTATGCGGATTTCAAAACAGCACAATGAGATCCTAATCAATCGCGTGACCTTAGCCCGGCTCGTGTACACAGCCCCTAACTTGTTGCTGGACAATCTTGGTTCCAAACAATGAAATTAAAGTATAGTGTTCTGTTTATACAGGCACTGTATGTTGAAATACAAATCAAAATATAGTTAGAACAATCGAAATGTAGTAAGGTTAGATATACTGCCGAAACAGAGAACGTAGGTGTCTAACGTTTCGAGCGAAGACCCGTTCTCTCTGACGAAGCGCCTTTGCTCGAAATTTTAGACTTCTACGTTTTCTGTTTCGGCAGTATATCCAACCTTACTACATTTCAGTCTTGGTTCCAGTTTGCTTAATTAATTTAGTTATTGGTGTGTACCTAGTCTGGAAAATCAGGACATTTTAAGACAATCAAACTAATTATTTATACCACTCTAAGGCCTAAGGGCCTGTTCACATGAGGCGAGTTATCTCGGGGGGGGGGGGGTAGGGTTATCCCTATCCCCCGAGATATCTCGGTGTTAGTTTATTTCCATGTTAAAAAAGTAAACCGTTCACATGAGACCGAGATAACTCGGGGGAAAGGGATAACTCGGTCGGAGCGATAGGGTAACCCTAGCCTCCGAGTTATCCCTACCTCCATGTGAACGCATACACCCAAGTTATCTCGGGGGTTAGGGTCAACTTTTGTATAATTACGCATGCGACTATTCTTGTTCACGTGCTATTTGCGTGCGTTTAATTGTCGACTTTACTGGCGCGTTCTTTATTCACGTGAAAGCTAGGGTTATTTCGGGGAACAACTGGTAGTTGTGTTTTATCATGTGGCAAGGTCAACTTTGACCCTAGCCCCCGAGTTATCCCCGAGATAACCCGGTCTCGTGTGAGCAGCCCTAAGTAAAATGTTCTCTATCTCTTACAAAAGTTGATCGATTTAATTTTGGTAATGCTGTAGTAATACAGATTACAGTAGAATGAGTTTTACGACCAGCTATGTTGCCAGGCAAATTTGGTCGTAAACGACAGGTGAATTACCCTGGTTCCAGAGGTTTTCTCCCGTAATTTTATAGCGGTAAGACAGGAAAGAAGAGAAAACCTCTGGTATGAAGAGGTACGAACCTCATTTTCATGTAATTCATGCTATATTTGGCTACAAGTCTCATAGGCTAATCTGATACAGGTTTAACCAATCATATCACCCTAGTAATAAAAAGTTTAGCGAATCAAAACTCGTTTAAGGGTTATCCATGCAATCAGAGATGGAGAACACGTTCTGTTCAGCTAGAATTCTATTGGCGTGGTTTGATCAATCATCGTACCGCTTCCTACCAGAGGTTCTCTCTTCTCTCTGGTCTTACCGCTGTAATAGCGAGGTTCAGATCACACTTCCACTACCGCTACCGTAAATGTGGTTAAACTGGTTTAATGTTCGGATTTTCGTCGTGTAGTCGTAGTTGATTTTAATCCTAGTACCGTAAAACGCTTTTTTTTGCACTAGGTTTGAGACCTGCGACCATTACTGAACGTAAAAACAATATTTGACTTGCTTAATTATATTTATGGTAGCGGTAGTGGTGGTAGTGGTAGTGGTAGTGGTAGTGGTAGTGGTAGTGGTAGTGGTAGTGGTAGTGGTAGTGGTAGTGGTAGTGGTAGTGGTAGTGGTAGTGATAGTGGAAGTGTGATCTGAACCTCGCTAATAAAATTACGGGAGAGAAAACCTCGGGGACCAGGGTACAGGTGAATGGTCGTTCAAGAAAGGTTTGAGGATATTATGCATCATTACGAGCACGAAAAATGTTCATAAGCTCTCAGAATGTTAACCGGTAAAGCACTGCATGCTTTCGCGAAATTCTAATAAAACGGAACAGCTAATTATTACATTATTATTTATTTTACAGTGAATTTAGGTTTAAGGATGCTGAAGACGATGGGTGTTTTGATGACATTATTGATGTTAACATCGGGTAAGAATGAAAACGACTACGCGGACCAAATAATACATCAGTAAGCCATGCAGAACAAAATAAATTCACATTTCTCCATATTATTTTAAAGGGAAAATTAAAAATGTGAAAGACTTGATAGAAGACGAGGAGTTTTATCAAACGGCCAACAATGAGTTCAAGAAGGAACCGAAAATTTCAAGTATGTTGGATTACAACTTTTTTTTCAAGTCTTTAATACAATTTGCACAAAGTGATATAGAACTATTCACCAAACCACTGATGCAATTTTTAAAGGGAAAATTAAAAATGTGAAAGACTTGATAGAAGACGAAGAGTTTTATCAAACGGCCAACAATGAGTTCAAGAAGGAACCGAAAATTTCAAGTATGTTGGATTACAACTTTTTTTCAAGTCTTTAATGCAATTTGTTTTCTTTTCTTTTCTTCTGTTATTGCTTGTTTGCATGTGCTTTGATTTATTCAATTGCAAATAAGGATGACAATTTTATAAAAAATAGTGTTCTTTATATATATATATATATATATATATATATATATATATATATATATATATATATATATATATAAATATATATATATATATATATATATATATATATATATATATATATATATATAACTCATTAATAATTCATGAGATAATCAGCCAATTACAATAGTTCGTTCAATCACGTAATTGAAGTTGGATACTCCAGTAAAACCCAAGATATCACATGAAAACTGGTGTTCATCTAATTCTTAAGATCTCAATTATCTATGCAAAATAAACAAGTTGCTGTATGAATAAATTTTACACACGCTCGTGAATAAAATCTCATGAAAATATATTCACATTTCTCTATATTATTTTTAGGGAAAATTGAAAATGTGAAAGACTTGATTGAAGAGGAGGAGTTTTATCAAACAGCCAACAATGAGTTCAAGAAGGAACAGAAAATTTCAAGTATGTTGGATTACAACCTTTCTTTTTAGTCATCAATACAATTTGATTTCTTATCTTCCGTTGTTGGTTTGTTTTTGCTTTGACTTATTCAATTGCAAATAAGGATGACAATTTTATAATATATATATTCCAGTTTTATAGTCTGGCGAGTGCGTTCAATACACTTTATAAATCTTCTTTTTTCATAATTTCGCGCTGTAACAGCCCCAAATTTGTAACTCTTTCTATCTAGCTATTGCTTAATATACGTCGTCGCATCTTAACATTATTATAAAAATATTCTGATGGTATTTTTTAATGTTTATATAGATAGACGTTTTTTAGTCGAAGATGCGTCATCAAGTGATTTTGTTGTGCTCCGTAAACGCCGTGCTGTTAATTTAGTTGCAGATAGCGTAAGTTTAACCGGAGCTGGAAGTGGAAGCGGGAGTGGAAGCGAAACTGAAGGTTAGAATTTGCGGAAGCAATTTTTATTTAAACAATGTTATTTGTTTGTTTGTTTCTTGAATGAATCCTAGTGTGCTTCTAAATAAAGCATGAGTTTTTTAACACTTTGAAGCCTGAAGACGAGTCTTTAGTATTTTACTCTGCTTAACGCCAGAGTATTTTATTCAGCACAGGAAGATCTCCAAGGCCCCAAAGTGTTAAAACCTATCTCTTTAACACTTTGAGGCCGGAAGACGAGTCTTCCGGTTAACGCCAGAGTATTTTATTTAGCACAGGGAGAGGTCCAGGCCTTCAAAGTGCTATGCAACGAAATTTTACCCCAGTTTTTGCGGAAACTGGTTGTAAACCATATCCGCTATAACATGAACCATTTCTTAATTAGTTCAATAATTACTACATTATAAACGCACTTAATAACAGATATGACGTAGGCGACCCACGAACATGGAAAAGCATATGTTTAAAATGCAACAGAGCTCGAAGCCTTATGAACCCACCATCGTATTGCTTTTAGTAGATATCGTAGTAAATTTAATGTATTTAATGTATGTTGTATATCGTTATGTATTTTTAAAGTAACTGTTAAATCGTACTTGTTTTGGGGCCACAGTAATTGGCACTAGCTGTTGCGGTTACCCAGTTGTCTGTATTTATGTTTGTAATGTGTATGGCAAAGTTATTAAAATAAAATAGAATAACTGCTATTTAGAATAATATTTATATAGCAAAGTGAAAAGGTGGTTAACTGCTGAGAATAGTTTTGATAACGAAATACTGATGTTCTGCCCTTCATTAGGGTAATTAGTCAAATTAGCCCTATAGTTCTGGATTAAAAGTTAATATTTTCGTTTTATTTTCTGTTTCACGAAACTTCAGAGAATAAAACTTTTACGTATACTTTGATTATCTATTTTTAGATGTCTGTGATGTCACAATGCTCTTCTATTCTACTCCATTAGAAATAACTTATCGCACTACCATGAATAACATCACCACAACCACAAAATTTGCAGATTCTAATGCATTTGGATCACCATTGGCGTATGATAAATCTAATCGTCGTTTGTACTTTTATAATTCCACGAATTCTGGAACGATCTTCAGTGCAAAATTGGACGGATCAGACGTTCGCACTGTGGTAGACACTCAACATTTACAGTCTTTTACAGTCGATGGTGAAAACAATCTTATCTATTACGTGCATGAGCCGACGTTAAAGATACACTACATAAACCTCACAAGCTTCATTGATGAACCAGTTAATGCCCTATCTTTAGTTTCAGCTGTAAAAGATGCTGAGATTGATTCAAGAAACGGGTAAAAGTCTTTTTAGTACTAGTATCTTCTTTTAGATTTATTTAATAACTTTATCGCCTATAGCAGTTGGTCAAACAGGGCGAAACCAGACACAGTGCTAAAAAGCGATGCCCTGTGGCGTTCAAATTATCGCGTTTAAAATGTCGCGTCAAAAATATACTATTGATTCCTAACGAACTGACAAACTCACACACAGAATATAAAGCGTTTGAAAGTTAGTTGCGCCCGCAAGCCAACTTTCAGGGCACCGCAATACCCAAATTGAACATGACTACCATGATGTATTTGTGTTGATTTTACGAAGGGAGGAAAACCGGAGAACCCGGCGAAAACCCCTCGAAGCACAGGAGAGATCAACTATAACTCTACTCACATTACTTCCAAGCTCGACAACGTGGTAATTCCCAAGCGGTCACCATCCAAGCACTAACTCCATTTAACCGGGTTTAACTTTTGGTGAGAGGCAGCGCGCTAACAGCACACGCCTATAGGCTTTAAATTACTAGAAATTTATTAAATATATAAACAGACATGCCAAGAACAACAATTAATCAAATTAAAAAAATCCTGGGGTTATTGGGGATTTTTGTTCTAGGCCTGATGTGTAGATATGTCAAATTAATGTTTAAAACTAAAGCATCAGTTGAAACTATTTCAATTATTAAATATAATTATCTTATGAATTTGTGAGGTCTTGCACATTAGACAGCTCATTAAACAGTCGTGCGTTTCTTCTATTTTTTCTTCACGAATTGTTAATGACGTAAAAATAAGTCTACATTTTATAATCCATCTAATTATCGCATATATTTTTTTTTTAAGTTCTTTAGTGATAGTTGGAATTGGAAGTCGTAATGTTGTTCGTTTCAATATTAACACCCAGAAAGTTACGACGTTATTCAACGAGGGAAAATCACCACAAACCTTGTCAGTGGATGAGAAGAATGAAGATGTCTATTGGGTCAACTTTGAAGCCGACCAACACAGCCTTATAAAAACCACTTACAGCGGAACAACGATGGATTTAAATATCAGCTATTCAGGAGAAATTAAGATTACCCAAGACTTGCTTTATTTATATGTGCTGGATATAGTTAACAGTCGCATAGATAAATATAAAAAGAGTTCACTGGAAAAGGTTGAAACCATAGCAACGTCGGCTGATTCAAACGAAATTGTCGCTGGATTTGGTAAGTACATTTCTCAAACTCATTAATAATTCATGAGCTGGCTAATTAGCCAATCAAACAAAAAAAATATTTGGTCATAGTTTTGAATCCCGGTAAACGTCGCGCAAACTGAATTTATAATTAATAAATCAGATAATAAACGACACAAACAAAGAACCGTTTATTACCACATTTCTTAATTATAAATTAATGACTTAAAAATAAGTTTACATTTTATAATCCGTCTAATTATCGCATATATATTTTTAAATCCCGGTAAACGTCGCGCAAACTGAATTTATAATTAATAAATCAGATAATAAACGACACAAACAAAGAACCGTTTATTACCACATTTCTTAATTATAAATTCAACGTGAAACCATTGTCTATAATCTAATATGAACCAATATCACCAAGTCCCTTTGCTATAATTGACGATTGAGAAGCTATTTCATAAACTCGTGTACTGTGTTTTACCAAGGCTTGAAAACACTCGAGAACAACAAAAATCACTCGGTCTATTACCTCGTAATTTTCAATGTTCCCTCGTGTTTGTAAAACATTCGAAAACAATTGATTTTTACTATTCTCTCATGTTTTACAAACACTCCAGAACAATGAAAATTACTGGGTTAACGGCCTCATGATTTTCATTGTCCTCTCGTGTTTGTAACCCCTGGTAAAACACTCCCATGAAATATTACTTAATATAGAACTTTTGATAGTCTATACAAAATGTACTTATAGTTATACACCACTTTCATAATAGCGAGTAATTTGAATATTCTTTTATGTGCATCTTGGTAAGCCTTTCTGGCCTCGCTTGTGTGTCTGCAATTCAAAAGAATCTTTGCTTAATCTTTGCGTAAAATCAACACTTAGGTCTTAGTTTATGTCGTGCACTTTTAACATGAGCCTCTGGCTCGGATGATTGGGCGACCACATCCTGTCTTTACGACGTTAAATAAATCATTACTCATTACTCATTACTCATTACTCATTACTCATTACTCATTACTCATTACTCATTACTCATTACTCATTACTCATTACTCATTACTCATTACTCATTACTCATTACTCATTACTCATTACTCATTACTCATTACTCATTACTCATTACTCATTACTCATTACTCATTACTCATTACTCATTACTCATTACTCATTACTCATTACTCATTACTCATTACTCATTACTCATTACTCATTACTCATTACTCATTACTCATTACTCATTACTCATTACTCATTACTCATTACTCATTACTCATTACTCATTACTCATTACTCATTACTCATTACTCATTACTCATTACTCATTGCTCATTACTCATTACTCATTACTCATTACTCATTACTCCTTACTCGTTACTCGTTACTCATTACTCATTACTTCATAACGAAGCCAGAAAGGCTAATTTAGATGCACATAAGAGAACATTTAAAGTGAAGGCCTTTATGAAAGTCGTCTATAGAATCTTAACTTTTCAAAATTACAATACTTTACTGAATTTGCTATTAAAATGCAATCTTGATATGCCATAAATAGAGTGAAATTAAATTTATAAAAATATAGCCATTAAAAAAAGGCAAATGAAAAATAATTCTGAAACGAACTTATATGTAAACAAAATAGTATGAAAACAACCCACTGTAGTGTAAAAGACGGCGGTTTGTTTGTTTTACCATAATAATTATACACCTTTATGTAGAACAGAACGAAGTTTTTAAATTTAAAAAAATTTAATTAATAGAAGAAAAAAATGGCAATTTTTATCAATAAAAATTAGAGTTAACGTACAATACGAGGTAAATGCATATATGCAACAATTAACATTCATCGTCAACAATTTGAGGTCTGTCTAAACTGTCAAACACTGAAATTGAGTTCTATACCCAAATGAATTCGGCCAAATGTTATCAATATCAACATCGTAGACTCAAGGTATTTTAAATTTCACTTTTACAGACAAAAATTTAGAGTAAACGTACGATAGGAGATAAATGCTAATATACAACAATGTGATATCAATTCCACATATTTCATGGTATTCTTGTCTAATGGAACAAGGTGATGCCTTGTTCTAACATAGATGGCTATAGAAATCAGTGACTGACAGTACGTATAACAAAGCTATTTCACTTATTTGGCTGCTCTCTATTAACCATTATTGACTCAGGATTGTTGACTGTTCACTCATATCCAACAATCAAGTTGCACACGTTTACTTCGTCATTCTTACTGAGAATTCAAACAGTAAACGTCTGCTTAAAACACCCACCCACCTTCCCATAAACCAAGCTTATAAGTTATCCTATTATAGTATTAGTAGATTATTACTGGATTATTACCATTAATTCTATTGCGACAATCTGTACATTGTTATTATGTATAGCTCAAATTTATCACTGGCACAGGCTCGTCATTGAATGTAATATACGTAAACTATTAACTATTAATTATGAACTTTTGCTCTTTCGTTGCCTGAACTATTAGAAAACAATCTGCTTCTAAAAATAGCTAAGCTGCTTGCTTTTATTGTAAAACATTATATATATATATATATATATATATATATATATATATATATATATATATATATTTATCCCAAATCACTTTAGGGCCCAATTCTCAATGTATATAGGATAAGAGAAACTTGTCCTAGAGCCCATTGCGTTATCGCAAATTGATCTAGGGCCCATTTCTCGAATCTTCCGAAGCAATGTTTGCCCTGACCAATTATATCAGGGCCCAGCTGCCTTGAGTAAATGGAGTGTTTGCCCTGGCCAATCTACTCAGTTCAGGGCGCAGCTCCCAACGATCTTTAAAAAACAGCTTACTGGAGCATTTGTCCCACACTTCCATAACCCTACAAGACTGTTGTCTAATTTCTTAAATAAAATAAGGGAGTATTGATCCTTAATTTATGATTGAGTCGGTTTTCTTTGTTCTTTCGAGGGCTTTATATCGCATAAAGACCTTGAATACTAATTAGATAAGAAATGAAGGGAAAAACTAGGAAAATCTTTGTCCAAGGTAGAAAAAAAAACCCAACTTTGTTGGAAAACCTCCTCAATCATAAATTAAGTCAGATAAATCCCTCGAACGTCGGGATTTACGCGATATAAAGCCCTCGGACGCTTCGCGTCCTCGGGTCTTTATATAGCATAAATCCCTCGTTCTCGGGATTTATCTATTACTTAATTACTTAATTAAAAAAATGTTTTTATTCTTGCACCACAGATTTAGATGAATGTTGTGTAGGAACATACTGTGACGCTAATTCAGTTTGTTGTAACATGCCAAGTAGTTTCATATGTACGTGTAATAATGGATTCAGTGGAAATGGCACATTTTGTGAAGGTTTGTTAACACTACTTCAGTATTTTACAGGCGTTTGGTGGGCGTTCGTCAAGCTCACTTACTCAGAAAAGATTTCTGAGCCCCAGACAGGGTTCGAACCTGCAACCTCTAATGACCGGTTAGACGCTCTAATCATTGAGCCACTGAGCCTCAAATGGAGAGCTATGGTTGCAAATTCATAGTTATATGTTCTCCTAAGTGGTAGTGTTTGCGTATGAGATGTAGCTAAAGTGATATGATAAATTGTACCTATAAATGTAGTGCATGTGGTACGTTTGCGAGCTTGATGTAATGTAACAGAGTTCGGTAGACGTTCGTCAAGCTCAATTACTCAGAAAAGATTTCTGAGCCACAGAATTTTTTCAGTACTGAATTTTGTCAACTTTACTTGCTTCTATTTTTTGTAGATATAAATGAATGTATTACGGGGAATAATAGTTGCCATATTAATGCAACTTGCATCAATAATATTGGATCATATGATTGTGACTGTAATGTTGGCTTTGCGGGCAATGGAAGTAATTGTACAGGTAAATAGCTGTGATGTGTGACTAAATCATTTTATTAATTGTACAGGTAAATAGCTGTAATGTGTGACTAAATCATTTTATTAATTGTACAGGTAAATAGCTGTAATGTGTGACTAAATCATTTTATGGTGCTGCTAATCTAACAATAGAGTTGATGTTCGCAGGCATGAATATGTTTTTCGCCCGACGCAGGTTAATTTTAGCCCAAACCGAAGGCGAGGGTTAAAATTAGCTCTGAGAAGGGCCAAAAACATATTTATGCCCAAAAATATCAACTGTATTACTATTATAATTATTTTAGTGGGCATTTAGAAGAAAATGAGAACAATTTACAGTATTTATTTTGTTTCATTTACATAGATATTAACGAATGTAGTGTAGGATCTCATAATTGCCACGTAAATGCTACCTGTAGCAATGCTATTGGATCCTTTGAATGCACGTGTAACAACGGTTTTGCAGGAAATGGAACCAATTGTAACGGTAATTATACATTCTTTTTAGTGTGTTTTACTAAAATTTATTTTGTTTTCAAAGTGTATGAAATGACAATTTGGTGACCGTGGTCTATAGATTCCATAATTTTTCCGTGTATTTCCCTATGCAAACTCTCAAAGGAAATTCGAGCTAAACCATCCACACACAGCTTCGCATATCAATTAACCTTCGGCCCTGGCCCATTTTTAAATATAGCAACGACGCTTATGACTTTTGGCATTTTAATTGTAGTCTTTCCTGGAGCTACGACTTTATTTTAACAACTTCACAAAAAAATAATGCTTTGTATTTGACTTCAGGAGTGAGTTATGTAATGTTGGCGAAGGATTGTTGCGCCTATTTCTAGTTTTTTAGTTTTTATTTTAGGCTTCATTTTAAGAGGGTAAACTAGACAGTAATATAACTGATAACTTCGTGGTCCTCAATCTCGTTCCCAGAGCCCACGTTCCCCTTACCCAGCGGGCGGGAAACGAGAAGCTCTGGGATTACCCGTTCACGTCATCACAGGATTCTTGTTATCCGGAAGAAGACTAATCATGTTCATCAGCCAATGAAATATCGATGTCAAACGAATTATCCCAAAGCCTTTCGTCACCCGCCCGCTGGGCAAGGGGGACGTGGGCTCTGGGAACGAGATTGTGTACGACTGCGTACGAGATTGGGAACGAGATTGCGTACGAGATTGGTCCTCTAAAACAAATCATTACAATATACATACATAATATGCAATATGCACTTTGACTACTAATTAAGGCCCTGTTTACACGAAGCGGATTGACAGTCCAATCAGATCAAAAAACGCGAGTGAAGTCAATCCGAGCACATGTTGACATGGAGAATCCGATCTGCTTGGAACATTGTTTTCCATTTCAGAGCACTATTTTCTGTGCTTCCCTCAATGTCTGCCATTCAGTAGGACACGCACCAACTTCACTCATGCGTATCAAGTCATTTTCAAGTCAAACCGTGTTTAGATGAATAAGATTGGAGAAACTCAAGCCGATTCAAGCTTAAATCTCAAGTCAATCCACTCCATTGCGTGGATTGACTTCAACCATTCGTTCGATCAGATCGAAAATTTTCAATCTCCTTCATGTAAACACAACAAGGAGAAACAACATGCGAGATTTGACTTGAACACTCAATCTGCTTCGGTAAAACAGGGCCTAATTATATATCTTGACTTATAGTTAAACATCCTTACCATTATACTAATTGTTTTAGAGGATACTTCTTCTGATTCTAAAATTTTAAATGACAACTGCCTGTACTGAAAAACTTCAATACTGCACAAATTTCTTTCTTGTTTAGAAACTCTAAACAATAGTTTTGCTCATGTAAGAATGTGAACATTTACGCGACAAAATTTCTTGAAAACGATCTTGTGTTTCATTTAACTGTGTTTTAATAGTTTCTATCTTTTTAACTTTTAGATATTAACGAATGCGATGTAGGATCTCATAATTGCCACATAAACGCTTCTTGTAGCAACACTATTGGATCTTTTAAATGTGCATGTAACAATGGCTTCACTGGAAACGGAAGCAATTGTACCGGTATAATCATAAATAACTGTATTTGTTTGACTAAAATTTATTTCCACGTGTTTACAAAATGCATGAAACGACAGTTGGGGACTTTGGTCTCAATTTAAAGTGCCTATAAACTCAAATAAGATATGGATTCTATATAACGTGAATAGTTGAATGTCAAAATATTTCCTGACTTCAACTTCTATTTGTTGTTATATTGAGGTTTGTATTTCCAAAATGGCAATGAGGATGACGTCAATGTAGGCATTTGTGTGTGTTTTGGGGGTTTTTTCTTATGATAAACCGCTTGAAGATTTTAATGAAAAAAATGATGAAATACAGAATATACCATTCAAGTATTCATTAACATGTGAATTGGGTAATCAGTTCTCCTGTAACAGAAGACTGCGTATGCAAATTTAACAACTGCATTGCTTGTGCAGGTAGGGTGCCTGGGTCATCCAGGGGCTTCCACTTCCACAGCCAGCTCCAGATAGAATACCGCTCTCATGACTGCCAAATCCCCGCAACCCAGCCATGAGCCCCCACACCAGACTCCAGGCACCCGTCACACTGACTAGGTCAGTGGAAGGTATAGCGTCAAAAGAAGATAGAAAAAATGAATTTAGTTTTTTTGTTTTGGGGAGGGAGGGGGGAAGATACACACAAACAACTTTCACGCTTCGATGAACCGTACTTTCCGCCACGCTACGTTGAGCAATACTCACCACGTCCAACTGACGACCACTTGCGCCTGCCTGACCCGCTAGAGACCGCTGACCGCTGCCCCGCTTTACTGACCGCTCTTAGTTGTTAACTTACTTAAATTCCATTTAACTACATTATGCTTAAATAGACGTCACCATTACTATTTTGGAAATACGAACCTCAATATAACAACAAATAAAAGTTCAAATCAAATACTATTTTGGCATTCAACTATATACAATAAATACAATCCGTGTGCAGTAATATTATATGTGGGTTTATAAGCACATTAATCATTTTTTTCTGGGATATATATGTTATTTTAGTTTGATATTTACGTATTACTAGATATCAATGAATGTGCTGAAGAAATTGACGACTGCCACATCAATGCAACATGTAGTAATAATATTGGATCGTATGATTGTAATTGTAACAGCGGCTTTCAAGGAAATGGAACTTCGTGTACTGGTAAGTTTCTAGGGCGGGCAAAGAATTGTGTTTTGTGTCAAGAGTACTATTAGAGTTACTAAGTTTATTTTATTTATTTTTTACTTTAATTGATAGATATTTTTTGTATTTTAGATATAGACGAATGTACTACAGGAAATAATAGTTGCCATATCAATGCAACTTGTAGTAATAATATTGGTTCGTATGACTGCAAATGTAATGTTGGTTTTGAAGGCAATGGAACCAGCTGTACAGGTAAATATCTAAGATGTGTTTTGCTCTTGTGAGGATATCCAGATTTGAGCTCCACGTAACAAGTTTCTTCAGAACGATGTATTTTGTTGTATGCAATTGTTTTTTATAGCAATCTTTTTTTTTTTACTTTTAGACGTTAACGAATGCGATGTAGGATCTCATAATTGCCACATAAACGCTTCCTGTTACAATAGTATTGGATCCTATGAATGTGCTTGCAACAATGGTTTCGTAGGGAATGGAAGCCATTGCAACGGTAATTGTACATTTGTTTCATATTTGTTTGACTACTAATTAAGTTTGACGTATAGTTAAATATCCTTATCCATTATACTATTTGTTTTAGTACATACTTCTTCTAATTCTGATAAGTAACAAATAAAATTATCCTGGAGCCTGGGGAGGGTGCTAATCTCGACACGCGTGGAGTACACTTTACACGCGAAATTACACGCGAGCGGGAAAGAAATTCTGCGAGATGTTTATATGTATATATATATATATATATATATATATATATATATATATATATATATATATATATGTATATGTGTGTGTACGTGTACGTGTACGTGTACGTGTACGTGTACGTGTACGTGTACGTGTACGTGTACGTGTACGTGTACGTGTACGTGTACGTGTACGTGTACGTGTACGTGTACGTGTACGTGTACGTGTACGTGTACGTGTACGTGTACGTGTACGTGTACGTGTACGTGTACGTGTACGTGTACGTGTACGTGTACGTGTACGTGTACGTGTACGTGTATATATATATATATATATATATATATATATATATATATATATATATATATATATATATATATATATATATATATTTAAGAAATAGAAAACATTTTCCGTGTTTCCATAGAGTTATAGAAACACGAATGGAAGTTTGGGAGAACGAGAAATTGTAGTGGGAACACGAGCCCGCAGGGCGAGTGTTTCCACGCTATTTCAAAACAACAGGCTTTTTACATTTTGAAGAGAACTGATTGTTTTTTGTCAATAACCGAACCAGAAAAGCAAACGCAATAGGTAAAAAGACAAATTGAATTGGCAGTGTTTGCAGTACAAGCCATCTGAGCAGAGCCAAAAGAAAATTTAACGGTAAGTGATTCGTATTTAACTTACCAGTTTTGTTTAGCTGATTAGAGTCGGTATATATCCAAAATCTTTCCAGTATTAAAACTCAGTTAATACAGCAAAATCTTGTCAAATAATATACATTTTCCAAGGTGGTTTTTTTTCTCCAAATGTTCGGGTGAAACTTTGTATTTAGCTTACAGTTCTTCCTTCCATGGTTTGTTTTTTTCTCTGTCTCTCATACTTACAGTTTTCAGGCTGTTAACTACGTTTTTTTCTGTTCTGATTTTTTTCTTTGAGGTTCAACATTGGAATTATATTAAAACAGATTAATAGTCACCTTTATATAAGCCTCTGTAATTATTGTTTGTTTTTGCTATCAGTTTTTGGTGCTATACTGCTATATTACTGACGTGGCACATGTTTTTCCTCAACCAGTGCTATATTTTTTGCAATAAAACATTGCTTAATAGAGCGCTTTCACTCACGTGATCGGTGGCCCATTTGGGGGGTGAAACAGTACGAAATATTTGATTAAGAAAGAGCTAATTCCCATACCGTACACCAATATGGACGCCATTTCATTGTTTTGGTACACCAATATGGCCGCCGTGACGTAAGATGAAAACGCTGTATTGGAAATTGGTCAATAATAGAAAAACTACATATATAAAACAGGACGTAAAGGAGGGGCGAGGGTTTATACTTGTATACAAAAACTGATCAGGTGTGAGGTGTGCTGATTTTAATCGGGGGTCCGGTTGTTTATTGAATGAATGAATGAATGAATGAATGAATGAATGAATGAATGAATGAATGAATGAATGAATGAATGAATGAATGAAGGAAGGAAGGAAGGAAGGAAGGAAGGAAGGAAGGAAGGAAGGAAGGAAGGAAGGAAGGAATGAATGAATGAATGAATGAATGAATGAATGAATGAATGAATGAATGAATGAATGAATGAATGAATAACTTTATTTAAGTGTCAATGTATTTAGCAAACGTATTTAGCAAACGTATGTAAAAGTGGGCAAGTGGTTGTTGCGTTTATGTATTTCTATATAGTTGTATTTTTTCTTTGTAGATATAGACGAATGTATCACTGGAAATAATAGTTGCCATGTCAATGCAACTTGTAGTAATAACATCGGTTCGCATGACTGCAAATGTAATGTTGGTTTTGAAGGCAATGGAACCAGCTGTACAGGTAAATCTCTGATGTGTACAAATATATCATTGCATGTTGCTGTTAGTATTGCATGAGAAGTTATGCCCTTAATTCTGCCTTATATTCAAACAATAGTCAACGACTTTAATCTAAAATATATCTATTTTAATTTGATTGCAATATAACTGAATAATACAACGACTTCCTAGGCAGTGTATGTGCATGTATTAGCAAATTTCATCAGTGTACAAATTTTAATTCTTCCTTGTTTAAAAATTTTATGAGTAGTTTTGCTCTTGTACGAATGTCCAGTTTTGAGTCCCACATGTAACACAATTTCTTGTGAACGATTTAGCACTCATTTAACTGTTTTTTAATAGCTTCTTTTTACTTTTAGATCTAAATGAATGCAATTTAGGATCTCATGATTGCCACATAAACGCCACTTGTAGTAATAATATTGGATCATTCGAATGTTCATGCAACACTGGTTTTACAGGAAATGGAACCAACTGTAGCGGTAATTATACATTGCTTTATTTGGACTAAAAGTTGTTTCGACGTTTTCTCAAAATATGTGGAAATTTTTTGGTATTTGAGTTATGCAATGTTGGCGAGGGATAGTTGCGTTAACGTATTTCTATAATTGAATATTCTTATCGTAATAATTGGTTTCAGTGGATACTCAATAATAAATTAATATTTCTTTATAGATATAAACGAATGTAGCACAGGAAATAATAGTTGCCATATCAATGCAACATGTAGTAATAATATTGGGTCGTATGGTTGCAAATGTAATGATGGCTTTCAAGGCAATGGGACCAATTGTACAGGTAAATATCTATGATGTGTTTTGCTCCTGTGAGGATATCCCAATTTGAGCTTCATGTATCACATTTCATGAGAACGATTTATTTTGTTGTATTTAATTGTTTTTTTAATAGTATTCTTTTTTACTTTTAGACGTTAACGAATGCGATGTAGGATCTCATAATTGCCACATAAACGCTTCTTGTAGCAATAGTATTGGATCTTTTAAATGCGCATGTAATAATGGCTTCAGGGGAAACGGAAGCAATTGTACCGGTATAAAGATAAATAACTATTTGTTTGACTAAAATTTGTTTCCATGTGTTTACAAAATGCTTGAAATGGCATTTGTGGTCTTTGGTCTCAATTTAATAGTTTTTATTGGGATATACATTATTTTTTATTATATTAATTTTATATTTACATAGATATCAATGAATGTGCTGAAAAAATTGACGACTGCCACATTAATGCAACTTGTAGTAATAATATTGGACGGTATGATTGTAATTGTAACATCGGCTTTCAAGGAAATGGAACTTCGTGCACTGGTAAGTTTCTAGGGCGGGCGAAGAATTGTGTTTTGTGTCAAGAGTAGCCTACTATTAGAGTTACTAAGTTTATTTTATTTATTTTTTACTTTAATTGATCGATATTTTTTGGTATTTTAGATAGAAATGAATGTACTACAGGAAATAATAATTGCCATATCAATGCAACTTGTAGTAATAATATTGGTTCGCATGACTGCAAATGTAGTGTTGGTTTCGAAGGCAATGGAACCAGTTGTACAGGTGAATATCTATGATGTGTTTTGCTCTTGTGAGAATATCAAGATTTGAACTTTACGTAACAAGTTTCTTGAGAACAATTTATTTTGTTGTATTTAAGTGTTCTTAATAGTATTCTTTTTTAATTTTAGACGTTAACGAGTGCAGTGTAGAATCTCATAATTGCCACATAAACGCTTCCTGCGGCAATAGCATTGGATCGTATAAATGTGCATGCAACAATGGTTTCGTAGGGAATGGAAGCCATTGCAACGGTTATTGTACATTTGTTTCGTATTTGTTTGACTACTAATTAAGTTTGACTTATAGCTAAATATCTTTATCATTATACTATTTGTTTTAGTACATACCTCTTCTAATTCTAATTCTAATAACTATATAAACAATAAAATTATTGCATTTCTTTCTTTGTAGATACAGACGAATGTATCACTGGAAATAATAGTTGCCATGTCAATGCAACTTGTAGTAATAACATCGGTTCGCATGACTGCAAATGTAATGTTGGTTTTGAAGGCAATGGAACCAACTGTACAGGTAAATCTTTGGTGTATATAAATATATCATTGCATGTTGCTGTTAGTATTGCATGAGAAGTTATGCCATTCATTCCGCCTTATAGTCAAACAATAGTCAACGACTTTAATCTAAAATATATCTATTTTAATTTGATTGCAATATGACTGAATAATACAACGACTTCGTTGGCAGCGTATCTGCATGTATTAGCAAATTTCAACAGTTTACAAATTTTAATTCTTCCTTGTTTAAAATTTTTATTTTATGAGTAGTTTTGCTCTTGTAAGAATATCCGGATTTGAGTCCCACACGTAACACAATTTTTTGTGAACGATTTAGTACTTATTCTTTTATTTAATTGTTTTTTAATAATTTCATTTTTTTACTTTTAGATATACATGAATGCAATTTTGGATCTCATAATTGCCACATAAACGCTACTTGTAGTAATAATGTTGGTTTCTTTGATTGTAAATGTAACATTGGTTTTACAGGAAATGGAACCAACTGTAGCGGTAATTAAACATTGCTCTATTTGTTGCATTAAAAGTTGTTTGAACATTTTCTCAGACTCAAAATATATGAAAATTGTTTTGTATTGAGTTATGCAATGTTTGGCGAGGGATTGTTGCGTTAACATATTTCTATAATTGAATATCCTTATCGTTATAATTGGGTTTAGTTCACGATCACCTCGGTTTTCTTTGATATACCGGGGTTGTTTAGTTTATAATAGTTACTCCCAACCACACATATTAGTCCGGGGCAATTAACTTGATTTATGCGTGGTTGGGAAAATAAGTATTGGTTATTTTGAGGCCACGAGGGGCCTCAAAATAACACAGTAATATTCACATGGACGAGGTTGATAAAAGAACAAAGGAAACTGAGGCATGTGAGAATTAAGTATCGGTTATTTTGAGGCCACGAGGGGATATGTGGGGGTGAATGGCGAGGTTGACAGGATTTCATAAGATAAAGAGTGGTGCGGGGGATATTAGACCGGAAGATTGGAGGTAGATATTATAGCGAGGAATGGTAGAGGGGAATATTAGAGCCTTGGAGGGAAATATTAGAGCCTTAGAGGGGAATATTGGAGGGGAATATTAATCCATTGTTTTGCCAGGGGCTATGGAATATATTCCCCTAAAAGAACAAAGAAACCGAGGCATGAGAAAAATAAGCTTTAATCAATGGTCACAAATGTGATAAAGGATTTATCATCGTGACCGATGTGTTTTTTAGACAACCTCTGTGATAATATCTTAGTTTTCTTAGGCAACCCCTGTGATCATAACTGAGTAGGTTAGTTGCCTCAACCTCGGTAACTACGTAAGTTATTAACTGACGTAGTTACCTCGAGTTCGGTAACTAACCTATACTTCGTGGATACTCAATAATAAATTAATATTTCTTTATAGATATAAACGAATGTAGCACAGGAAATAATAGTTGCCATATCAATGCGACATGCAGTAATAATATTGGATCGTATGGTTGCAAATGTAACGATGGCTTTCAAGGCAGTGGAACCAATTGTACAGGTGAATATCATGATGTGTTTTTCTCTTTTGAGTATATCCAGATTTGAGCTTCACGAATCAATTTCTTGAGAACGATTTATTTTGTTGTATTTAATTGTTTTTTTAATAGTATTTTTTACTTTTAGACGTTAACGAGTGCCGTGTAGGATCTCATAATTGCCACATAAACGCTACTTGTAGTAATTATAATGTTGGATCATTCGAATGTACATGTAACACTGGTTTTACAGGAAATGGAACCAACTGTAGCGGTAATTACCTATACATCGCTTTATTTGTTTAACTAAAAGTTGTTTCGACATTTTCTCAAAATATGTGAAAATTGTTTTGCCTCTTTGAGTTATGCAATGTTGGCGAGGAGTAGTTGCGTTAACATATTTCTATAATTGAATATCCTTGTCGTATTATTTTGTTTTAGTGGATACTCAATAATAAATTAATATTTCTTTATAGATATAAACGAATGTAGCACAGGAAATAATAGTTGCCATATAAATGCAACATGTAGTAATAATATTGGATCGTATGGTTGCAAATGTAATGATGGCTATCAGGGCAGTGGAACCAATTGTACAGGTAAAGATCTACGATGTGTTTTGCTCCTGTGAGAGTATCCAGATTTGAGCTTCACGACGTCAAATTTCTTGAGAACGATTTATTTTGTTGTATTTAATTGTTTTTTAATAGTATTTTTTTACTTTTAGACGTTAACGAGTGCCGTGTAGGATCTCATAATTGCCATATAAACGCTTCCTGTGTCAATAACATTGGATCCTATGAATGTGCATGCAACAATGGTTTTACAGGAAATGGAACCAATTGCAATGGTAATTATATTTGTTTTATGTGTTTGACTACTAACTTCGACTTCAATTTATCTATATTTATTATTATACTGTTTGTTTTAGTGGATACCCCTTCTAGTTCTGATAAGTAAACAAACAACAAAATTAAAAATCCAGTAGTTATAATTAAAATATAATAAGAAATAGAATATAATTATTGCATTTTTTACCTTTGTAGATTTAAACGAATGTACGTCAGGAAATAGTAGTTGCCATATCAATGCAACTTGTAGTAATAATATCGGTTCGTATGACTGTAAATGTAACAATGGCCTTGAAGGTATAAACTGTACAGGTAAATCTCTGTGAAGTGTGCATATATCATTGTTGACATTGCATGCTTCATACTGCTCTACTCAAACAATAGTAAAAAAAATTCTAAATGACAACTGCATGTACTTGTAAATTTCAACACTAGACAAAAAAAATTTGAAAACGATCTCGTGTTTCATTTAACTGTTTTTTAATAGTTTCTATCTTTTTAACTTTTAGATATTAATGAATGCGATGTAGGATCTCATAATTGCCACATAAACGCTTCTTGTAACAATAGTATTGGATCTTTTAAATGCGCATGTAACAATGGCTTCACTGGAAACGGAAGCAATTGTACCGGTATAACCATAAATAACTGTATTTGTTTGTTTCGACGTGAATGACATTTGTGGTTTTTGGTCTCAGTTTCATATTTTGCTGGATATATACTGTATATATATATATATAAATATATATATATATATATATATATATATATATATATATATATATATATATATATATATATATATATATATATATATTCTTTTAATTTTATGATTGTACAGATATTGATGAATGTATTGAAAGATTTGACGACTGCCACATTAATGCAACATGTAGTAATAATATCGGATGGTATGATTGTAATTGTAACAGTGGCTTTCAAGGAAATGGAACTTCTTGTGCTGGTAAGTTTCTAGCAAGAAGCGTGTCTGTGTCAAGATTACTATCAAGAGGTGGTACTTTACTTTTTTACTTTAATTGATAGATATTAACGAATGCATTCTTGAATCTCACAATTGCCACATTAATGCTACGTGTAGTAATGATATTGGATCATATGTGTGTAGTTGTAGCGATGGCTTTTCAGGAAATGGAAGCAGTTGTACTGGTAAGTTAAATTTGCATCTATTATATTCTTTTTATCCTATGAGATTATTAAATGGTGAAACTAAAAAAGAGGACTGAATATTTCATCCTTACAGATACTGATGAATGTATTAATAAAACTCACAACTGTGCAATCAACGCAACATGTATTAATAATATTGGATCCTTTGTTTGTAAATGCAATAACGGCTTTAAAGGAAATGGTACTGACTGTTCTGGTAAGTTTCAAGTTTTTGCAAATTGACAATTGTTCAGGGTAGTGTAAGAATACTTAATTATTTTGTTTTACTTTCTTTCTTTATTTTTTACTTTAATTTAATTTATAGATATTAATGAATGCAATGTTGGATCTCACAATTGCCACATTAATGCTACGTGTACTAATAATTTTGGATCATATGTGTGTAGTTGTAATGGTGGCTTTTCAGGAAATGGAATCAGTTGTACCGGTAAGTAACAAAATGTCCTATTCACGACTTGTTGAGGTTACATTTGCATTTGTTTTAGTTTTTGATTATATGACATGAAATGGGGAAACTAAAACTTGTTTAGATGTTTTATTCTTACAGATATTGATGAATGTATTGATAAAACTCACAACTGCACGATCAATGCTACATGTATTAATAATATTGGATCGTTTGATTGTAATTGCAATAATGGCTTTCAAGGAAATGGTACTACCTGTTCTGGTAAGTTTCAAGTTTTTGCGAAGTGGCAATTCTTATTCAGGATAGGATAAGAATAATTAATTATTCTGTTTTACTTTATTTATTTATTTTTTACTTTAATTTAATTTATAGATATTAACGAATGCAGTCTTGGATCTCACAATTGCCACACTAATGCTACGTGTACTAATAATTTTGGATCATATGTGTGTAGTTGTATTGGTGGCTTTTCAAAAAATGGAAGCAGTTGTACTGGTAAGTAATAAAATGTGCTATTCGCGACTTGTTGAAGTTACATTTGCATTTATTCTATTTTTTTGATCCTATGATATTAATAGTAATTGGTAGAATTAAAAGTTGATTGGATATTTTATCCTCACAGATATTAATGAATGTATTGATAAAACTCACAACTGTGCAATCAACGCAACATGTATTAATAATATTGGATCCTTTGGTTGTAATTGCAATAACGGCTTTAAAAGAAATGGTACTACGTATACCTGTTCTGGTAAGTTTCACGTTTTTGCGAATTGACAATTGTTGGTCAGGATAGTTTAAGAATAATTATTTTGTTTTACTTTATATATTTATTTTTTACTTTACTTGATAGATATTAACGAATGCAGTCTTGGATCTCACAATTGCCATATTAATGCTACGTGTACTAATGATATTGGGTCATATGTATGTAGTTGTAATGGCGGCTTTTCAGGAAATGGAAGCAGTTGTACTGGTAATAACAAAATGTGCTATTCACGACTTGTTGAAATTACATTTGCAATTTTTTTAATTTTTTGATTATATTTCATGAAATGGTGAAACTAAAATTTGTTTGGGTATTTTATTCTTGCAGATATTGATGAATGTATTGATAAAACTCACAACTGTGCAATCAACGCAACATGCATTAATAATATTGGATCATTTGATTGTAATTGCAATAACGGCTTTAAAAGAAATGGTACTACCTGTTCTGGTAAGTTTCAAGTTTTTGCGAATTGACAATTGTTGGTCAGGATAGTTTAAGAATAATTATTTTGTTTTACTTTATTTATTTATTTTTTACTTTAATTGATAGATATTAACGAATGCAGTCTTGGATCTCACAATTGCCACATTAATGCTACGTGTACTAATGATATTGGATCATATGTATGTAGTTGTAATGGCGGCTTTTCAGGAAATGGAAGCAGTTGTACTGGTAAGTAACAAAATGTGCTATTCACGACTTGTTGAAGTTACAGTTGCATTTGTTTTATTTTTTGATTATATGGCATGAAATGGTGAAACTAAAATTTGTTTGGATATTTTATTCTTACAGATATTGATGAATGTATTGATAAAACTCACAACTGCGCGATCAACGCAACATGTATTAATAATATTGGATCGTTTGATTGTAATTGCAATAATGGCTATAAAGGGAATGGTACTACCTGTTCTGGTAAGTTACAAGTTTTTGCGAAGTGGCAATTCTTATTCAGGATAGGATAAGAGTAATTAATTATTTTGTTTCACTTTATTTATTTATTTTTTACGTTAATTTAATTTATAGATATTGACGAATGCAGTGTTGGATCTCACAATTGCCACATTAATGCTACATGTACTAATAGTTTTGGATCATATGTGTGTAGTTGTATTGGTGGCTTTTCAGGAAATGGAAACAGTTGTACTGGTAACTAACAAAATGTGCTATTCGCGACTTGTTGAAGTTACATTTGCATTTATTCTATTTTTTGATCCTATGATATTAATAGTAATTGGTAGAATTAAAAGTTGATTGGATATTTTATCCTCACAGATATTAATGAATGTATTGATAAAACTCACAACTGTGCAATCAACGCAACATGTATAAATAATATTGGATCATTTGATTGTAAATGCAATAACGGCCTTAAAGGAAATGGTACTGCTTGTTCTGGTGAGTTTCGAGTTTTTGCGGAATTGACAATTGATGGTCAGGATAGTTTAAGAATAATTATTATTTTGTTTTGCTTTATTTATTTAGTTTTTACTTTAATTTAATTTATAGATATTGACGAATGCAGTGTTGGATCTCACAGTTGCCACATTAATGCTACTTGTATTAATAATTTTGGATCATATGTATGTAGTTGTAATGGTGGCTTTTCGGGAAATGGAAGCAGTTGCACTGGTATGTACTATCTGCTTGAAGTAATTATATACAATTTTTATTATATGAGATTATTAAATGATGGATGTAGTGTGAATTTGATCTATGGTTGTCTGCTATTACGTTATTGTGCTTTGTTCGCCTTTATGCAGATTTGTGCACGGTCACTGAACCCATTGTATTTTAGTATAGTGAAGGAATTATCCAATAGCAACGTTTCAGTTAAATCACTCAACCGTGTTATTTAAACATTTATAAACCTAAAATAAGGGATGTCCACGGTGTAAGGTACTGTTTAACATAAAACCGCCGCTCATTTGTTAACCACTTTGAAGTTGCCGAGTTTCCAGACCATATATTTTCTCTATGGACTATGCTGTAACGTATGCATTTTTGATATGGGATACGCGTTGTTATCAAACTATTTCCTATTGTTCTTTTTAATTATTTTATATACTTTATATTATTGTATATCTATTTTTGATATATCTATTTCAGGTAGACCTGGGTCGACGTACAAGATCTTTTTTAAGGGACGTTCAAATTGTTTTAAACCTATTTTTATATTTTTAAAGATGTCAATGAATGTACTGAAGGAATTGACGGCTGCCACATTAATGCAACTTGTAGTAATAATATTGGATGGTATGATTGTAATTGTAACAGTGGCTTTCAAGGAAATGGAACTTCTTGTACTGGTAAGTTTCTAGGGCGGGCGAAAAATTGTGTTTTTGTGTCAAGGATATTATTAACTCATGCTTGTCCGAGGGCTTCCCCAGATGTGAATAAAATCGTCTGGCGTTAGCCAGAATAAAATACTGACCGATTCGGACAGAAAAGAGCTACGGGATTATATCTTTTAAGATACATACTGTATATCCATGTTTGACCAACCTATTTAAAACAAGTTTTAAGCAGTTAACGAAGATTTGTCTTTTAGCAAGAAAAGTGACTCTTCAAATGGAGTATTAGTGTAACGTCTATCTATTTCTTCTATTTCTTGGTTATCTGATATTATTATGAAATTATAATAAACTGCTGATTCTGAAAATAATGCATACTTTGACAAGTTTGGATTAGGATTTGGGTAGAGTTGAGGAATTAGGTACTAAATGCTTTAAGGTTCGGATTTTTTTATGAAAATTGTGCCGCTTTCTTTTTAATTTATAGACGTCAACGAATGCATTGTGGGATCTCATAATTGCCACATTAATGCGACGTGCATCAACAACATTGGATTGTTTGAATGCAAATGTGAAAAAGGCTTCGAAGGGAATGGAATAATTTGTGGTGGTGAGTATTAAATTATTCATTATGAAGAATTTATGAAATTTTATATTTATATAAATAAATGAATTTTTTTAATTTTGTTCCACGGAAATTTTGATCTCTTTTTTGACGAACGTTTTAAATTTATTCTTGCTATACAGATACTAACGAATGCATTGTGGGATCTCATAATTGCCACATTAATGCCATGTGCATCAACAACAATGGATCTTTTGAATGCAAATGTAAAAGTGGCTTTGATGGAAATGGAATAATTTGTAATGGTAAATATTAAAGTATTGTATTACGAAGAATTTATGTTATTTATTTTCGTTTATGAAAATAGATGAATTTATTGCATTTGTTTTACTACAATTTTGATTCTTTTTTAAAAAACAAGCTTTTCAATAATTCTTACTGTGCAGATATCAACGAATGTAGTGTGGGATCTAATAATTGTCACATTAATTCTTCCTGCAGTACTAACATTTTTTTTCAGTTAGCAATTATTAGTTGAATTAATAAAAGTATTCTGAGAATGTTTGGACATTTTCATTAAATGAGAAGTAATGTGCTTTTAAATTTTGATCAGTATTTTTCCAAATGAATAAATGAGTGAATCTCTTTACTACAAATTTACTTATAAGTTTTGTATTTTTAATTGACAGATATTAATGAATGTTCTACTGGATCTTTTAATTGCCATGTATTAGCTTCGTGCATTAATACAATTGGATCATATGGCTGTCAGTGTAACAAAGGTTATACAGGGAGTGGGATCACTTGTGGTGGTTAGTTTTGATCTATATAGTTAGATAACTAGATCTATTTAGATAAGTCTTATTTCTCTGTAAGTGTGAAGGGCTCAGTTCGCAGTAGTAGAGCTATGTAATATATTTCACAGTAGTTTAACTCCTTCACTACCGAGGGTTCTCCAGTCGACAAGTAGAATAGAAAGAATAGAATAGAAAAATTTATTTAACCATGTTTCGCCTATGAGCTATTAAAGCTCGTTCAAAATACGATCGTGAGAATTACGTTACATTACATTACGTTACATTACGTTACATTACATTACATTACATTGCATTGCATTGCATTGCATTGCATTGCATTGCATTGCATTGCATTGCATTGCATTGCATTGCATTGCATTGCATTGCATTGCATTGCATTGCATTGCATTGCATTGCATTGCATTGCATTACATTACATTACATTATATATAATACTATATAATAAATATTTTAAAAATTCGAAAATATATATAGTATTGCTGAAATACAATTTTGTTGAGCTTGCTTCTAACTTCATTAAAGTTTACGACGGATTGACGAATAAGAAGAGGACTACAATACTCCAAATGAGGAATTATGAAAATAAAATCGTCTGGCGTTAGACTGAGCAAAACACCAAAGTTTACTTGGTTCGAAAACGAACGATACGGTAGTCAAAGGGTTAAGGTGCATGGTAGGACACTCAAGGCTAATTTCCATATTAAAATTTTGAAACCTGGCGACGAGTCTTTAATGTCATTCTGGCTAACGCCAGACGATTTTATTCAGCACAGAGGTTCAGGCCTCAAAGTGTTAAGAAATATTCGGAGAATTATGCTAAGCTATATCAAAACTGGTTTGTGCAGGTTCTAGGTATATTACACGAGCATATATTTAATATAGACAAAACATGCTCCAAAAGTTTCAGACTCAAATTATACGCGGGAGAAGAGAGAAGAAAATGAAAACGATTTATTCATTATTTCAAATGTGTGATTTAGATTTAGATGAATGCCAAGAAAGTAATGTTTGTCCAGATAAGTCAACATGTGAGAACAGCATTGGATCCTACTCGTGCAACTGTGTTGGTGGATTTTTAAAAAACAAGGATGGTCAATGCGTGAAAGGTACCTATATATTCAAGCTTAATTGGTTCATTCGAAATATAGTAACGTTAGATATACTGCCGAAGCAGAGAACGTAAGAGTGAAGGTCTTTCGTCAGAGAGAAAGGCCCTCGTTTCTCTTTGACGAAGGGCCTTCGCTCGAAACATTAGACTCCTACGTTTTCTGTTTCTGCAGTGTATCTAAGCTTTATCAACTATTATCTAACTATATTTTGATTGTTGCTTCAGCACTTCCTACCCAGCACACTACTTTTATTTCACTAATTGGTTCCTTGTCTGGCTTTTTGTTAGTACTGAATTTTATGGAGAATCTTAATATGCGTTAATAGACAATATATATATTTATGTCTTCCACCGTCTCTCTCTGACTAATATCAGCACTGCATTGACTGAGCTCTGTTTACTGGGCAACCCACAAGGAAAATGAAATACACCAATTGGGATAAATTGGCTATGGTCCCCTTGGACCACAGCCGCGTTTATTAAGAAGTCATTATTAAATTACATAATTATTTTCCATAATTCAAACTGATGATTGAGCCCAGTGAAGGTGAGGGCAATAAAACGCCAGATAGGCAAAGAATAATACAGAATCTAATACATCACAAAGCAGAAAGGTGGTCAGCTGAAGGGGAGGCGGGTGGGCAAATTGAAATCGTTCGTCTATACCTATCTTTGCGAAGAGCGGCGGTTACTGAGACTGCACTCTTGAATGTGATACCTATATAACAGCTTAAGCCCTATATGAGGTAGCTGTAATTAGATCTTTACCGTTTGTAAAGACAGACCACCTCTTTGCCTTAGGTCATGTTAGTTCTCATTAATAAGGTTTGCGTTATTTACATTCTCAATTACAATATAAACCGGACAGATGGAAGACATAAAAATTCTATTCGTTTGCAAATATTTCCTTTATGTCTTCCACCGTCTCTCTCTGACTAATATCAGCACTGCATTGACTGAGCTCTGTTTACTGGGCAACCCACAAGGAAAATGAAATACACCAATTGGGATAAATTGGCTATGGTCCCCTTGGACCACAGCCGCGTTTATTAAGAAGTCATAATTAAATTACATAATTATTTTCCATAATTCAAACTGATGATTGAGCCCAGTGAAGGTGAGGGCAATAAAACGCCAAAGGATCATTATGCAATAATGATACCGCCCCACCCCAGGCAAATGCAGTGCTGATAAGATACACCGTGACACAAGCTGTCTAAATTGTCCAGTAATCGCAATAGCGTCTAGCGCTTATGATACAAAACTTTCAAAATATCTCTCCAGTGTAATCAAGATTTCTGGCTCTAATCAGCCTTGTAAAGCATTTCCCCTGATACGGAGACATGAGGTTGTTAGCGCAATTCGCGTTGCACTTAATGAATACATCTTCGTGCGATGAATTTTTTTTTTTTTTTTTTGAGGAAATCACAGTAACCTAATATGCAACCATACAATAACGCTTCAACGAACATGAAAGATTGCAATCGTTGCCAAACAAAAATTACTCGTTCTAAAATACTAACCTAAACGGATCTGTGACACTTCAATAAGACAGCTCTGTCAGCTTGGCTTAGCCTAGCTCGGTTTGTTTCAAGGAGGTAAAAGGATTTCCGCCCTTGCTAGATAATCCCGTTCTCCAGTGAACACAAACTGCAAACTTTCAATAAAATTGGTCAAGCTAATTGTTACAAGGCCTTGGAAAGACTGCTGCCCTTGCTAGACAGTCTCCTAATTTACTACTAAATCGTTATGAGTATGCCATTACACGTATTTATATACACCTCTTGCTCCTTACGTCAAAAACGGTGGATCTGGAGGACAACATAAAAGTTCGACTTTAACCGAGAAATTAATCAATGAAGATACTATAGTTTGTAGTTGACATCCACCCAAGAAATAAGTGCAAGTGGTCTATACAAGCTGGTAAATCAGGGAAGCCAGGAAAAAACCTGCTGCTGGTAAAAACCCTTTGGGAAAAGCCAGTTGACAGGAAAACCTGAGTGGGGACAAGATAAAACCAGCAAGCTTCCCCACGAAGCATTAATAAAATTATATAGAGTCCTTACATCTGTTCCTGAAAATTGTTAAGTGCTATAAATAAGATTCTAAATGTAAGGCTAAGTTGACAAAGTTTGCTGAATATTTGTAATATTTGTTGTTCCGCTTGTCCCTCCGTCGTCAGTGACACACTTGATTATGATGAGATGGTTCACAACCAGAAAATTCACTTGACACCCTCAAAGGCAAAGACAAAAATGAGGGTGCCATATATGTAATTAGTGTAAAGAAAATAAACACCATAAAATATTTAGGATCAAGCCCTGGATTCAAAATTTAATGAGATCACCCAACACATGTTGGGAGAATACTGCAACTCCAGTGAGGATCCAAACTCTAAATAAATGGATGCCACATCGCTTAACCATAAGGTTAAAACACATCCGCCAATAATAATAATAATAATAATAATAATAATAATAATAATAATAATAATAATAGTAATAATAATAATAATAATAATAATAATAATAATAATAATAATAATAATAATAATAATAATAATAATAAGAATAATAAGAATAAGAATATCTATAGTAAACCAAAACGTTGAGTAAACCCAAACGTTGAGTAGATTTAGCAAAACGCGAAAGATAACAATAATCTTTATTTATACAGGTTAACTCTGTCAGCTGCCAGAAGCATAGCTGTTGTAAATAGAGGACCTGTGATTATAAGGTTGTATATCTGATACAAACCACGCGTGGTTGTAACATTTGATACAACCACTAGTGGTTGTATATGAGGTCTATCTCAGCTCTAAAACATTGAAATTAAGCTTTTTCTGAATTAATTTGAATAAATATTGCTCATATTTACATCAAAGACTCGGAGTATTTTAAGCTGTTTACAATATTCGTGTCCGTGTTGTATTGGATATGACAAGTATATCCAATGTATATCCAATTGTATATCCAATACAACGCGGCCACTCACATTGTAAATAGTACATATATATATATATATATATATATATATATATATATATATATATATATATATATTTATGTCTTCCACCGTCTCTCTCTGATTAATATCAGCACTGCATTGACTGAGCTCTGTTTACTGGGCAACCCACAAGGAAAATGAAATACACCAATTGGGATAAATTGGCTATGGTCCCCTTGGACCACAGCCGCGTTTATTAAGAAGTCATAATTAAATTACATAATTATTTTCCATAATTCAAACTGATGATTGAGCCCAGTGAAGGTGAGGGCAATAAAACGCCAGATAGGCAAAGAATAATACAGAATCTAATACATCACAAAGCAGAAAGGTGGTCAGCTGAAGGGGAGGCGGGTGGGCAAATTGAAATCGTTCGTCTATACCTATCTTTGCGAAGAGCGGCGGTTACTGAGACTGCACTCTTGAATGTGATACCTATGTAACAGCTTAAGCCCTATAGGAGGTAGCTGTAATTAGATCTTTACCATTTGTAAAGACAGACCACCTCTTTGCCTTCAGGTCATGTTAGTTCTCATTAATAAGGTTTGCGTTATTTACATTCTCAATTACAATATAAACCGGACCGATGGAAGACATAAAAATTCTATTCGCTTGCAAATATTTCCTTTATGTCTTCCACCGTCTCTCTCTGATTAATATCAGCACTGCATTGACTGAGCTCTGTTTACTGGGCAACCCACAAGGAAAATGAAATACACCAATTGGGATAAATTGGCTATGATCCCCTTGGACCACAGCCGCGTTTATTAAGAAGTCATAATTAAATTACATAATTATTTTCCATAATTCAAACTGATGATTGAGCCCAGTGAAGGTGAGGGCAATAAAACGCCAAAGGATCATTATGCAATAATGATACCGCCCCACCCCAGGCAAATGCAGTGCTGATAAGAAACGCCGGGACACAAGCTGTCTAAATTGTCCAGTAATCGCAATAGCGTCTAGCGCTTATGATACAAAACTTTCAAAATATCTCTACAGTGTAAGCAAGATTTCTGGCTCTAATCAGCCTTGTAAGGCATTTCCCCTGATACGGAGACATGAGGTTGTTAGCGCAATTCGCGTTGCACTTAATGAACATATCTTCATGCGATGAATTTTTTTGAGGAAATCACAGTAACCTAATATGCAGCCATACAAGAACGCGTCAACGAACATGAAAGATTGCAATCGTTGCCAAACAAAAATTACTCGTTCTAAAATACTAACCTAAACGGATCTGTGACACTTCAATAAGACAGCTCTGTCGGCTTGGCTTAGCCTAGCTCGGTTTGTTTCAAGGAGGTAAAAGGATTTCCGCCCTTGCTAGATAATCCCGTTCTCCAGTGAACACAAACTGCAAACTTTCAATAAAATTGGTCAAGCTAATTGTTACAAGGCCTTGGAAAGACTGCTGCCCTTGCTAGACAGTCTCCTAATTTACTACTAAATCGTTATGAGTATGCCATTACACGTATTTATATACACCTCTTGCTCCTTACGTCAAAAACGGTGGATCTGGAGGACAACATAAAAGTTCGACTTTAACCGAGAAATTAATCAATGAAGATACTATAGTTTGTAGTTGACATCCACCCAAGAAATAAGTGCAAGTGGTCTATACAAGCTGGTAAATCAGGGAAGCCAGGAAAAAACCTGCTGCTGGTAAAAACCCTTTGGGAAAAGCCAGTTGACAGGAAAACCTGAGTGGGGACAAGATAAAACCAGCAAGCTTCCCCACGAAGCATTAATAAAATTATATAGAGTCCTTACATCTGTTCCTGAAAATTGTTAAGTGCTATAAATAAGATTCTAAATGTAAGGCTAAGTTGACAAAGTTTGCTGAATATTTGTAATATTTGTTGTTCCGCTTGTCCCTCCGTCGTCAGTGACACACTTGATTATGTATATATTTGAAATCTGGTCCCCCAAATGCTGACTCAACCGTGTAGATCCACCATTTAGGCACTCGGAAAAAATTGGTAATCAAGCTCTGGGTGGGACGAGTACGGAATTCTGTAAGGCAAAAGAAAACAAAACGGCAGAATCTAATCCAAGGTACAGGATATTCACATATGTGCATGAGATGGTTCACAACCAGAAAATTCACTTGACACCCTCAAAGGCGAAGACAAAAATGAGGGTGCCATATATGTAATTAGTGTAAAGAAAATAAACACCATAAAATGTTTAGGATCAAGCCCTGGATTCAAAATTTAATGAGATCACCCAACACATGTTGGGAGAATACTGCAACTCCAGTGAGGACCAACTCTAAATAAATGGATGCCAAATCGCTTAACCATAAGGTTAAAACACATCCACCAATAATAATAATAATAATAATAATAATAATAATAATAATAATAATAATAATATCTATAGTAAACCAAAACGTTGAGTAAACCAAAACGTTGAGTAGATTTAGCAAAACGTGAAAGATAACAATAATCTTTATTTATACAGGTTAACTCTGTCAGCTGCCAGAAGCATAGCTGTTGTAAATAGAGGACCTGTGATTATAGAGTTTTTCGCAAGGACAAGCATGGCAGACAGTTTAATGTCGCCGCATCACTAGCCTTGGATGGCCAAAATCTATTAATAAATAAACCTCATATGAGGAAAAAACTCCAATACATGGAGAAATTGTTTTACCAAAAGGTTAAAACAATACCTCAGCCAATTAAGGTGAGGACAACCCAACAGAAGTTGGGACAAAACCTCACATAACATGAGGAACACACTCCAAATACATGGAGAAAAATTGCCTAACCAAAAGGTTAAAACAATACCTCAGCCAATTAAGGTGAGGAACGAACCTAACAAAAGTTAGGACAGAACCAATAACGGTTGTGGCAGGTCAAGCATGGCAAACATTACTGTTATTACATGGCAAACATTAGTGTTGCGGCGTCAACGCTAGCCCTTGTATGCCACAAAACAAAATTGTGAGGACAAAGCCCCAACAAAACATGTAGAAGCAATTAGCTCGATAAACACGGCTGTGAGAACAAAGTCATCACAGAAAGAGCGAGGAGGAACCCTCGAATTGCATGCAAGAGCAAATATTGCTTTACGTAATTAACCCCTCTAGCCCAATACCTTCTCATCTGCTGAATAAAATCGTCTGGTGTTAGCCAGAATAAAATTCTTAAAGTGGCCATGGACTACACAGGGCCAAGGAGATAGCGCGACATAGTTGTTGTTCAACCCCTTATAGCCCAAGACCTTCCCATATGCTGAATAAAATCGTGTGGCGTTAGCCAGAATAAAATTCTTAAAGTGGTAGCAAAGTCATCACAACAAAGCGAGGACAAAGCCTTAGTCAAAACATGCAATGAAGCCTGAATAACAACATGTAAGCTTCATGAATAACAAGCAATTATGCCTCGTTGAATGGGCAAAGACAAAAGATATGTAGTTACATTTGCAGAAATAATGATAATAGCAATAACAATAATAATAATAATAATAATCAAATAATAATAACTGAATGATAGTAGTAGTAGTAGTGGTAGTAGTAATAATGATAGTAAAGCAAAACTTTTAGTAGATTGAGAGAAACGTGAAGGAATATGAACTATATTTTGCATGGCGGACAGGTTAATGTCGCAACGTCACCAGCCTTGACCCTTGGGTGGCCAAAATCTGTTAATAAGTAAACCTCAGTTGAGGACAACGTCATAAAGTTAAAGGCCAGCCAGTGCTGGAACAATGCCGCACATACAGTAAAGTGAGGAACGAGAACAACAGGCTACGGCGAATTAGGGACATTGGGACTCAAAATTATTCAGTCTCTTTGTTTTACAAAAGGAATTATTTTGTTTAAAGGACATCGTCGTTGAGTTGACGTATACTAGATCTTAAATCCCTGTTTATTACTGAGACAAAAGTATATAATATTAAAATTTCTATATTTAAAACTGAGTATGACTACCTTAAAATTCCTGTAAAAATGTAGATTGAATTTATTAAGAACTAAATTAGTTCAAATGACGCGAAAAACAGATAGAGCGGTTATTGTATAATAAACAGTTGGATCATAGATTGCTTTTGCCCTACCGCATTGAGAGAAAACAAGCACCTTCAAACTTCCGTAGTATAGAATATACCATATGGCCGCTTTTTTCCTTTAATAAGCAAAAATTAATAGTGATATGGCTAGTCAGTCGAGCCCTTCGTATAGAGATCCCTAGAGGGCTAATTGAAATCGAAAAGTGTTTTGAGGGCCACTCTTGTATTCTTACCAGTTTCTGCCTGGCAATGATCCACAGAAATGCCAACCTGTCACGTCGCCGCTGTTGTAGCCTCTTGAATATTAACTCATTCCTGTCCGGGGGCTTCCCCAGAGGTGAATAAAATCGTCTGGCGTTAGCCAGAATAAATTACTAAAGACCAATTCGGACAAGAAAGAGTTAAGATGTAATCTAATTTATCTCAAATATCCTGCACACCAATCAACTGTGGCAGTACTGAAAAGCCGCCCTGACACACAGGCGAGTACTCCTATCAGTAACCGGACATACCAAAAATGTAAAAACACTGCGTGCAAAATACAGATTAGCTCACAAGGTTTAACCATGCGGTATAAGCTTGAAAATTACATCGCTTGCAAATCGCCATGCGCCTGCAACACCAAATGGCTGAGCAATGCCGGGCGGATAGTATATTTCATAACACTAGAAGCAGAATTGTGGGAATTGACAGAGATAATTATCAAAAGGTGATTACCCCACGCTGAGTCGACGGCGATTCTGGCGCGGTTCTAAAAGTCGGAAGGATGTGTTTATTATAACAACATGCACTTCGGATGAAACATTCAAACCTAATGCCGCTACCGCGTGGTATTATACAAGAAGGAATATTTTGTGGCGTTTAAGAGTTCAATCTCGTAGCCCCATACGTATGCAATCGAACACCAAAATTACGTACGGTAACTGGGGATGGAGGAAATACAGCTAGTCGCGATCTTTAGTTTGACGATACTATAATAGCCTCATAGCCTAATAGCCTCCAGTGCCGGTGATTCACTGTCCAATGAGATCATTAAGTTAGCAGTCGAAGTTTTACCATCCTATTTTGTAAAATTGTTTAATACTATTCTATCCTACGGTGTGTTTCCATCACATTGGTCAAAGGGTTTCATAGTCCCAATATATAAATCAGGTAGTACAATTGACCCGAGTAACTATAGAGGAATTTGTATAGGCAGCTGTCTAGGAAAATTTTTCACATTGATTATGAATACTCGTTTAACTAAATTTCTGGAAGAGTGCAAAATTATGAGTAAATGTCAAATCGGTTTTCGGAAAAATTGCAGAACAGCAGATCATTTACTAGTTCTTAAAACTTTAATAGATGTTTATAAGTCAAAACGAAAACCAATTTTTGCCTGTTTTATCGACTTTAAAAAAGCCTACGACAGCGTGTGGAGAGAAGGACTTTTCTTCAAACTTATTCAATATGGTTGTAGTAAGAATTTCATACGTCTAATGCTAAGTATGTATTCCTCAGTTGATTGCTCGGTAAAATTGGATAAGGGAAGTACTCCTTTCTTTAAGTCCCATATTGGGGTAAAACAAGGATGCAATCTAAGTCCCACCTTATTCAACATGTTTATCAATGATATACCTAATCTATTTAACAGCTCGTGTGCCCCAGTAAAACTTGATGAAACTGATTTAAATTGTTTACTTTACGCAGACGACTTAGTTTTACTATCCGAGTCCAAGTCTGGCTTACAAAACTGTCTCACAAAGCTTGAATTTTACACCAAGAAATGGAAGTTGAACATTAATTTAAAAAAATCAAAAGTTTTATTGTTTGGAACACCAACCCAAAGACGTGCACACTTCTCATCAATTTGGTCTTTTGGGAATATTGCTCTAGAGCAAGTTGATGAATATTGTTACCTTGGTATTACTTTTCACTTTTCCGGTAATTTTAAACGAACACAAAAAATACTTTATGGTAAAGCAATACGTACGTGCCTATCATTGTTTATTCAAAAGTTTTTCAAACGTGGAGAATGTACCAATAAAATTACTTTTAAAACTTTTCTCTTCAACTGTAGTTCCCGTTTTACTGTATAGCTGCGAAATTTGGGGTCCATACTTACTGGGTAAAATAAACTCTTTTGCGATGTTTAAAACCAAAATTTTTAAATTAACAAATGATATAGAAAGACTACATCTAAAATTCTGCAAAAGAATCTTGGGTGTGCACTCAAAATCTACTAATTTAGCTGTCTATGGTGAACTAGGAAGGGCACCCCTAATTATACAAATAGCTACACTTATAACAAAATATTGGTTTCGCATCAAAAGCTCAACTTTTACAGATACCCTCGCTGGTGAAGCAGCGAGAGTCTGTATCGACTCTAATTTACAACCAATATTATTCACAAAATATTTACTACAACTATGTAATATAGAAGTTAATAATTTTAAAAATTTTGTAATACCACCCGAAGAACAAGGAAATTTTTGCCATTACTTGAGGAATAAATTACATGAGTTTTATACCGAATACTGGAAAGAGCAGATTCAACAAGGTGGAAATAATGGCAAATTAAGAGTCTTTAAAAAACTGAAAATAAATTTTGGCTTTGAAAAATATCTTTCTTCAATTCGCAACTTCAAACATCGTCAAGCGGTTACAAAATTAAGAATTTCAGCTCATAAATTACCTGTTGAAACTGGTCGATACGGAAATGTTTCATACAGTGAAAGATTATGCAAACATTGTGATCTAAATGAGATTGGGAACGAACAACACCTTTTAATGTCATGCAGAAACACAAAGTTCGCCGATCTTAGAGTTAATTTTATGGAAAGTCTCGGTAAAATAAATAACTCGTTTACTAAATTTAGCTACCAAGACCTTTTTATATATGTCATTGCTATGCAAGACAAAACAATTATGACTTTGGTAGCTAAATACTGTTTTAATGTTTTAACAAGTTTTGAAAGTCTATACAGTAGTTGAGCACGTAGTTCAGTTTATATGTTATATGTATGTATCTTATATACCAAATCTGGTATTTATGTTGTTGTTTGAATAAATATACGAACTTACTCCAGTAGCTTGTGACTTCATATAGAGCAGATAACTATTTACTTGGCGAAAATAGCAATTATTTTCAGAAGCGGAGAGGTGCGAACAATGATAACCGAAAAGCGTGATGAGTACAAGTCAAATGTAGATATTTGACTCTTAATTAGTAGTTTCATATCAGTGTAAACTGTATTAAGCCAAGGATTAGGCCTGATTTATACGTTGCATTTCATTCAGACGAATTTAATTCATAGTTAGCTTCGTCGACTAGTCGACGTAAACTCGAATTCGTTTTATGCGACGAATTTAATTCAGTGACCAGCAAGGAAAATCCCGCTAGATCGCGCCAAAACGTCCAATACGCACACAAAAGATATGTTATCATAATTTATGCACAACGACACAGGCAATATAATGTAACCCAACTTCGAACTTCTCTGTGTAGCTTGTGACGGGCAAAAAGTCAGTACTGAATAGTTGGCAAAGGACTTAAGTAAAACGGAGAGATGCGCACAAATATACTAGAAAGCATGTTCAGTAGGCAAGTTATAAACGTTTTTTGCCTGAATGTAAATTAGCATAAAGCTAAAGATAAGCGCATGACTAGACACCTTTGCCTTGGTAAAACAATAAAGAACGCTGAACAGCATAGTAACGTAAAATTCAAAACAACTCTTACCTTGAAGACGAAGAACACCAAAACCAACTTGAAGGTTTAAAAATCAAATTGAAATCGTTCGTCTATACCTGTCTTTGCGAAGAGCGGCGGTTACTGAGACTGCACTCTTGAATGTGATACCTATATAACAGCTTAAGCCCTATAGGAGGTAGCTGTAATTAGATCTTTACCATTTGTAAAGACAGACCACCTCTTTGCCTTCAGGTCATGTTAGTTCTCATTAATAAGGTTTGCGTTATTTACATTCTCAATTACAATATAAACCGGACCGATGGAAGACATAAAAATTCTATTCGCTTGCAAATATTTCCTATATGTATATATATATATATATATATATGTTTCTTCTTTTTCAGGAGAAGAGATGTTTAACATTACAATGCGACTTGGTTTGGATTATAAAACTAGTTATGGTGATAGGAACTCGGCTGAGTTTAAGGATCTATCAAACCAAATAATAAGCGGGGTAAGTCTAATCACGGACTATATAAAGTCGACTATACTATCTAACTTAATCAAAATATTTAAGATTAGACAAACTCAACCTAATATATGTGTACTAAGGCAAATTAAGGTAATGTTTTGAGTGTAGACAAGGGAATCCATGCTTGCAGTTAGAAGTGCCTATGAAACGAAAATTAAGTTTGTCTTATTTGAAAGAATACTTAAAATGATAGAGTAACAACTTTTGAAGTTTTTCGTTTCTTTGCTTCGTTCGTGAGATATTTCAGTTTGTTTATTATGCAAATTAAACATTTGACGTGACGTGTGCATAATGAGTTGTCGAAAAAAGTTATATATCTTTGCTAGTATCAAACCAACATAATTTGGAGGAAGCAAGTGCGTGTGTTTCGCCCAGGACTCTAAACATGTCGATTTTCAAGTGATTATATATGACAATAGCAAAGATATAATATACCTTTTTTCGATAACTCATTGTGCACGTGCGACGTCAAAATGTTTAATTTGCATATCAAACAAATTGAAATATCTCAAGAACGAAGCAAGGAAACGAAAAACTGCAAAATATGTTACTCTATCATTTTAAGTGTTCTTTCAAATAAGACAGACTTAATTTTCGTTACATAGGCACTTCAATAGGCAAGTCCCGACTTTCGTTTATTATTGATTATTTGCTTTGTTGAACATCGGAACTTTGAAGTTGTCCAACGGTTTCACGGCATGTGCAAGAAAGATGTTTATTGCTATGCATATTCATTTTTCCAGATTGATAAATCATATGAAACAAACCAAAATTACCTGGAAGCGACGGTAACAAGCTTGGAGTAAGTACTAGTTTAAGTAGTCGATCGTTTTGCATATTTCCTTATCAAATTTTAAGTGTACATGATGAATATTTTGTTTAAGAGTCGTAGGAAAGGTTAGATAAGATCATTTTAAGTCAGAAGAGCTGTATTTGAGCCACTAGTGTCTTAGAACTTTGATAAAACATTGATTAATTAATGTTTTAAGTAATAGATAAAGCATGAGCGGCCGATATATATGGGGATTTATATATCGTACTTGTGAAATGAAACAATAGAATGAAGCTAATTAGTATTCATAACTTTTAATAAAGATCACCAAGAAGGCTAATTAGTATTTTTAACTTTTGATAGAGATCACTTTGTCCAAAAGACGTTCTTTATTGGGATTTACAGGCGTATACATGTGACTTGAATGCTACGTTTTGATTGCTTCTTAACCTCATTAATTATTCATGATTTCACAACAGTATTTCAAAATGAAAGAAAAGAAACGTTCTCTGACCAAATGATCGTATTTCGAGACTGGTAGCCGAAAGCTCGTAATAAAATCATTTGGTCAGAGAACGTTTCTTTTATTTCATTATGTCTTTACCTGGCCGCGCCTTCTCTATATTTTTAAGTATTTCAAAAACTTATTTATTTAATAATTCATGAGGAAAACACAAAGGAAGCCAGTACCATGTCTGTGGTTTTATATCTGATAAAGAAACCTCCTGGTTTACATAAACTTTAGCTTTGATTTTATCGGCTTAGACAACGTTATTTTTCAAACTTACTATGCCAATGAACTTACCAAATGGTTCGTTTTTGAAGCTATTTAAAACATTCGCAGTACGTGTTTTATCGGATCTCGTGTTTTAAATCTGATAAAACACTGCTGCTGATGTTTCAGATTTTACTTACAAAATTAAATTAAGCATTCATTTCTTTTGAGATTTTATCATGAATTATTAAAGATTTGATAATAAAATATTATACATATATTTGTATAAGTATATAATATACTGTATAATAATATAGGAACAGGATCCGGATAGTGAATTTATCTAAAAAACACTCATCATACTGTTGTGGATTTCTTTATACTATATAGACGAGGGAGCGTTATTGTAAACATTCAGTTGCTATTTGAAAGTTCTCAACCTTCGTTTTTGGAAGAACTGAAGTCAGGAATTGATAGCAACGTGTTTGGGAACCTAACAGTGGTTAAAGAGAGTCTTAAAGTAAAGGAAGCAGGTAATAAGGAAATGTCGTATGGATAGTTTTCAACCACGTGATCGGTGGCTCCATTGGGGTGGTGAAACAATACGAAATATTTGAATAAGAATAGAGCTAAATTCCCATAGGATAAAGATGGTAAACCAATATGGCCGCCATTTCATTGTTTTGGTACACCAATATGGCCGCCGTGACGTCAGATGAAAACGATCTATACTGAGTTGATAAAAATTCTAAATGACCAACTGAGAATTATTATAGGATTGGCAATTTAAAGGAGATTTTTGAAGAGTTTTTCAATGCAGAGACTCATACTAGAAGACGTTTAAGACGTCCAGTATTAATACGGAGAATAGGACAGACGAGTCAAAACGATCGTCTGTTTGCAGCAGACTTAATTATTTTTAGTGACTGAGCTTGTATACCGTAGTTGTCATTGCGACTATGGCTCATTATGAAAAAATTTTATTATGTCAGATACGTGCCTTTCAAAGCCTTGTTCTTCCAATGCGACGTGTACTGATTTAGAAGACGGACAGTATCAGTGCACTTGCAAAGAAGGATTTTCAGGAAATGGGACTTATTGCGAAGGTAATTTTAGCCAAATTAATTTAACCAACCACTATATCATTAAATCATCTTAATTATTATAGTTTCAACCAATTAATTGTACTTTTCTTCAATCATTTCGACAGCTTTTACTGTGACGTGACAAAGTGACGCACCCTTATCTTTGTTCAGTTTATTTTGATACGTCAAAGGACTTTGGAAATAAAAATTAAGTTTGTTTATTTGAAAGAACTCGTAAAATTGTAATAGAAGATCTTTTACAACCTTTTTGTATCTTTCTTCGTTCTCAAGATATTGAAGATTTTTGTGTGATACGTCAGGGGCAGGGTACACAATATTTTCAGACCTAGAAAACTCAGTTTGTTTAACGGAATAACTTGAAACTGTACACATAAATACGCCTTATGATACTGAACATTTTATGTCAAGCAATCATAGAGGTGTAAGTGATTTTTTAATTTATGGAACCACTGTACCCTGACATCAGAAATCATCTAATTTACATATCAAACAAACTGAAATATTTTAAAAACGAAAAAGATACAAAAAGGTTGTAAAAGTTCTTCTATTACTACTTTACGATTTTTTCCCCAAATTTGACAAACCTCATTTTATTGCCAATGTCCTTTAATCAATGAATGATGTTATTTATAGCAGAATAACAAAAAAAAGGGGGGAGGGGGGGAATTATTGAAAACATATTTACAAATTTACTCTGACCTTAATATGATTTCTCTTCTGATATTTCAGGTTTTGTTTTTGTTGAAGTCGAAGTGGTTGTTAAACAAGAATTTACAGAAGAACTTAAAAATGAAAGTTCGCCAGTATACCAAAAAACTATTAGAAACTTTACAGAAGAGGTAAAATACTGCAAGCATTTTTAGGAAAGTCGTAGTTCAAACTTGTTTTTATGTTTTGGAAAAAATGTATACATTGGATATAGGTATGTATGTAGATGTAGTATTTGTAAGTATATATATATATATATATATATATATATATATACATATATATATATATATATATGTATAGGTATAGGCGTGTTACATTACACCAAGCTCTCAAACGTACCACATATATACATACATACATACATACATACGTTACAACTCATCATATAGATCTTGTTCATTTGACATCACGAACAGCGGCCATATATAGGTACACCAAAACAGCAGCCATATTGGTACACCAAAACATCGGCCATATTGGTGCACCAAAACAGCGGCCATATTGGTACACCAAAACATCGGCCATATTGGTGCACCAAAACATCGGCCATATTGGTGCACCAAAACATCGGCCATGTTGGTAAACCAAAACAGCGGCCGTATTGGTACGGTACACCAAAACATCGGCCATATTGGTACATCAAAACAGCGGCCATATTGGTACACCAAAATAGCGGCCATATTGGTGCACCAAAACAGTGGCCATATTGATACACCAGAACAGCGGCCATATTGGTGTACTAAAACAGCAGCCATATTGGTGCACCAAAACATCGGCAATATTGGTACACCAAAACAGCGGCCATATTGGTACACCAAAACATCGGCCATATTGGTACACCAAAACAGCGGCCATATTCGTGCATCAAAACATCGGCCATATTGGTACACCAAAACATCGGCCATATTGGTACACCAAAACAGCGGTCATATTGGTACACCAAAATAGCGGCCATATTGGTGCACCAAAACAACGGCCATATTGATGCACCAAAACAGCGGCCATATTGGTGCACCAAAACAGCGGACATATTGGTGCACCAAAACAGTGACCATATTGGTGCACCGAAACAATCATAGATAATGGAAGGGGAACTGGATAGGAAACTTAAAGCGACGTTACGAAACTGGTAACAATGTTTGCACAATTTGCAAAGGTAATTATACACTTATAAGCGGCTAATGCACCTAATGGGTGGTCCCACATGGCCACGATCAGCTATTGCTGAAATTAAACAATAGTGTAATATCACTTAGTGTAACAGATTTATTGCTATGATTAGCTCACTAGATTGTTCAAGGATCATGAAGATTTTTTTGAAGTTATTATTTTGGGAATCAGGTAAGGAAGATGCCGTTCGTTCTTTTTTTAACTCTTAGGGTAACCGGGGTTCCCTTATTGACGAGTAAAATCGTCTGGCGTTAGTCAGAGTAAAATACAACAATTGAATTGATGTTTATGGGCATAAAAATGTTTTTCGCACGACTAAGGCTCATTTTATCCCGAGCCGAAAGCGAGGATTTAAAATTAACTCCTAGAAGTGCCAAAACATTTATAACATCAACCGTGTTTCTACATACCCTTAATTCTGCTCCCAAGTGAAACATCGAAACTTGAGGGAAAACAAAACTAACTGTTTCCCGAGGGATCAGAATTAAGTGTTTTGTTATATAGCTTGAGTTTCGCTGAATAATTTCGACGTTTATCAAGGGAAAGTACACAAAAGACAAACGTTAAAACTTACCAAAACATTTCGCCTGACTCCGTAATTTCACTTCAACCAAACGAACATGAGTCTCAGTACAAAAGAACGGCAATACATTTCTCCAGTTAACCTTCACACATGCTTTGAAGACCAATAAATATTCTTTTTTTTCATACCAAACAAGCTTTTGTTTATAGGATGCCGTGAAGAGTTCAAAGTTCTAGTGGGCAACAATTGAGAACTTATTGACCGAGCAGGTAATAAGTTCTCAATTATTGCCCGCTCGGTTGACATTGAAGTTTAGTTAAGGTCATGTAACCACAAACCAACTGATGACAGTCATCGTTGCATCCAGTGAAACTCTAGCTCTACGACAATATACACTTAATGTCTGCTCCCGAGGGAAACAGTTAGTTTTGTTTTCCCGAGAGTCTTGTATAGCTTGAGTTTCGCGGAATAATTTCGACGTTTATCAAGGGAAAGTACACAAACGAAAAAACAAACTGAGAGACTTACCAAAACATTTCGCCTGGCTCTGTAATTTCACATCAAACAAACAAATATGAGTCTCAGAACAAAAGAACAGCAATACATTTCTCCAGTTAATCTTCACACATGCTTTGAAGGCCTATAATATTCTTTTTCTCTTACCAAACAAGCTTTTGTTTACAGGAAACCGTGAAGCGTTCAAAGTTCTAGCGGTCAACAATTGAAAACTTATTGCCTGCTCGGGCAATAAGTTCTCAATTATTGCCCGCTCGGTAGACATTGAAATTTAGCTCAGGTCATGTGACCACAAACCAACCAATGACAGTCATCGTTGCTCCAGTGAAACTCTAGCTTCTATAACAATTATAATGATTTTAGTGTCGATCTATCGTTGCTTACCGTTACACAATGTAAAGTTTTATATATGGCTCATCATTTGACTCATACATGATTTAGTGTTTAGGTTTCAGTTTTCATTAAATTTTTGCGGATTCAGTTCAAAGATTTCGTTGTACTTCTTTTGTTCTTCTATTTTACTATTAGAAATGGATCGATCATTGTCGATTTTAAAGTGGTGTACAGGAGTAAAACTCCTACTTCCAAGAAAGAAAATATAAGAATTGTTGTTGACGTTTTAAAAGACCCGCCAAAAATTGCAATTACCCTCGGAGACGATTTTCAGTTGATAGGTAGGTCACGTGATATCAATATGTAAAATGTGTGATAGATAATAGGCCATTTGCACGTTGACATACGATGGCGTTGGGTGACTACAACTACCAGAATGCTTTGCCAATATTCTAGGGTTTCGGCTAAATTAAAAGGGATCACTCAAAAGGACCCGTCGAGTCCTTTCGCGGCTTTTCCAAAATATACCGTCAAATTTGTTTTTTCCAAATTTGTTGTCAAGCTTCAGTGAGTCTCAAGATTTTTGCAATCTTTTCGACACTTTAACCACAACATAAACCCTAATCAGAAATCTGGCTTACTCCCTAGCTTTTTGGAAAAACTTATTTGACGACATATTTCGGAACAGCCGCGAAAGGACTGGACGGGTCTCTTTGAGTCATCCATTTTAGCCGAATCCCTAGAATACTGGCAAAGCATTCTGGTAGTTGTGGTCACCCAATGCCATGCAAATAGCCTATTGGGATAATAGTTTGATAATAGTTTTTTTAAGACTATAATTGCACAAGAGTGCAATATTGGGTGCAGTTGGGGGGTTATTTTATTTTTATTTTTATTTCTGTTTTTTTTTCTAGAAAAACCGTTACCACCTGAAAACATCAAAGTTGAAGACGTAAAGGAAACCCAAATGTTGGTCAAGTGGGACGCACCGTTTTTACCTGATCAAGTTTCTGTTTCATCGTATATAATAAATTTTCATCCAGTTGGTGAATCTGCAATTCAAACGATCGATGTAAAGTCAAACAAACAAAACCAAGTGCTTAATAACCTAAAAAGTGATACATTTTATAATATTTACCTTCGTGGAAAAAACAAACATGGCGAAGGAAGAAATAGTACTAATGTACGAGTTAAGACGGCGTCGGGAGAAAAAGGTAAATATATGTTTAAATTATTTAAACAATCAAAAAACTAGCTTTTTTTTTTATTTTTTTAAAATATATATGAACATTCATGACTTAGAACGTTATAAGTTTATTGTGTTGCTTCAAAAAAAGTTATGAGAAGAATTTTGGATTTAAAAAATTCAAAAATGTTTATGCTAGAAGTTATTTAAAGGACATTGGCAATAAAAATTAACTTCGTCTAATTTGAAAGAACTCGTAAAATTGTGCTAGAAGTTCTTTTACAGTTTTTTCGTATTTTTCTTCGTTTTCAATTAAGATATTTCAATTTGTTTAGTATGTAAATGAAATGGTCTCTGACGTCAGGAGCAGGGTACAGTATTTTCACACCTAGCAAAATCAGTTATATCTCTAAGTTTGTTTAACGAAATAACTTGGAACTGTGCACATAAAAGCGCCTTGTGACACTAAACATTTTATATATGTTCAGTAATCATAGAGGTGTAAGTGGTTTTGTAATGTATGAAAATACTGACGTCGGAGATCAAACTAATTTACATATCAAACAAACTGAAATATTTAAAAAAGGAAGACAGATGTAAAAAAGTTGTAAAAGATCTTCTATTACAATTTTACAAATTCTTTCAAATTTGATAAACTTCATTTTTATTGCCCATGTCCTTTAAAGTTAGATTTCACTCAGGGACATACGTCGATCGTTAGCTGCTGTTATTCTAGGGTGTATAAAGCAGAATGCTACGTAGGCAGTGTTTAGATCAAAGTGAAAAGGTGGTAAACTGCCGAGAATAGTTTTGATAACGATAAATTTAATAAAGAAAATATTTGCAAGCGAATAGGATTTTTATGCCTTATGCTAAAAGTAGTTTTTCATTTCCTGAAACCATAGATTTCACATAAATTATCTATCACAATTTATAGATGATATAATGGTCATAATTATTAGTGTTACGGTTCCTGCATTCGCACTAGCTGTTGTTGTCGTCGTCGGTTGTCACATCGTCCATCGAAAAAGGTCAAAGCAAAGACGCGTGAGAATAAGTACAATGGTAGGTTATATATAAACACATATTGATCGAGAAACAAACAATGGAAGGAATTTTGGAGAGAGGCAAGTAGGGAGGGAGGGGAAGAGGAAGGGAGAGAAGGAGGAAAGCGTGGAAAGGAAGGTGGGGGGGGGGGGGGGGGGGGAGAAAGGAAAAATAAAAAATAGGTAAGAAGAATATCATAAAAGTTGGGCTGTGGAAAGTATGGTTGGTTAACCCTTTCGTTGACAAAATAAATAAATAGAATAGACAAACAAACAAACAAACAAACCATAGAATAAACAAACAAACAAACAAACAAACAAACAAACAAACAAACAAACAAACAAACAAACAAACAAACAAACAAACAAACAAACAAACAAACAAACAAACAAACAAACAAACAAACAAACAAACAAACAAACAAACAAACAAACAAACAAACAAACAAACAAACAAACAAACAAACAAACAAACAAACAAACAAACAAACAAACAAACAAACAAACAAACAAACAAACAAACAAACAAACAAACAAACAAACAAACAAACAAACAAACAAACAAACAAACAAACAAACAAACAAACAAACAAACAAACAAACAAACAAACAAACAAACAAACAAACAAACAAACAAACAAACAAACAAACAAACAAACAAACAAACAAACAAACAAACAAACAAACAAACAAACAAACAAACAAACAAACAAACAACAAACAAACAAACAAACAAACAAACAAACAAACAAACAAACAAACAAACAAACAAACAAACAAACAAACAAACAAACAAACAAACAAACAAACAAACAAACAAACAAACAAACAAACAAACAAACAAACAAACAAACAAACAAACAAACAAACAAACAAACAAACAAACAAACAAACAAACAAACAAACAAACAAACAAACAAACAAACAAACAAACAAACAAACAAACAAACAAACAAACAAACAAACAAACAAACAAACAAACAAACAAACAAACAAACAAACAAACAAACAAACAAACAAACAAACAAACAAACAAACAAACAGACAAACAAACAAACAAACAAACAAACAAACAAACAAACAAACAAACAAACAAACAAACAAACAAACAAACAAACAAACAAACAAACAAACAAACAAACAAACAAACAAACAAACAAACAAACAAACAAACAAACAAACAAACAAACAAACAAACAAACAAACAAACAAACAAACAAACAAACAAACAAACAAACAAACAAACAAACAAACAAACAAACAAACAAACAAACAAACAAACAAACAAACAAACAAACAAACAAACAAACAAACAAACAAACAAACAAACAAACAAACAAACAAACAAACAAACAAACAAACAAACAAACAAACAAACAAACAAACAAACAAACAAACAAACAAACAAACAAACAAACAAACAAACAAACAAACAAACAAACAAACAAACAAACAAACAAACAAACAAACAAACAAACAAACAAACAAACAAACAAACAAACAAACAAACAAACAAACAAACAAACAAACAAACAAACAAACAAACAAACAAACAAACAAACAAACAAACAAACAAACAAACAAACAAACAAACAAACAAACAAACAAACAAACAAACAAACAAACAAACAAACAAACAAACAAACAAACAAACAAACAAACAAACAAACAAACAAACAAACAAACAAACAAACAAACAAACAAACAAACAAACAAACAAACAAACAAACAAACAAACAAACAAACAAACAAACAAACAAACAAACAAACAAACAAACAAACAAACAAACAAACAAACAAACAAACAAACAAACAAACAAACAAACAAACAAACAAACAAACAAACAAACAAACAAACAAACAAACAAACAAACAAACAAACAAACAAACAAACAAACAAACAAACAAACAAACAAACAAACAAACAAACAAACAAACAAACAAACAAACAAACAAACAAACAAACAAACAAACAAACAAACAAACAAACAAACAAACAAACAAACAAACAAACAAACAAACAAACAAACAAACAAACAAACAAACAAACAAACAAACAAACAAACAAACAAACAAACAAACAAACAAACAAACAAACAAACAAACAAACAAACAAACAAACAAACAAACAAACAAACAAACAAACAAACAAACAAACAAACAAACAAACAAACAAACAAACAAACAAACAAACAAACAAACAAACAAACAAACAAACAAACAAACAAACAAACAAACAAACAAACAAACAAACAAACAAACAAACAAACAAACAAACAAACAGAAAATATTTACTCTAAGACGTTATGTAAGCAGGGTTGGTAGATTGCTGAATAAATAAGCCAAATATTATTATAATAACCTTTTGTTTTCTTTGTTGGAAACAAAGAAATCAAAGGGCCGCTTATAACAATGTTTGGCTTATTTATTCAGCAATCTGGCAACCCTGTATGTAAGTTAAGCTCGAATAAACAAATCTGGGATTATTTCTATTGTTTAAAAGGTATATTTTATTTTTGCTATTGCGACTGCCGATTTTGGTGTAGTATATCCTGTTGTGATTCTTTCTTATACCAATTACAGAGAAGAAATAGACGGGAGGGAAGAGATGAAATGCCATTATCCTTCAGTAACCGCCCTCATCCATCAGAGTGGACAAAGATTCCTATGGACTTGCATCATTTTTCGGCAGCACGATCTATCAATGAAGACCAACGGTCTACTCCAAATCCTTACGATGATTTTGGCGTCGATCAAAATGAAGAACCCCTTTAATTCAGTTCATAAGAAAGAAACATTTTCTTTGACATAAATTTGTTATTTAGATTTGACGTAAACAAATTATTAATAAATTTTCATTGAAAGACAGAATGAAAAGTGATGACTTGCATTGGAAGTTGCGCGAGAGTGGAGGCGATTGCGTTGTAGGTGAAGAAAAACAGACTGATGTGGTTTGCACATGTGAGAAGAAAGGAATAGAACAGCCCAGTGAGAATTGCAGTGATGAGGAAATTTCCCGGAAGAAGAAGAAGGGGGAGCCAAGGAAAAGATGGGTTGGATCGAGTGAAAGAGGTGATGGACGAACGAGGACTTCAAATTCAAGATACGTTAGATAAAATGAGATGGAGACAAGAAGTGGCCGACCTTGCACGAACAGGAACAGGGCCTAAACCATGGTACACGATGATTAAACAAATGCCAAATCACCCTATATAGTGATTTGCGGGACTGTCTAACCTTTAATGCGAGTATGACAAAGACGATTAAAAAGAAATTTCGTATAATTGCTATTTAAAGAAGTAAACTTATAACTAACAACTGCATTTGGGGTATTTGGAGCTATTGTTAACATCTCAAATGCCTAAATACTATCATTCGACCTTCAGCTCCCAACTTGACCTGTGCATGTAAATCAGTTGGTAAAGCATCGTACAGTACTAAACGGAAGGTCGCGGGTTGGAATCCCAGCTGGGCCAAGTAGAGTTTTTTCTACTTGTCCGGTATGGTTCGTCACTTGGAGTAACACTTTATTATTATTCTCCACCCGAGTTCACTGTCCCACAATAATCATTCGAAGTCTCACTACTCCTAAAATATAGGCACAATGGAAATTTGTCATTGCTTATACAATTAAAGCGCTTATGTAGGCTAACGAAAAATAAGTCTGTCTCATTTGAAAGAACATTTAAAATGACAGAATGACATATTTTGCAGTTTTTCGTTTCCTTGCTTCGTTGTTGAGATGTTTCAAGTTGATTGATATGCAAATTAAACATTTTAACGTTTGAGTTATCAGAGAAGGTTATATATCGTTACTATTATCAAACTCGCTGCGAACCAGTTTCTGCGATGACTGTGTTTCAGGCCTTGTTGCAATCTGTCTTGAAACCTGTCTCGTACAGGTTCCACGAAAAATTCCATTGTGTAACAGCGGCTTTCTAGATCCAACCGTTTTGATGAATCCTATCCAAGAATTCTATAAGTTAATCTTGTATTAATTGCCCCATTATATTATAATAACAGCTTTCTAAACTGCGAAAAAAATTCGCACAATTTCCGAACTCATACTGTATATGCACGCAATATTTAGGAAAACATGCCCATCACGTTGTGGCGTCATTGTGTGGGAGGTCTTTTGTATGAAAATAGTATGACTTGTGATACTCTTTTACATCCTTGTTCATAATAGATCGGTGTTTCTCAAAGACTATAGTGTCCAAGTCATCGCATGTGATTTTGAAGGATATTTCGATTGTATGAGTAAGTAAGTAGGTAAGTAAGTAAGTAAGTAAGTAAGTAAGTAAGTAAGTAAGTAAGTAAGTAAGTAAGTAAGTAAGTAAGTAAGTAAGTAAGTAAGTAAGTAAGTAAGTAAGTAAGTAAGTAAGTAAGTAAGTAAGTAAGTAAGTAAGTAAGTAAGTAAGTAAGTAAATAAGTAAGTAAGTAAGTAAGTAAGTAAGTAAGTAAGTAAGTAAGTAAGTAAGTAAGTAAGTAAGTAAGTAAGTAAGTAAGTAAGTAAGTAAGTAAGTAAGTAAGTAAATAAGTAAGCAAGCAAGCAAGCAAGCAAGCAAGCAAGCAAGCAAGCAAGCAAGCAAACAAACAAACAAACAAACAAGCAAGCAAGCAAGCAAGCAAGCAAGCAAACAAGCAAGCAAGCAAGCAAGCAAGCAAGCAAGCAAGCAAGCAAGCAAGCAAGCAAGCAAGCAAGCAAGCAAGCAAGCAAGCAAGCAAGCAAGCAAGCAAGCAAGCAAGCAAGCAAGCAAGCAAGCAAGCAAGCAAGCAAGCAAGCAAGCAAGCAAGCAAGCAAGCAAGCAAGCAACAAGCAAGCAAGCAAGCAAGCAAGCAAGCAAGCAAGCAAGCAAGCAAGCAAGCAAGCAAGCAAGCAAGCAAGCAAGCAAGCAAGCAAGCAAGCAAGCAAGCAAGCAAGCAAGCAAGCAAGCAAGCAAGCAAGCAAGCAAGCAAGCAAGCAAGCAAGCAAGCAAGCAAGCAAGCAAGTAAGTAAGTAAGTAAGTAAGTAAGTAAGTAAGTAAGTAAGTAGCCTAAGTTAGTAAGTAAGTAAGTAAGTAAGTAAGTAAGTAAGTAAGTAAGTAAGTAAGTAAGTAAGTAAGTAAGTAAGTAAGTAATATTTTATTAAATGCGAAATATCTTAATATGGAAATGTAATTTGGTTAATAATTTTGTTATTAAGAAAGGGTCCGGCATTGTTGTTTAACGTAGAGATGTGTGCTACCTCGAGCTATTTAGTTGTAAAACTTTTGATATAAACCGGAATCGAACTCACGACATTTTTAACCGCTGAGGCGTTTGGACCATTGCATGGGCAACTATTCTCCAGTGACTGAATATTTACAATCCAGAACCTTTTGATGGCCAGTACGCTCTAACCATTGAGCTACTGGGTCTTTGATGACTGAACGTATGATCGCCAGTGACGTGCCCTTACCAATTTTGGGACCTTAAGATCTACAAAAGAACCATATTTTCATTCAACAGTCCCCCCCCCCCCCCCCAACCCCAACCCACCCTGTTTTCGAAAGAAGGTTCCTCATTCTACTAATCTCATCACTCGTCGCCGTTAACGTTTTAAAAGGGATATTCTAAAAAATAATTTTTATTATCTCCCTAGCTTCATTTATTTCCAATAAGAATTCTGATCTACTGTTTTAAATTTGCATTATTAAAGGTAAAATCTTGAATGAGAAAACCCGTATTAGTGAAGCGGAGAAAGTTAGGGAAACAGTACAGTGCAGTGCAGTGTAGAGTACATATAAGACAGTACAGCTAGTACAGTACAATACAATACTTTGCTAATCACTTGCCACACTGAACAACTACAAGAAATGGTATTACAAATTTTAAGTATTAACTTTTAAATGTCTGTGTAATTGTTAGGGGGAAAACAGTAAGACAAAGAGATGTCCTTTTAGTGAATAAGAAGAACACAACCTCAAGGAAGAAAAGAACTTCTAAAGTATGATTATCAAGAGAAAATAATGGCACGGGGGTCCCAACTTTACATTTTTCTGACTACGATTTATCTAAGGGTTTTTGACTTTTTACTCCGGTAAGGACGTATAACTATAGTATGTTATAAGTGTTATTGGGCATTTCACTCGATTACATAGCATGTTCTAAAGATTTTGGGTGAAGGAAAATTCGAGTGTAGAATATATACATTTTAAGACCAAACCGAGACCAGTTGCGAAAAATGCAACTACACAGGCCTTCTGGCAGGAATTGAACCCACGACCTTGCGATTCTAGTGCAATGCTCTGACCACTGAGCCACGGAGGGCGTTGCCGAGAGCTTGATCGCGAGTTCTGTATATATAATAAGGTGGTAATGCCAGGAGAGAATTGGGTATATTATAAGTGATATTGCATTGGGCATTTCACTCGATTACATAGCATGTCTAAGGATTTTTGAACTTTTTACCCCGGTAAGGACGTATAGGTATAGTATGAATGGGTTTTCTGATTGGCCATAAGTAACCAATCACATTGTATTATGGATTCGTTCCAAGCTTGTTTTTGATTAGGCTTAGGTTTTTCGTTTGGATTAAGTTAATAGACCATTTGCACGAGGACGTGGGATGGCCTTGCGTGACTACAGCTATTAAAATCAGTCCCTAGCTATTTCTAAAACATATTTGACGACATATTTTGGAAAAGCCGCGAAAGGACTGGACGGGTCCTTTTGAGTGATCCCTTTTAGCCGAAACCCTAGAATACTGGCAAAGCATTCTGGTAGTTGTAGTCACCCAACGCCATCTCACGTCTTCGTGCAAAGGGTCCATTAGAAACCTTACTATAGCTACGCGATGACCACTTTTGCTATCGTGTCATCGCGTTGACCACTTAAAATGTATGCATATATTTTGCTTATAAAAAAAACACACACAAAAGTCTTGTTTTTTCTAAGCAGTGAACAAGAATTTCGTGCATATTTTAGACAGTAATATTGTTCATTAAATTGCCCTATAGTAAACACAGTCTTGTGATAGCGACGTTAGGTCGTTGGTCAATTTAAAGTTTGCTATATTACTGCGTATGAATAATGAACAATGTACAGTGAACAATGAACAAAAAGCAGGAAATAAATACTTGAAATTTTTAATTATACTGGTCACTGCAGGGGTTTCTACCTGGAATAACTGGAGTTGAGTTATTGATGGAGTTTACTCAATGATGTTGATCAATGAGTATAGGTTTCTGACGAAAAGCATACACTCTTTAGTAGAATACGATGATTTAGGCCAAAAAACGAAAAGCTGTCTTTTGCAATTATATTCACTATTGCACAGTGGCAAATTCCAGAAGAAACTAATTACGCCCACTTGGCGTGATAGTTACTTATTCAGTTTAAAATTGATTGTCTGTGTGGCAAATGTTAGATCAGCATCGGCCGATGAACAAAATTGTATAGTTTATGGCCCATAATACTATATAAGTAGTTTACTACTAGTTAGATACTAGTATATAGTTAGATATTAAAAGTCAAAATATGCGCTTTCTGAACTGGAAAATGTCGTGCGTGCATGCATGTATATATAATCTTGTAAAAATACATAATTGTCGCCATAGGAGTTCGTTTGCGGGTAATAATAAAGAGTTTCTCCTACAGTTTACCTTTACTTCCTTGACGTTGCTCATAGATTCAAGAAACTCTGACATTGTGACCAAAAGACTTTGTGATCGATTTTCAATGATTTTCGGATTACACGAGTAAGTAATCTATTGCCAAATATCTCATGCTAGCTAATCTATGCAAGTATAAATGTATGCTGTAAATAATTAATGTTAAGAAATGTTCACTTTTATGATTTTCGTCATATTGTACAGTTATATGGTGACTTTAAGTGTATAGTACTTGTGCTTGTGTGTTAGTTTGATGTAATGTAACAGACGTTTGCTAGATGTTTGTCAAACTCTACCAATCAGAACTTGCAATCTTCTGATGACCTAATTAACGTGAAATTTGAAGAAACTATTATAGTCTGTTACGAAATATCAAGAAAGTAAGGTACCATCATTCCACGGCCTACTCCCAATTTGACCATGTAGCTTCTTTGGTAAGCAAATAGAAATATGGTAAGGTTTGAGTACTGCCGAAAATATCGCACGTAGTTTCTACCTTTCGAGCGAAGGCCCTTTGTCATGCAGAGAGAAACGTGACGAAGGGCCTTCGCTCGAAACATTAGAATCTACGCTCGATAATTTTGGCAGTACTCAAACGGTTAACTTTATACTATATTTCGATTCGTATTTCAACACTGCCTACGCAGCACACTACTTTTATTTCGTTCATTTGGGAAACGTCGGTGTAGTAATCTGAAGGTTGCGGGTTCGAGTCCCAGCCCATGCATGGCCGAGGTCGAGTAGAGCTCTCTTGTACTTGCGCGTGGCTCGTTTGCTCGCGGAGTAACACTTTCCGATGATCTGTTAGACGCTTAAACTGTATACACAGACGTGTATGTGTATATGTTAACTAGAAATAAATTAATGCAACAACCCCTCGCCCGCTTTATTAAATGAGTTTTTTGAAACACCCAATTCCCACCCACCCACCTGGATTTAAAATAAGCACTCCTAATATGCAACCAATATAAAAACAAACAGATTTTAAAACAAATGATAATCCTAGAGATAATTATAGAATTTAAGGATAGGATGACTAACTGATTTCATGAAAGTTGAACATATCAAAGCATAACTTAGATCTGGTTGTAAAAAACATTTTGTTTTTATTGGAGGATTCGAAAGGGATAATTATTTTTAGCAAGCATTTAAATGGGTCATGGCTTCCCTTTGTGGCTATGTATACATGTTTGCAAAGGCAGAATTAAAGCTCAAAATTACATTTATAATGGAGTCTGAGATAAAAACAATTCAGTAGAATCGGATCCCAGAAAGAAGTATTAAACAGACCACGTTTCAGTCGAAAATTTGGAAATACGAGCAAAAAAAAATCACCAAAGCCCATGCAAAGCCAATGAATAACATCAACATAAGCTTATAAAGGAATTGTTTTAAGTTAGCTTTAGTTAAGCAGACTTATGGTTTCGACGAGCAAAGGGAAAGCACGAAAACGTGAAGCTGTATATTGTTTAGGTTATTAAGACAACAAGAATCCTACCGTTTATAACTTTAACACTGAGTGACCTGTGACCACAACCATGCAATTCAGATCGAGTTTTGTTTCCCGTACGGCGTTTGCTTTCTTCAGGTTCTCTGGTTTCGCTTCAAGATATATTAAACCGGCTGTCTGTATCCTTTTATTCGTTGTTCTCTTTCATTATTTAAGTAGAACAGGCTCCATCGAGGGCTCCATTTCGTTAAACGAAAGCAAAATACTGACAGATTTAATAGTTTTCTTCGTCGCTAGTCACCAGTGTCCAACTATTCTTACCGCGTGACACCGTACCAAACATATATATAAATAAATAAACAAATAAACTATTTCCCAGATTTCGTCTCCCTCGCTTTTTGTACACGCGTGTAAAATGGACTCCACGCGTGTCAAGATTAGCACCCTCACCGGGCTGCGGGCCTTCGGCCCTACGCCCGGTTCGGGGGATTAAGTATGCATATGTGGAGCTTTGTGTAATTTAATGTAATGTAATGTAATGTAATGTAATGTAATGTAATGTAATGTAATGTAATGTAATGTAATGTAATGTAATGTAATGTAATGTTGTTATAAAAATTATTGCCCAGCAAATAATTCGTAACAAAGCCATAATAAAATCAAAAGTCGTAAGTAAGCATGATAAAAAAATTTTTAATAAAGAACTAACGTTTCGTCACTAACCAGCGACATCATCAGAGTGATAAATATTTACAAAAATGACTCAGCTTTATACCTACGCAATTACAAAAATAGATGTGATAGGAGAATAATAGATGAGGAAGACCTCAGAAGTGAAGAGTCGCCCGCGAAGGTGAGAAGTCAGAATAACATTAAAGGAAAGGATCTAATATTAGCATTAAGTGATGGATTTATTTTTGATATGAGTAAACTTTCTCGGAGAAGGACATTAAATTCTGAATTACCAGATGATAAAATAGAAAAGTCATCAAACGAGATAGGATGACCAGTTTGACTCACGTGTGTGGAAATACTAGATAAGGTTGATTGAGAAACTTTGTTTCCGGTGTAAGGTGAAATGCCCATATGCTCAGAAGCCCTAATGTGTAAATTTCGGCATGTTTCGCCAATATACAAGGAGTTACATCCTTGGCACGTAAATTTGTAAACCACATGAGATCTTAATTGCATAGGAATCCGGTCCTTAAATCGAAAAAAGTTTGAGAGACGGCATACAGGTCGAAATATAATTCGAAGGTTAATGTGGGGATAGGCTGATGAAATTAATTTTCGAAGTTGTGTGCGGATTTGTAAGCCGTGATCACCAGTGAAAGGAAAAATAAACGAAATCTGTAACTTAGGCGCCGTGAGAGGTTTGATCGGAGGTGAAAAAATCTTATTCAAAAAAGTGCGAATACATTGATCTAGAAACCGTTCAGGGTATCCATTTTTAAGTAAGAAAGTTTTAAATTTTGCAAGTTCTTCATGAAAAATAGTATATGACAAACATAAGTTGAAGTATCGAAATAAAAGAGTGTAAATGAGTCCCTTTTTGTAAATCGTAGGCAAAAAGCTTTCAAAATTAGTAAACAATCCGGTAAAAGTCGGCTTGCGGTAAACGGAAGTAATAAAAGAGTTGTTGGAACGACTTATATTTATGTCAAGGAATGACAAGGTTTTATTGGCTTCAACTTCACATGTAAATTTGATGTTACGGTGTTGTGAATTCAAATAGTCAAGAAAGGGTTTGATATGATCTCTGGATCGAAATAGAATAAAAGAATCGTCAACATAACGCCTGTAAAAAGCCGGTTTAAATTCTGCGGGGCAATTATCCAACCATATCTTTTCATGGTGCGAAAGAAAAATATTTGCAAGCAGCGGACCAAGTGGAGAGCCCATAGCAACTCCATCTATCTGATCGTAAAACTTTCCATTGAACATGAAATGACAATCCTTAACGGCTAAATTCAAAAGCTCCTTAAATTCGGACAGAGAAAATCCTTCGAAGAAACGGCTAGTAGAAAACAATTGCTTAAGTTACAGATTTCGTTTATTTTTCCTTTCACTGGTGATCACGGCTTACAAATCCGCACACAACTTCGAAAATTAATTTCATCAGCCTATCCCCACATTAACCTTCGAATTATATTTCGACCTGTATGCCGTCTCTCAAACTTTTTTCGATTTAAGGACCGGATTCCTATGCAATTAAGATCTCATGTGGTTTACAAATTTACGTGCCAAGGATGTAACTCCTTGTATATTGGCGAAACATGCCGAAATTTACACATTAGGGCTTCTGAGCATATGGGCATTTCACCTTACACCGGAAACAAAGTTTCTCAATCAACCTTATCTAGTATTTCCACACACGTGAGTCAAACTGGTCATCCTATCTCGTTTGATGACTTTTCTATTTTATCATCTGGTAATTCAGAATTTAATGTCCTTCTCCGAGAAAGTTTACTCATATCAAAAATAAATCCATCACTTAATGCTAATATTAGATCCTTTCCTTTAATGTTATTCTGACTTCTCACCTTCGCGGGCGACTCTTCACTTCTGAGGTCTCCCTCATCTATTATTCTCCTATCACATCTATTTTTGTAATTGCGTAGGTATAAAGCTGAGACATTTTTGTAAATATTTATCACTCTGATGATGTCGCTGGTTAGTGACGAAACGTTAGTTCTTTATTAAAAATTTTTTTATCATGCTTACTTACGACTTTTGATTTTATTATGGCTTTGTTACGAATTATTTGCTGGGCAATAATTTTTATAACAAGATTACGATTCCCGCCTGGTACCTCGATTGCTACAATTTTGACAAAAAGATACAACAACAATGGATCGCTGTCTGTGTTCCGAAAGTTTCAACGTGCTGAGTTGAAGCTTGGAAAAGCTAAACTAGATCTGAAGTTCCTTAAGAAATGCAAGCAACATGACGCTATTCCTCGTTTTCTTAATTTCAAATTGGCCAACGACCGTTTACAGAATTCCGCTGCCTACCGCCAATGTCAGAGACGGCTTCTTGATGAAGAAATTTTGATTAAACAGTCTAGGATCCGTGAACTGTCTTCGATTTCTACCGACCTACATACCAACCTTGCCAATCTTGTCTCTTCGCTTGATCTCCTACATCTAAAATCGCTTGCTGACACCGAAATTTCGAAAAAGCTATCCCAACACGAGAAAGTTCAAGATAAGAAGCTACTCCGTCTTCGTATTGACTCTTCAGCCTCATCTTCCATTCTACCTGAGAAAGTTATCTTTAACCACTCGAGCAGATCATTAACCGATGAAGAGAAAGCAGTTCTTGCCAAAGGCCTTAATTTTTCCATTCCACCGAAAAAACTGAACTACTGCGACTTCTTAATTCCGTTCGAAATGCTATTTCGTAGACTTCGCAATGAACCTATCTCCTCTACTTCTGGTCACGACAAGGATTCCATTAAAACCAAACTCAAGGACATCGCACTAACAGGCTATCGAACTTACTCTCCACCTAGTTCTGCCTTTTCGAACGAAGAATTCAAAATTCTAAAGAACCTCAAAGATGACGACAACATTGTTATTATTAAACCTGACAAAGGGAATGGAGTTGTTATTCTTGACAAGGTTGACTATGACACGAAGATGGAACAACTACTCGAAGACACCACAAAATTCGCCCCCCTGCACGGTGATCCTGTTAAAACTACCTTGAAGCGTGAAACCAAAGTGCGAACGTTTCTCCGTGACCTAAAGAAGTCTAACAAAATTTCTGACGAGCAGTACAAGAATCTAGCACCAACGGGTTCCCGACCAGGTATTTTATACGGACTGCCTAAGGTTCATAAAATTAACATACCTCTTCGACCGATTCTATCAGCGATCAGGACTCATTGTTACAATTTAGCTAAGTTTCTTGTTCGTTTACTCCGTCCTCTTTCTTCAGGTTCTTATTCAATTAGTAACTCGTTTTCTTTTATCCAAGAATTATTTTCTCTTAACCTTAACACTGATAAGTTAGTAATGGCTAGTTTTGACGTTACATCTTTATTTACTAATATCCCACTTGATGAAACCATAGAAATAATTATTAAGCAATTGTTTTCTACTAGCCGTTTCTTCGAAGGATTTTCTCTGTCCGAATTTAAGGAGCTTTTGAATTTAGCCGTTAAGGATTGTCATTTCATGTTCAATGGAAAGTTTTACGATCAGATAGATGGAGTTGCTATGGGCTCTCCACTTGGTCCGCTGCTTGCAAATATTTTTCTTTCGCACCATGAAAAGATATGGTTGGATAATTGCCCCGCAGAATTTAAACCGGCTTTTTACAGGCGTTATGTTGACGATTCTTTTATTCTATTTCGATCCAGAGATCATATCAAACCCTTTCTTGACTATTTGAATTCACAACACCGTAACATCAAATTTACATGTGAAGTTGAAGCCAATAAAACCTTGTCATTCCTTGACATAAATATAAGTCGTTCCAACAACTCTTTTATTACTTCCGTTTACCGCAAGCCGACTTTTACCGGATTGTTTACTAATTTTGAAAGCTTTTTGCCTACGATTTACAAAAAGGGACTCATTTACACTCTTTTATTTCGATACTTCAACTTATGTTCGTCATATACTATTTTTCATGAAGAACTTGCAAAATTTAAAACTTTCTTACTTAAAAATGGATACCCTGAACGGTTTCTAGATCAATGTATTCGCACTTTTTTGAATAAGATTTTTTCACCTCCGATCAAACCTCTCACGGCGCCTAAGTTACAGATTTCGTTTATTTTTCCTTTCACTGGTGATCACGGCTTACAAATCCGCACACAACTTCGAAAATTAATTTCATCAGCCTATCCCCACATTAACCTTCGAATTATATTTCGACCTGTATGCCGTCTCTCAAACTTTTTTCGATTTAAGGACCGGATTCCTATGCAATTAAGATCTCATGTGGTTTACAAATTTACGTGCCAAGGATGTAACTCCTTGTATATTGGCGAAACATGCCGAAATTTACACATTAGGGCTTCTGAGCATATGGGCATTTCACCTTACACCGGAAACAAAGTTTCTCAATCAACCTTATCTAGTATTTCCACACACGTGAGTCAAACTGGTCATCCTATCTCGTTTGATGACTTTTCTATTTTATCATCTGGTAATTCAGAATTTAATGTCCTTCTCCGAGAAAGTTTACTCATATCAAAAATAAATCCATCACTTAATGCTAATATTAGATCCTTTCCTTTAATGTTATTCTGACTTCTCACCTTCGCGGGCGACTCTTCACTTCTGAGGTCTCCCTCATCTATTATTCTCCTATCACATCTATTTTTGTAATTGCGTAGGTATAAAGCTGAGACATTTTTGTAAATATTTATCACTCTGATGATGTCGCTGGTTAGTGACGAAACGTTAGTTCTTTATTAAAATTTTTTTTATCATGCTTACTTACGACTTTTGATTTTATTATGGCTTTGTTACGAATTATTTGCTGGGCAATAATTTTTATAACAAGATTACGATTCCCGCCTGGTACCTCGATTGCTACAATTTTGACAAAAAGATACAACAACAATGGATCGCTGTCTGTGTTCCGAAAGTTTCAACGTGCTGAGTTGAAGCTTGGAAAAGCTAAACTAGATCTGAAGTTCCTTAAGAAATGCAAGCAACATGACGCTATTCCTCGTTTTCTTAATTTCAAATTGGCCAACGACCGTTTACAGAATTCCGCTGCCTACCGCCAATGTCAGAGACGGCTTCTTGATGAAGAAATTTTGATTAAACAGTCTAGGATCCGTGAACTGTCTTCGATTTCTACCGACCTACATACCAACCTTGCCAATCTTGTCTCTTCGCTTGATCTCCTACATCTAAAATCGCTTGCTGACACCGAAATTTCGAAAAAGCTATCCCAACACGAGAAAGTTCAAGATAAGAAGCTACTCCGTCTTCGTATTGACTCTTCAGCCTCATCTTCCATTCTACCTGAGAAAGTTATCTTTAACCACTCGAGCAGATCATTAACCGATGAAGAGAAAGCAGTTCTTGCCAAAGGCCTTAATTTTTCCATTCCACCGAAAAAACTGAACTACTGCGACTTCTTAATTCCGTTCGAAATGCTATTTCGTAGACTTCGCAATGAACCTATCTCCTCTACTTCTGGTCACGACAAGGATTCCATTAAAACCAAACTCAAGGACATCGCACTAACAGGCTATCGAACTTACTCTCCACCTAGTTCTGCCTTTTCGAACGAAGAATTCAAAATTCTAAAGAACCTCAAAGATGACGACAACATTGTTATTATTAAACCTGACAAAGGGAATGGAGTTGTTATTCTTGACAAGGTTGACTATGACACGAAGATGGAACAACTACTCGAAGACACCACAAAATTCGCCCCCCTGCACGGTGATCCTGTTAAAACTACCTTGAAGCGTGAAACCAAAGTGCGAACGTTTCACCGTGACCTAAAGAAGTCTAACAAAATTTCTGACGAGCAGTACAAGAATCTAGCACCAACGGGTTCCCGACCAGGTATTTTATACGGACTGCCTAAGGTTCATAAAATTAACATACCTCTTCGACCGATTCTATCAGCGATCAGGACTCATTGTTACAATTTAGCTAAGTTTCTTGTTCGTTTACTCCGTCCTCTTTCTTCAGGTTCTTATTCAATTAGTAACTCGTTTTCTTTTATCCAAGAATTATTTTCTCTTAACCTTAACACTGATAAGTTAGTAATGGCTAGTTTTGACGTTACATCTTTATTTACTAATATCCCACTTGATGAAACCATAGAAATAATTATTAAGCAATTGTTTTCTACTAGCCGTTTCTTCGAAGGATTTTCTCTGTCCGAATTTAAGGAGCTTTTGAATTTAGCCGTTAAGGATTGTCATTTCATGTTCAATGGAAAGTTTTACGATCAGATAGATGGAGTTGCTATGGGCTCTCCACTTGGTCCGCTGCTTGCAAATATTTTTCTTTCGCACCATGAAAAGATATGGTTGGATAATTGCCCCGCAGAATTTAAACCGGCTTTTTACAGGCGTTATGTTGACGATTCTTTTATTCTATTTCGATCCAGAGATCATATCAAACCCTTTCTTGACTATTTGAATTCACAACACCGTAACATCAAATTTACATGTGAAGTTGAAGCCAATAAAACCTTGTCATTCCTTGACATAAATATAAGTCGTTCCAACAACTCTTTTATTACTTCCGTTTACCGCAAGCCGACTTTTACCGGATTGTTTACTAATTTTGAAAGCTTTTTGCCTACGATTTACAAAAAGGGACTCATTTACACTCTTTTATTTCGATACTTCAACTTATGTTCGTCATATACTATTTTTCATGAAGAACTTGCAAAATTTAAAACTTTCTTACTTAAAAATGGATACCCTGAACGGTTTCTAGATCAATGTATTCGCACTTTTTTGAATAAGATTTTTTCACCTCCGATCAAACCTCTCACGGCGCCTAAGTTACAGATTTCGTTTATTTTTCCTTTCACTGGTGATCACGGCTTACAAATCCGCACACAACTTCGAAAATTAATTTCATCAGCCTATCCCCACATTAACCTTCGAATTATATTTCGACCTGTATGCCGTCTCTCAAACTTTTTTCGATTTAAGGACCGGATTCCTATGCAATTAAGATCTCATGTGGTTTACAAATTTACGTGCCAAGGATGTAACTCCTTGTATATTGGCGAAACATGCCGAAATTTACACATTAGGGCTTCTGAGCATATGGGCATTTCACCTTACACCGGAAACAAAGTTTCTCAATCAACCTTATCTAGTATTTCCACACACGTGAGTCAAACTGGTCATCCTATCTCGTTTGATGACTTTTCTATTTTATCATCTGGTAATTCAGAATTTAATGTCCTTCTCCGAGAAAGTTTACTCATATCAAAAATAAATCCATCACTTAATGCTAATATTAGATCCTTTCCTTTAATGTTATTCTGACTTCTCACCTTCGCGGGCGACTCTTCACTTCTGAGGTCTCCCTCATCTATTATTCTCCTATCACATCTATTTTTGTAATTGCGTAGGTATAAAGCTGAGACATTTTTGTAAATATTTATCACTCTGATGATGTCGCTGGTTAGTGACGAAACGTTAGTTCTTTATTAAAAATTTTTTTATCATGCTTACTTACGACTTTTGATTTTATTATGGCTTTGTTACGAATTATTTGCTGGGCAATAATTTTTATAACAAGATTACGATTCCCGCCTGGTACCTCGATTGCTACAATTTTGACAAAAAGATACAACAACAATGGATCGCTGTCTGTGTTCCGAAAGTTTCAACGTGCTGAGTTGAAGCTTGGAAAAGCTAAACTAGATCTGAAGTTCCTTAAGAAATGCAAGCAACATGACGCTATTCCTCGTTTTCTTAATTTCAAATTGGCCAACGACCGTTTACAGAATTCCGCTGCCTACCGCCAATGTCAGAGACGGCTTCTTGATGAAGAAATTTTGATTAAACAGTCTAGGATCCGTGAACTGTCTTCGATTTCTACCGACCTACATACCAACCTTGCCAATCTTGTCTCTTCGCTTGATCTCCTACATCTAAAATCGCTTGCTGACACCGAAATTTCGAAAAAGCTATCCCAACACGAGAAAGTTCAAGATAAGAAGCTACTCCGTCTTCGTATTGACTCTTCAGCCTCATCTTCCATTCTACCTGAGAAAGTTATCTTTAACCACTCGAGCAGATCATTAACCGATGAAGAGAAAGCAGTTCTTGCCAAAGGCCTTAATTTTTCCATTCCACCGAAAAAACTGAACTACTGCGACTTCTTAATTCCGTTCGAAATGCTATTTCGTAGACTTCGCAATGAACCTATCTCCTCTACTTCTGGTCACGACAAGGATTCCATTAAAACCAAACTCAAGGACATCGCACTAACAGGCTATCGAACTTACTCTCCACCTAGTTCTGCCTTTTCGAACGAAGAATTCAAAATTCTAAAGAACCTCAAAGATGACGACAACATTGTTATTATTAAACCTGACAAAGGGAATGGAGTTGTTATTCTTGACAAGGTTGACTATGACACGAAGATGGAACAACTACTCGAAGACACCACAAAATTCGCCCCCCTGCACGGTGATCCTGTTAAAACTACCTTGAAGCGTGAAACCAAAGTGCGAACGTTTCTCCGTGACCTAAAGAAGTCTAACAAAATTTCTGACGAGCAGTACAAGAATCTAGCACCAACGGGTTCCCGACCAGGTATTTTATACGGACTGCCTAAGGTTCATAAAATTAACATACCTCTTCGACCGATTCTATCAGCGATCAGGACTCATTGTTACAATTTAGCTAAGTTTCTTGTTCGTTTACTCCGTCCTCTTTCTTCAGGTTCTTATTCAATTAGTAACTCGTTTTCTTTTATCCAAGAATTATTTTCTCTTAACCTTAACACTGATAAGTTAGTAATGGCTAGTTTTGACGTTACATCTTTATTTACTAATATCCCACTTGATGAAACCATAGAAATAATTATTAAGCAATTGTTTTCTACTAGCCGTTTCTTCGAAGGATTTTCTCTGTCCGAATTTAAGGAGCTTTTGAATTTAGCCGTTAAGGATTGTCATTTCATGTTCAATGGAAAGTTTTACGATCAGATAGATGGAGTTGCTATGGGCTCTCCACTTGGTCCGCTGCTTGCAAATATTTTTCTTTCGCACCATGAAAAGATATGGTTGGATAATTGCCCCGCAGAATTTAAACCGGCTTTTTACAGGCGTTATGTTGACGATTCTTTTATTCTATTTCGATCCAGAGATCATATCAAACCCTTTCTTGACTATTTGAATTCACAACACCGTAACATCAAATTTACATGTGAAGTTGAAGCCAATAAAACCTTGTCATTCCTTGACATAAATATAAGTCGTTCCAACAACTCTTTTATTACTTCCGTTTACCGCAAGCCGACTTTTACCGGATTGTTTACTAATTTTGAAAGCTTTTTGCCTACGATTTACAAAAAGGGACTCATTTACACTCTTTTATTTCGATACTTCAACTTATGTTCGTCATATACTATTTTTCATGAAGAACTTGCAAAATTTAAAACTTTCTTACTTAAAAATGGATACCCTGAACGGTTTCTAGATCAATGTATTCGCACTTTTTTGAATAAGATTTTTTCACCTCCGATCAAACCTCTCACGGCGCCTAAGTTACAGATTTCGTTTATTTTTCCTTTCACTGGTGATCACGGCTTACAAATCCGCACACAACTTCGAAAATTAATTTCATCAGCCTATCCCCACATTAACCTTCGAATTATATTTCGACCTGTATGCCGTCTCTCAAACTTTTTTCGATTTAAGGACCGGATTCCTATGCAATTAAGATCTCATGTGGTTTACAAATTTACGTGCCAAGGATGTAACTCCTTGTATATTGGCGAAACATGCCGAAATTTACACATTAGGGCTTCTGAGCATATGGGCATTTCACCTTACACCGGAAACAAAGTTTCTCAATCAACCTTATCTAGTATTTCCACACACGTGAGTCAAACTGGTCATCCTATCTCGTTTGATGACTTTTCTATTTTATCATCTGGTAATTCAGAATTTAATGTCCTTCTCCGAGAAAGTTTACTCATATCAAAAATAAATCCATCACTTAATGCTAATATTAGATCCTTTCCTTTAATGTTATTCTGACTTCTCACCTTCGCGGGTGACTCTTCACTTCTGAGGTCTCCCTCATCTATTATTCTCCTATCACATCTATTTTTGTAATTGCGTAGGTATAAAGCTGAGACATTTTTGTAAATATTTAACACTCTGATGATGTCGCTGGTTAGTGACGAAACGTTAGTTCTTCATTAAAAATTTTTTTTTATCATGCTTACTTACGACTTTTGATTTTATTATGGCTTTGTTACGAATTATTTGCTGGGCAATAATTTTTATAACAAGATTACGATTCCCGCCTGGTACCTCGATTGCTACAATTTTGACAAAAAGATACAACAACAATGGATCGCTGTCTGTGTTCCGAAAGTTTCAACGTGCTGAGTTGAAGCTTGGAAAAGCTAAACTAGATCTGAAGTTCCTTAAGAAATGCAAGCAACATGACGCTATTCCTCGTTTTCTTAATTTCAAATTGGCCAACGACCGTTTACAGAATTCCGCTGCCTACCGCCAATGTCAGAGACGGCTTCTTGATGAAGAAATTTTGATTAAACAGTCTAGGATCCGTGAACTGTCTTCGATTTCTACCGACCTACATACCAACCTTGCCAATCTTGTCTCTTCGCTTGATCTCCTACATCTAAAATCGCTTGCTGACACCGAAATTTCGAAAAAGCTATCCCAACACGAGAAAGTTCAAGATAAGAAGCTACTCCGTCTTCGTATTGACTCTTCAGCCTCATCTTCCATTCTACCTGAGAAAGTTATCTTTAACCACTCGAGCAGATCATTAACCGATGAAGAGAAAGCAGTTCTTGCCAAAGGCCTTAATTTTTCCATTCCACCGAAAAAACTGAACTACTGCGACTTCTTAATTCCGTTCGAAATGCTATTTCGTAGACTTCGCAATGAACCTATCTCCTCTACTTCTGGTCACGACAAGGATTCCATTAAAACCAAACTCAAGGACATCGCACTAACAGGCTATCGAACTTACTCTCCACCTAGTTCTGCCTTTTCGAACGAAGAATTCAAAATTCTAAAGAACCTCAAAGATGACGACAACATTGTTATTATTAAACCTGACAAAGGGAATGGAGTTGTTATTCTTGACAAGGTTGACTATGACACGAAGATGGAACAACTACTCGAAGACACCACAAAATTCGCCCCCCTGCACGGTGATCCTGTTAAAACTACCTTGAAGCGTGAAACCAAAGTGCGAACGTTTCTCCGTGACCTAAAGAAGTCTAACAAAATTTCTGACGAGCAGTACAAGAATCTAGCACCAACGGGTTCCCGACCAGGTATTTTATACGGACTGCCTAAGGTTCATAAAATTAACATACCTCTTCGACCGATTCTATCAGCGATCAGGACTCATTGTTACAATTTAGCTAAGTTTCTTGTTCGTTTACTCCGTCCTCTTTCTTCAGGTTCTTATTCAATTAGTAACTCGTTTTCTTTTATCCAAGAATTATTTTCTCTTAACCTTAACACTGATAAGTTAGTAATGGCTAGTTTTGACGTTACATCTTTATTTACTAATATCCCACTTGATGAAACCATAGAAATAATTATTAAGCAATTGTTTTCTACTAGCCGTTTCTTCGAAGGATTTTCTCTGTCCGAATTTAAGGAGCTTTTGAATTTAGCCGTTAAGGATTGTCATTTCATGTTCAATGGAAAGTTTTACGATCAGATAGATGGAGTTGCTATGGGCTCTCCACTTGGTCCGCTGCTTGCAAATATTTTTCTTTCGCACCATGAAAAGATATGGTTGGATAATTGCCCCGCAGAATTTAAACCGGCTTTTTACAGGCGTTATGTTGACGATTCTTTTATTCTATTTCGATCCAGAGATCATATCAAACCCTTTCTTGACTATTTGAATTCACAACACCGTAACATCAAATTTACATGTGAAGTTGAAGCCAATAAAACCTTGTCATTCCTTGACATAAATATAAGTCGTTCCAACAACTCTTTTATTACTTCCGTTTACCGCAAGCCGACTTTTACCGGATTGTTTACTAATTTTGAAAGCTTTTTGCCTACGATTTACAAAAAGGGACTCATTTACACTCTTTTATTTCGATACTTCAACTTATGTTCGTCATATACTATTTTTCATGAAGAACTTGCAAAATTTAAAACTTTCTTACTTAAAAATGGATACCCTGAACGGTTTCTAGATCAATGTATTCGCACTTTTTTGAATAAGATTTTTCACCTCCGATCAAACCTCTCACGGCGCCTAAGTTACAGATTTCGTTTATTTTTCCTTTCACTGGTGATCACGGCTTACAAATCCGCACACAACTTCGAAAATTAATTTCATCAGCCTATCCGCACATTAACCTTCGAATTATATTCCGACCTGTATGCCGTCTCTCAAACTTTTTTCGATTTAAGGACCGGATTCCTATGCAATTAAGATCTCATGTGGTTTACAAATTTACGTGCCAAGGATGTAACTCCTTGTATATTGGCGAAACATGCCGAAATTTACACATTAGGGCTTCTGAGCATATGGGCATTTCACCTTACACCGGAAACAAAGTTTCTCAATCAACCTTATCTAGTATTTCCACACACGTGAGTCAAACTGGTCATCCTATCTCGTTTGATGACTTTTCTATTTTATCATCTGGTAATTCAGAATTTAATGTCCTTCTCCGAGAAAGTTTACTCATATCAAAAATAAATCCATCACTTAATGCTAATATTAGATCCTTTCCTTTAATGTTATTCTGACTTCTCACCTTCGCGGGCGACTCTTCACTTCTGAGGTCTCCCTCATCTATTATTCTCCTATCACATCTATTTTTGTAATTGCGTAGGTATAAAGCTGAGACATTTTTGTAAATATTTATCACTCTGATGATGTCGCTGGTTAGTGACGAAACGTTAGTTCTTTATTAAAAAATTTTTTTATCATGCTTACTTACGACTTTTGATTTTATTATGGCTTTGTTACGAATTATTTGCTGGGCAATAATTTTTATAACAAGATTACGATTCCCGCCTGGTACCTCGATTGCTACAATTTTGACAAAAAGATACAACAACAATGGATCGCTGTCTGTGTTCCGAAAGTTTCAACGTGCTGAGTTGAAGCTTGGAAAAGCTAAACTAGATCTGAAGTTCCTTAAGAAATGCAAGCAACATGACGCTATTCCTCGTTTTCTTAATTTCAAATTGGCCAACGACCGTTTACAGAATTCCGCTGCCTACCGCCAATGTCAGAGACGGCTTCTTGATGAAGAAATTTTGATTAAACAGTCTAGGATCCGTGAACTGTCTTCGATTTCTACCGACCTACATACCAACCTTGCCAATCTTGTCTCTTCGCTTGATCTCCTACATCTAAAATCGCTTGCTGACACCGAAATTTCGAAAAAGCTATCCCAACACGAGAAAGTTCAAGATAAGAAGCTACTCCGTCTTCGTATTGACTCTTCAGCCTCATCTTCCATTCTACCTGAGAAAGTTATCTTTAACCACTCGAGCAGATCATTAACCGATGAAGAGAAAGCAGTTCTTGCCAAAGGCCTTAATTTTTCCATTCCACCGAAAAAACTGAACTACTGCGACTTCTTAATTCCGTTCGAAATGCTATTTCGTAGACTTCGCAATGAACCTATCTCCTCTACTTCTGGTCACGACAAGGATTCCATTAAAACCAAACTCAAGGACATCGCACTAACAGGCTATCGAACTTACTCTCCACCTAGTTCTGCCTTTTCGAACGAAGAATTCAAAATTCTAAAGAACCTCAAAGATGACGACAACATTGTTATTATTAAACCTGACAAAGGGAATGGAGTTGTTATTCTTGACAAGGTTGACTATGACACGAAGATGGAACAACTACTCGAAGACACCACAAAATTCGCCCCCCTGCACGGTGATCCTGTTAAAACTACCTTGAAGCGTGAAACCAAAGTGCGAACGTTTCACCGTGACCTAAAGAAGTCTAACAAAATTTCTGACGAGCAGTACAAGAATCTAGCACCAACGGGTTCCCGACCAGGTATTTTATACGGACTGCCTAAGGTTCATAAAATTAACATACCTCTTCGACCGATTCTATCAGCGATCAGGACTCATTGTTACAATTTAGCTAAGTTTCTTGTTCGTTTACTCCGTCCTCTTTCTTCAGGTTCTTATTCAATTAGTAACTCGTTTTCTTTTATCCAAGAATTATTTTCTCTTAACCTTAACACTGATAAGTTAGTAATGGCTAGTTTTGACGTTACATCTTTATTTACTAATATCCCACTTGATGAAACCATAGAAATAATTATTAAGCAATTGTTTTCTACTAGCCGTTTCTTCGAAGGATTTTCTCTGTCCGAATTTAAGGAGCTTTTGAATTTAGCCGTTAAGGATTGTCATTTCATGTTCAATGGAAAGTTTTACGATCAGATAGATGGAGTTGCCATGGGCTCTCCACTTGGTCCGCTGCTTGCAAATATATTTCTTTCGCACCATGAAAAGATATGGTTGGATAATTGCCCCGCAGAATTTAAACCGGCTTTTTACAGGCGTTATGTTGACGATTCTTTTATTCTATTTCGATCCAGAGATCATATCAAACCCTTTCTTGACTATTTGAATTCACAACACCGTAACATCAAATTTACATGTGAAGTTGAAGCCAATAAAACCTTGTCATTCCTTGACATAAATATAAGTCGTTCCAACAACTCTTTTATTACTTCCGTTTACCGCAAGCCGACTTTTACCGGATTGTTTACTAATTTTGAAAGCTTTTTGCCTACGATTTACAAAAAGGGACTCATTTACACTCTTTTATTTCGATACTTCAACTTATGTTCGTCATATACTATTTTTCATGAAGAACTTGCAAAATTTAAAACTTTCTTACTTAAAAATGGATACCCTGAACGGTTTCTAGATCAATGTATTCGCACTTTTTTGAATAAGATTTTTTCACCTCCGATCAAACCTCTCACGGCGCCTAAGTTACAGATTTCGTTTATTTTTCCTTTCACTGGTGATCACGGCTTACAAATCCGCACACAACTTCGAAAATTAATTTCATCAGCCTATCCCCACATTAACCTTCGAATTATATTTCGACCTGTATGCCGTCTCTCAAACTTTTTTCGATTTAAGGACCGGATTCCTATGCAATTAAGATCTCATGTGGTTTACAAATTTACGTGCCAAGGATGTAACTCCTTGTATATTGGCGAAACATGCCGAAATTTACACATTAGGGCTTCTGAGCATATGGGCATTTCACCTTACACCGGAAACAAAGTTTCTCAATCAACCTTATCTAGTATTTCCACACACGTGAGTCAAACTGGTCATCCTATCTCGTTTGATGACTTTTCTATTTTATCATCTGGTAATTCAGAATTTAATGTCCTTCTCCGAGAAAGTTTACTCATATCAAAAATAAATCCATCACTTAATGCTAATATTAGATCCTTTCCTTTAATGTTATTCTGACTTCTCACCTTCGCGGGCGACTCTTCACTTCTGAGGTCTCCCTCATCTATTATTCTCCTATCACATCTATTTTTGTAATTGCGTAGGTATAAAGCTGAGACATTTTTGTAAATATTTATCACTCTGATGATGTCGCTGGTTAGTGACGAAACGTTAGTTCTTTATTAAAAATTTTTTTATCATGCTTACTTACGACTTTTGATTTTATTATGGCTTTGTTACGAATTATTTGCTGGGCAATAATTTTTATAACAAGATTACGATTCCCGCCTGGTACCTCGATTGCTACAATTTTGACAAAAAGATACAACAACAATGGATCGCTGTCTGTGTTCCGAAAGTTTCAACGTGCTGAGTTGAAGCTTGGAAAAGCTAAACTAGATCTGAAGTTCCTTAAGAAATGCAAGCAACATGACGCTATTCCTCGTTTTCTTAATTTCAAATTGGCCAACGACCGTTTACAGAATTCCGCTGCCTACCGCCAATGTCAGAGACGGCTTCTTGATGAAGAAATTTTGATTAAACAGTCTAGGATCCGTGAACTGTCTTCGATTTCTACCGACCTACATACCAACCTTGCCAATCTTGTCTCTTCGCTTGATCTCCTACATCTAAAATCGCTTGCTGACACCGAAATTTCGAAAAAGCTATCCCAACACGAGAAAGTTCAAGATAAGAAGCTACTCCGTCTTCGTATTGACTCTTCAGCCTCATCTTCCATTCTACCTGAGAAAGTTATCTTTAACCACTCGAGCAGATCATTAACCGATGAAGAGAAAGCAGTTCTTGCCAAAGGCCTTAATTTTTCCATTCCACCGAAAAAACTGAACTACTGCGACTTCTTAATTCCGTTCGAAATGCTATTTCGTAGACTTCGCAATGAACCTATCTCCTCTACTTCTGGTCACGACAAGGATTCCATTAAAACCAAACTCAAGGACATCGCACTAACAGGCTATCGAACTTACTCTCCACCTAGTTCTGCCTTTTCGAACGAAGAATTCAAAATTCTAAAGAACCTCAAAGATGACGACAACATTGTTATTATTAAACCTGACAAAGGGAATGGAGTTGTTATTCTTGACAAGGTTGACTATGACACGAAGATGGAACAACTACTCGAAGACACCACAAAATTCGCCCCCCTGCACGGTGATCCTGTTAAAACTACCTTGAAGCGTGAAACCAAAGTGCGAACGTTTCTCCGTGACCTAAAGAAGTCTAACAAAATTTCTGACGAGCAGTACAAGAATCTAGCACCAACGGGTTCCCGACCAGGTATTTTATACGGACTGCCTAAGGTTCATAAAATTAACATACCTCTTCGACCGATTCTATCAGCGATCAGGACTCATTGTTACAATTTAGCTAAGTTTCTTGTTCGTTTACTCCGTCCTCTTTCTTCAGGTTCTTATTCAATTAGTAACTCGTTTTCTTTTATCCAAGAATTATTTTCTCTTAACCTTAACACTGATAAGTTAGTAATGGCTAGTTTTGACGTTACATCTTTATTTACTAATATCCCACTTGATGAAACCATAGAAATAATTATTAAGCAATTGTTTTCTACTAGCCGTTTCTTCGAAGGATTTTCTCTGTCCGAATTTAAGGAGCTTTTGAATTTAGCCGTTAAGGATTGTCATTTCATGTTCAATGGAAAGTTTTACGATCAGATAGATGGAGTTGCTATGGGCTCTCCACTTGGTCCGCTGCTTGCAAATATTTTTCTTTCGCACCATGAAAAGATATGGTTGGATAATTGCCCCGCAGAATTTAAACCGGCTTTTTACAGGCGTTATGTTGACGATTCTTTTATTCTATTTCGATCCAGAGATCATATCAAACCCTTTCTTGACTATTTGAATTCACAACACCGTAACATCAAATTTACATGTGAAGTTGAAGCCAATAAAACCTTGTCATTCCTTGACATAAATATAAGTCGTTCCAACAACTCTTTTATTACTTCCGTTTACCGCAAGCCGACTTTTACCGGATTGTTTACTAATTTTGAAAGCTTTTTGCCTACGATTTACAAAAAGGGACTCATTTACACTCTTTTATTTCGATACTTCAACTTATGTTCGTCATATACTATTTTTCATGAAGAACTTGCAAAATTTAAAACTTTCTTACTTAAAAATGGATACCCTGAACGGTTTCTAGATCAATGTATTCGCACTTTTTTGAATAAGATTTTTTCACCTCCGATCAAACCTCTCACGGCGCCTAAGTTACAGATTTCGTTTATTTTTCCTTTCACTGGTGATCACGGCTTACAAATCCGCACACAACTTCGAAAATTAATTTCATCAGCCTATCCCCACATTAACCTTCGAATTATATTTCGACCTGTATGCCGTCTCTCAAACTTTTTTCGATTTAAGGACCGGATTCCTATGCAATTAAGATCTCATGTGGTTTACAAATTTACGTGCCAAGGATGTAACTCCTTGTATATTGGCGAAACATGCCGAAATTTACACATTAGGGCTTCTGAGCATATGGGCATTTCACCTTACACCGGAAACAAAGTTTCTCAATCAACCTTATCTAGTATTTCCACACACGTGAGTCAAACTGGTCATCCTATCTCGTTTGATGACTTTTCTATTTTATCATCTGGTAATTCAGAATTTAATGTCCTTCTCCGAGAAAGTTTACTCATATCAAAAATAAATCCATCACTTAATGCTAATATTAGATCCTTTCCTTTAATGTTATTCTGACTTCTCACCTTCGCGGGCGACTCTTCACTTCTGAGGTCTCCCTCATCTATTATTCTCCTATCACATCTATTTTTGTAATTGCGTAGGTATAAAGCTGAGACATTTTTGTAAATATTTATCACTCTGATGATGTCGCTGGTTAGTGACGAAACGTTAGTTCTTTATTAAAAATTTTTTTATCATGCTTACTTACGACTTTTGATTTTATTATGGCTTTGTTACGAATTATTTGCTGGGCAATAATTTTTATAACAAGATTACGATTCCCGCCTGGTACCTCGATTGCTACAATTTTGACAAAAAGATACAACAACAATGGATCGCTGTCTGTGTTCCGAAAGTTTCAACGTGCTGAGTTGAAGCTTGGAAAAGCTAAACTAGATCTGAAGTTCCTTAAGAAATGCAAGCAACATGACGCTATTCCTCGTTTTCTTAATTTCAAATTGGCCAACGACCGTTTACAGAATTCCGCTGCCTACCGCCAATGTCAGAGACGGCTTCTTGATGAAGAAATTTTGATTAAACAGTCTAGGATCCGTGAACTGTCTTCGATTTCTACCGACCTACATACCAACCTTGCCAATCTTGTCTCTTCGCTTGATCTCCTACATCTAAAATCGCTTGCTGACACCGAAATTTCGAAAAAGCTATCCCAACACGAGAAAGTTCAAGATAAGAAGCTACTCCGTCTTCGTATTGACTCTTCAGCCTCATCTTCCATTCTACCTGAGAAAGTTATCTTTAACCACTCGAGCAGATCATTAACCGATGAAGAGAAAGCAGTTCTTGCCAAAGGCCTTAATTTTTCCATTCCACCGAAAAAACTGAACTACTGCGACTTCTTAATTCCGTTCGAAATGCTATTTCGTAGACTTCGCAATGAACCTATCTCCTCTACTTCTGGTCACGACAAGGATTCCATTAAAACCAAACTCAAGGACATCGCACTAACAGGCTATCGAACTTACTCTCCACCTAGTTCTGCCTTTTCGAACGAAGAATTCAAAATTCTAAAGAACCTCAAAGATGACGACAACATTGTTATTATTAAACCTGACAAAGGGAATGGAGTTGTTATTCTTGACAAGGTTGACTATGACACGAAGATGGAACAACTACTCGAAGACACCACAAAATTCGCCCCCCTGCACGGTGATCCTGTTAAAACTACCTTGAAGCGTGAAACCAAAGTGCGAACGTTTCTCCGTGACCTAAAGAAGTCTAACAAAATTTCTGACGAGCAGTACAAGAATCTAGCACCAACGGGTTCCCGACCAGGTATTTTATACGGACTGCCTAAGGTTCATAAAATTAACATACCTCTTCGACCGATTCTATCAGCGATCAGGACTCATTGTTACAATTTAGCTAAGTTTCTTGTTCGTTTACTCCGTCCTCTTTCTTCAGGTTCTTATTCAATTAGTAACTCGTTTTCTTTTATCCAAGAATTATTTTCTCTTAACCTTAACACTGATAAGTTAGTAATGGCTAGTTTTGACGTTACATCTTTATTTACTAATATCCCACTTGATGAAACCATAGAAATAATTATTAAGCAATTGTTTTCTACTAGCCGTTTCTTCGAAGGATTTTCTCTGTCCGAATTTAAGGAGCTTTTGAATTTAGCCGTTAAGGATTGTCATTTCATGTTCAATGGAAAGTTTTACGATCAGATAGATGGAGTTGCTATGGGCTCTCCACTTGGTCCGCTGCTTGCAAATATTTTTCTTTCGCACCATGAAAAGATATGGTTGGATAATTGCCCCGCAGAATTTAAACCGGCTTTTTACAGGCGTTATGTTGACGATTCTTTTATTCTATTTCGATCCAGAGATCATATCAAACCCTTTCTTGACTATTTGAATTCACAACACCGTAACATCAAATTTACATGTGAAGTTGAAGCCAATAAAACCTTGTCATTCCTTGACATAAATATAAGTCGTTCCAACAACTCTTTTATTACTTCCGTTTACCGCAAGCCGACTTTTACCGGATTGTTTACTAATTTTGAAAGCTTTTTGCCTACGATTTACAAAAAGGGACTCATTTACACTCTTTTATTTCGATACTTCAACTTATGTTCGTCATATACTATTTTTCATGAAGAACTTGCAAAATTTAAAACTTTCTTACTTAAAAATGGATACCCTGAACGGTTTCTAGATCAATGTATTCGCACTTTTTTGAATAAGATTTTTTCACCTCCGATCAAACCTCTCACGGCGCCTAAGTTACAGATTTCGTTTATTTTTCCTTTCACTGGTGATCACGGCTTACAAATCCGCACACAACTTCGAAAATTAATTTCATCAGCCTATCCCCACATTAACCTTCGAATTATATTTCGACCTGTATGCCGTCTCTCAAACTTTTTTCGATTTAAGGACCGGATTCCTATGCAATTAAGATCTCATGTGGTTTACAAATTTACGTGCCAAGGATGTAACTCCTTGTATATTGGCGAAACATGCCGAAATTTACACATTAGGGCTTCTGAGCATATGGGCATTTCACCTTACACCGGAAACAAAGTTTCTCAATCAACCTTATCTAGTATTTCCACACACGTGAGTCAAACTGGTCATCCTATCTCGTTTGATGACTTTTCTATTTTATCATCTGGTAATTCAGAATTTAATGTCCTTCTCCGAGAAAGTTTACTCATATCAAAAATAAATCCATCACTTAATGCTAATATTAGATCCTTTCCTTTAATGTTATTCTGACTTCTCACCTTCGCGGGCGACTCTTCACTTCTGAGGTCTCCCTCATCTATTATTCTCCTATCACATCTATTTTTGTAATTGCGTAGGTATAAAGCTGAGACATTTTTGTAAATATTTATCACTCTGATGATGTCGCTGGTTAGTGACGAAACGTTAGTTCTTTATTAAAAATTTTTTTATCATGCTTACTTACGACTTTTGATTTTATTATGGCTTTGTTACGAATTATTTGCTGGGCAATAATTTTTATAACAAGATTACGATTCCCGCCTGGTACCTCGATTGCTACAATTTTGACAAAAAGATACAACAACAATGGATCGCTGTCTGTGTTCCGAAAGTTTCAACGTGCTGAGTTGAAGCTTGGAAAAGCTAAACTAGATCTGAAGTTCCTTAAGAAATGCAAGCAACATGACGCTATTCCTCGTTTTCTTAATTTCAAATTGGCCAACGACCGTTTACAGAATTCCGCTGCCTACCGCCAATGTCAGAGACGGCTTCTTGATGAAGAAATTTTGATTAAACAGTCTAGGATCCGTGAACTGTCTTCGATTTCTACCGACCTACATACCAACCTTGCCAATCTTGTCTCTTCGCTTGATCTCCTACATCTAAAATCGCTTGCTGACACCGAAATTTCGAAAAAGCTATCCCAACACGAGAAAGTTCAAGATAAGAAGCTACTCCGTCTTCGTATTGACTCTTCAGCCTCATCTTCCATTCTACCTGAGAAAGTTATCTTTAACCACTCGAGCAGATCATTAACCGATGAAGAGAAAGCAGTTCTTGCCAAAGGCCTTAATTTTTCCATTCCACCGAAAAAACTGAACTACTGCGACTTCTTAATTCCGTTCGAAATGCTATTTCGTAGACTTCGCAATGAACCTATCTCCTCTACTTCTGGTCACGACAAGGATTCCATTAAAACCAAACTCAAGGACATCGCACTAACAGGCTATCGAACTTACTCTCCACCTAGTTCTGCCTTTTCGAACGAAGAATTCAAAATTCTAAAGAACCTCAAAGATGACGACAACATTGTTATTATTAAACCTGACAAAGGGAATGGAGTTGTTATTCTTGACAAGGTTGACTATGACACGAAGATGGAACAACTACTCGAAGACACCACAAAATTCGCCCCCCTGCACGGTGATCCTGTTAAAACTACCTTGAAGCGTGAAACCAAAGTGCGAACGTTTCTCCGTGACCTAAAGAAGTCTAACAAAATTTCTGACGAGCAGTACAAGAATCTAGCACCAACGGGTTCCCGACCAGGTATTTTATACGGACTGCCTAAGGTTCATAAAATTAACATACCTCTTCGACCGATTCTATCAGCGATCAGGACTCATTGTTACAATTTAGCTAAGTTTCTTGTTCGTTTACTCCGTCCTCTTTCTTCAGGTTCTTATTCAATTAGTAACTCGTTTTCTTTTATCCAAGAATTATTTTCTCTTAACCTTAACACTGATAAGTTAGTAATGGCTAGTTTTGACGTTACATCTTTATTTACTAATATCCCACTTGATGAAACCATAGAAATAATTATTAAGCAATTGTTTTCTACTAGCCGTTTCTTCGAAGGATTTTCTCTGTCCGAATTTAAGGAGCTTTTGAATTTAGCCGTTAAGGATTGTCATTTCATGTTCAATGGAAAGTTTTACGATCAGATAGATGGAGTTGCTATGGGCTCTCCACTTGGTCCGCTGCTTGCAAATATTTTTCTTTCGCACCATGAAAAGATATGGTTGGATAATTGCCCCGCAGAATTTAAACCGGCTTTTTACAGGCGTTATGTTGACGATTCTTTTATTCTATTTCGATCCAGAGATCATATCAAACCCTTTCTTGACTATTTGAATTCACAACACCGTAACATCAAATTTACATGTGAAGTTGAAGCCAATAAAACCTTGTCATTCCTTGACATAAATATAAGTCGTTCCAACAACTCTTTTATTACTTCCGTTTACCGCAAGCCGACTTTTACCGGATTGTTTACTAATTTTGAAAGCTTTTTGCCTACGATTTACAAAAAGGGACTCATTTACACTCTTTTATTTCGATACTTCAACTTATGTTCGTCATATACTATTTTTCATGAAGAACTTGCAAAATTTAAAACTTTCTTACTTAAAAATGGATACCCTGAACGGTTTCTAGATCAATGTATTCGCACTTTTTTGAATAAGATTTTTTCACCTCCGATCAAACCTCTCACGGCGCCTAAGTTACAGATTTCGTTTATTTTTCCTTTCACTGGTGATCACGGCTTACAAATCCGCACACAACTTCGAAAATTAATTTCATCAGCCTATCCCCACATTAACCTTCGAATTATATTTCGACCTGTATGCCGTCTCTCAAACTTTTTTCGATTTAAGGACCGGATTCCTATGCAATTAAGATCTCATGTGGTTTACAAATTTACGTGCCAAGGATGTAACTCCTTGTATATTGGCGAAACATGCCGAAATTTACACATTAGGGCTTCTGAGCATATGGGCATTTCACCTTACACCGGAAACAAAGTTTCTCAATCAACCTTATCTAGTATTTCCACACACGTGAGTCAAACTGGTCATCCTATCTCGTTTGATGACTTTTCTATTTTATCATCTGGTAATTCAGAATTTAATGTCCTTCTCCGAGAAAGTTTACTCATATCAAAAATAAATCCATCACTTAATGCTAATATTAGATCCTTTCCTTTAATGTTATTCTGACTTCTCACCTTCGCGGGCGACTCTTCACTTCTGAGGTCTCCCTCATCTATTATTCTCCTATCACATCTATTTTTGTAATTGCGTAGGTATAAAGCTGAGACATTTTTGTAAATATTTATCACTCTGATGATGTCGCTGGTTAGTGACGAAACGTTAGTTCTTTATTAAAAATTTTTTTATCATGCTTACTTACGACTTTTGATTTTATTATGGCTTTGTTACGAATTATTTGCTGGGCAATAATTTTTATAACAAGATTACGATTCCCGCCTGGTACCTCGATTGCTACAATTTTGACAAAAAGATACAACAACAATGGATCGCTGTCTGTGTTCCGAAAGTTTCAACGTGCTGAGTTGAAGCTTGGAAAAGCTAAACTAGATCTGAAGTTCCTTAAGAAATGCAAGCAACATGACGCTATTCCTCGTTTTCTTAATTTCAAATTGGCCAACGACCGTTTACAGAATTCCGCTGCCTACCGCCAATGTCAGAGACGGCTTCTTGATGAAGAAATTTTGATTAAACAGTCTAGGATCCGTGAACTGTCTTCGATTTCTACCGACCTACATACCAACCTTGCCAATCTTGTCTCTTCGCTTGATCTCCTACATCTAAAATCGCTTGCTGACACCGAAATTTCGAAAAAGCTATCCCAACACGAGAAAGTTCAAGATAAGAAGCTACTCCGTCTTCGTATTGACTCTTCAGCCTCATCTTCCATTCTACCTGAGAAAGTTATCTTTAACCACTCGAGCAGATCATTAACCGATGAAGAGAAAGCAGTTCTTGCCAAAGGCCTTAATTTTTCCATTCCACCGAAAAAACTGAACTACTGCGACTTCTTAATTCCGTTCGAAATGCTATTTCGTAGACTTCGCAATGAACCTATCTCCTCTACTTCTGGTCACGACAAGGATTCCATTAAAACCAAACTCAAGGACATCGCACTAACAGGCTATCGAACTTACTCTCCACCTAGTTCTGCCTTTTCGAACGAAGAATTCAAAATTCTAAAGAACCTCAAAGATGACGACAACATTGTTATTATTAAACCTGACAAAGGGAATGGAGTTGTTATTCTTGACAAGGTTGACTATGACACGAAGATGGAACAACTACTCGAAGACACCACAAAATTCGCCCCCCTGCACGGTGATCCTGTTAAAACTACCTTGAAGCGTGAAACCAAAGTGCGAACGTTTCTCCGTGACCTAAAGAAGTCTAACAAAATTTCTGACGAGCAGTACAAGAATCTAGCACCAACGGGTTCCCGACCAGGTATTTTATACGGACTGCCTAAGGTTCATAAAATTAACATACCTCTTCGACCGATTCTATCAGCGATCAGGACTCATTGTTACAATTTAGCTAAGTTTCTTGTTCGTTTACTCCGTCCTCTTTCTTCAGGTTCTTATTCAATTAGTAACTCGTTTTCTTTTATCCAAGAATTATTTTCTCTTAACCTTAACACTGATAAGTTAGTAATGGCTAGTTTTGACGTTACATCTTTATTTACTAATATCCCACTTGATGAAACCATAGAAATAATTATTAAGCAATTGTTTTCTACTAGCCGTTTCTTCGAAGGATTTTCTCTGTCCGAATTTAAGGAGCTTTTGAATTTAGCCGTTAAGGATTGTCATTTTATGTTCAATGGAAAGTTTTACGATCAGATAGATGGAGTTGCTATGGGCTCTCCACTTGGTCCGCTGCTTGCAAATATTTTTCTTTCGCACCATGAAAAGATATGGTTGGATAATTGCCCCGCAGAATTTAAACCGGCTTTTTACAGGCGTTATGTTGACGATTCTTTTATTCTATTTCGATTCAGAGATCATATCAAACCCTTTCTTGACTATTTGAATTCACAACACCGTAACATCAAATTTACATGTGAAGTTAAAGCCAATAAAACCTTGTCATTCCTTGACATAAATATAAGTCGTTCCAACAACTCTTTTATTACTTCCGTTTACCGCAAGCCGACTTTTACCGGATTGTTTACTAATTTTGAAAGCTTTTTGCCTACGATTTACAAAAAGGGACTCATTTACACTCTTTTATTTCGATACTTCAACTTATGTTCGTCATATACTATTTTTCATGAAGAACTTGCAAAATTTAAAACTTTCTTACTTAAAAATGGATACCCTGAACGGTTTCTAGATCAATGTATTCGCACTTTTTTGAATAAGATTTTTTCACCTCCGATCAAACCTCTCACGGCGCCTAAGTTACAGATTTCGTTTATTTTTCCTTTCACTGGTGATCACGGCTTACAAATCCGCACACAACTTCGAAAATTAATTTCATCAGCCTATCCCCACATTAACCTTCGAATTATATTTCGACCTGTATGCCGTCTCTCAAACTTTTTTCGATTTAAGGACCGGATTCCTATGCAATTAAGATCTCATGTGGTTTACAAATTTACGTGCCAAGGATGTAACTCCTTGTATATTGGCGAAACATGCCGAAATTTACACATTAGGGCTTCTGAGCATATGGGCATTTCACCTTACACCGGAAACAAAGTTTCTCAATCAACCTTATCTAGTATTTCCACACACGTGAGTCAAACTGGTCATCCTATCTCGTTTGATGACTTTTCTATTTTATCATCTGGTAATTCAGAATTTAATGTCCTTCTCCGAGAAAGTTTACTCATATCAAAAATAAATCCATCACTTAATGCTAATATTAGATCCTTTCCTTTAATGTTATTCTGACTTCTCACCTTCGCGGGCGACTCTTCACTTCTGAGGTCTCCCTCATCTATTATTCTCCTATCACATCTATTTTTGTAATTGCGTAGGTATAAAGCTGAGACATTTTTGTAAATATTTATCACTCTGATGATGTCGCTGGTTAGTGACGAAACGTTAGTTCTTTATTAAAAATTTTTTTATCATGCTTACTTACGACTTTTGATTTTATTATGGCTTTGTTACGAATTATTTGCTGGGCAATAATTTTTATAACAAGATTACGATTCCCGCCTGGTACCTCGATTGCTACAGTAATGTAATGTAATGTAATGTAATGTAATGTAATGCAATGTAATGTAATGTAATGTAACAGACATTTCATTTGGTAGGCGGGTTTTTTTATTTCAAAAACTCCAATCTTGTTCCCAGAGCCTTCTCACGCGGGCCGCGCAAACGAAGGCTCTGGGATAATCCGTTTCAAATCGACATCCTATTGGTTGAATAATTGACAATGGTTTTTATATGAAGGGACATTTGAACATCTGTATTCCTTGTTCTTTCGAAAGCCTTGAGGGTTTCAAATTTTATCTGGCGACTGAAACTTGTCAAGGACCAAACCTCTGGAACCAAACAGCAGTTGAACAGCAAGTATTCGGTGGCTTATGAATGCTTTCGAAAGGGAAAGCGGTGAGTACTGAAGTGGCGTGTTGCCCGAGGTGCGGTATCTTGTCAGTTGTGGAACAAGATGGCTAGTAATTTCAGAACTACATATCGTTGAAGTATATGGTGTACACATGTTGTTAGGTGTTGAATAAGCTTTCATTTGATGTATAGTTCAAGATTCTGCGTTTTATTAAATTTATTAAAATGTCCAAAATGTGCGAACCACTGTTTGAAATAATATTACAAATAAACAGGAAATTGACTTCTCACAAGTGTTACAGAATTTTAGATATCTTTTGCAATACTTAACGCACAACATCGATATATATATATGTCATACAGAAGCTATGGAAAAATTCTATTCGTGGTGGAAATTTAAGCTTCTAGTTAAACGGGAAATATTTTAAAAATGGAAAAACGTCTGTCGTTTTAGTTCCTGTTTATATTTATTACGAACAGTGGTTCGCAGTTCGCACATTTTGGACAGTATAACAAGTTTCATAAAACGCAGAATCTTGAACTATACATCAAATGAAAGCTCATTCAACATCTAACAACATACGTACACAATATATTCCAACGATACGTAGTTCTTAAATTACTAGTGATCTTGTTCCACTGACAATGATATCACAACATGCCGTATTGCCGCCGTGCCACCTTGGCTACGACAAGATTGCTACTCACCGCTTTCTCTCTTGGAACCATTCAAAAGCCGGCGATTACATGCTGTTTAAAATGCTGTTTAGTTCTTGACAAGTTTATCCGCCAGATAAAATTTAAAACCCCTCGAAAAAATACTATTTCCTACCATTTGCGAAGATCTCGATCACAGAATAATCTAGTTCTGGCGGCGCATGCTCTTTTCAATCGGCAACCGGTTTTTCGGTTGTCTGCGATGGATTATCCCAGACTCAGAGCCTTCGTTTGCGCGGCCCGCGTGAGAAAGCTCTGGGAACGAGATTGCAAAAACTCAAAATAGTTCCGTGATTTCCAGACTTTAACCACTTTCCATGCTGGGTGTTTTTAAAACCATTATTTCTAAGTATTTCTAATTACTTTAGTAAAGTGGAGTGGAGTGGAGTGGAGTGGAGTGGAGTGGAGTGGAGTGGAGTGGAGTGGAGTGGAGTGGAGTGGAGTGGAGTGGAGTGGAGTGGAGTGGAGTGGAGTGCAGTGCAGTGCAGTGCAGTGCAGTGCAGTGGAGTGGAGTAGAGTAGAGTAAAGTGATTTTATTTATTGAGGGTAACATATGACAGTATTTAGATACTGACGGCAGCCCAATGGCCGCCTCGGCCTTTGATGGAACAATATATACACCTCGTAGAATTAACTGCGTGGGAAAGCTATGGGCTAGACTTTGCGAAAAGAAGAAAACCGGAGAACCCTGTAAGGGAAACCCTACAAGGCGATTTATTTATTTATTTATTTATTTATTTATTTATTTATTTATTTATTTATTTATTTATTTATTTATTTATAATTATTTATTTAACTTCGCCATGTTTAAAATAATAAATGGCAGGGTCACTGCGGGCCCGATTGTCAGTCAGAGTTGCCAAATTAGGGGCCGATTACATGAGCCGGGGTAGCCCAGCTAACCGGCTGACTCGTGTCACGAAATTCTTTCCTTGGCCGCAAAAGGAGATTTTAATCAACGTTACGATTCGTTTACATCTAAACCAAACCAATTCTTCTTTATAAATTTAGTTTATGCGGATTTCAAAACGGTACAGTGAGTCCTAATCAATCGCGTGACCTTATCCCGGCTCCTGTAAACAGCCCCAAACTTGTTGCTGGACAATCTTGGTTCCAAACAATGAAATCAAACTATATAGTGTGCTGCGTCATAGTCCCTAGAAATAAATTGTCTGGAAACGCAGCCAAAGTCTTTGTTCTAGGTTTTTGTTCACGTTTGTGCACCTTATTTCACCTTAACGCTTGCTGAACACATGCATTGTATTTTTAGTATAATGAAGCAAACAACCAATAGCAGCGTTGCTTTATAAATATTAATGAACGTAAAACAAAAGATTGTGCACCTTATTTGCCACCCTCAACCTAAATTGTAGCTCATTGTTAACCGTTTTGATGTTCGCCGCGTCTCCAGACCATATAATTCTAGGGACTATGGCTGCGTATAGGCAGTCTAAAGGCCTGGCGAAACGCTTTCAACATTTCATTCAACATCGTTCAACATGAATGAAGAAGAAGAATGAAGAACTTTATTTAACCACGCTAATTAGTAACCCCGTCAACCGCAGCTGATTTCCACAGGGGGCGTGTAAAAAGAAATTACATGAGTGTAATATTTAAAAAGTAACGGTTTCTTGAGACATTTAAGAAGAAAATTAAACCGTAAAAACATTTTATTAAAAATAAGTGTCGACGACGTTTCGACGTTTCTTACGCCATTATCAAGTCAATATAGTTAAAAATTAAAAATTAAAAATTTTTTAAATATTTATACGCAAAGTGTTAAAATTATCATAATTATATACAAAAGAAAAAGTAACAAACAATAAGAACTATTTAAGAAGTTTGGCATTAATTGAGTCCGATTGGACATTGGGTTTCTCTCTGACGAAGGGCCTTTGCTCAAAATTTTAGACTTCTACGTTTTCTGTTTCGGCAGTATATCCAACCTTTATACTATATACATTTCAGTCTTGGTTCCAATTTGCTTAATTTAGTTGTTGGTGTTTACCTAGTCTGGAAAATCAGGACATTTTAAAACAATCAAACTAATTATTTATATCACTCTAGGTAAAATGTTCTCTATATCTCTTACAAAAGTTGATCGAATTAATTTCGGTAATGCTGTAGTGATACAGGTTACAGTAGAATGACTTGAGTTTTACGACCAGCTATGCAAATTTGGTTGTAAACGACAGGTGAACGGTCGTTCAAGAAAGGTTTGAGGATATTATGCATCATTACGAGCAGGAAAAATGTTCAGAATGTTAACCGGTAAAGCAGTGTATGCTTTCGCGAAATTCTAATAAAACACATAACAAGCTAATTATTACATCATTTATTTTACAGTTAATTTAGGTTTAAGGATGCTGAAGACGATGGGTGTTTTGATGACATTATTGATGTTAACATCGGGTAAGAATGAAAACGACGACGCGGACCAAATAATACATCAGTAAGCCATGGAGAACAAAATATATTCACATTTCTCCATATTATTTTAAAGGGAAAATTAAAAATGTGAAAGACCTGATAGAAGACGAGGAGTTTTATCAAACGGCCAACAATGAGTTCAAGAGGGAACCGAAAATTTCAAGTATGTTGGATTACAACTTTTTTTTCAAGTCTTTAATACACTTTGCACAAAGTGATATAGAACCATTCACCAAACCACTGATGCAATTTTTAAAGGGAAAATTAAAAATGTGAAAGACTTGATAGAAGACGAAGAGTTTTATCAAACGGCCAACAATGAGTTCAAGAAGGAACCGAAAATTTCAAGTATGTTGGATTACAACTTTTTTTTCAAGTCTTTAATACAATTTGCACAAAGTGATATAGAACCATTCACCAAACCACTGATGCAATTTTTAAAGGGAAAGTTAAAAATGTGAAAGACTTGATAGAAGACGAAGAGTTTTATCAAAAGGCCAACAATGAGTTCAAGAAGGAACCGAAAATTTCAAGTATGTTGGATTACAACTTTTTTTCAAGTCTTTAATGCAAAAATATATTCACATTTCTCCATATTATTTTAAAGGGAAAATTAAAAATGTGAAAGACTTGATAGAAGACGAAGAGTTTTATCAAACGGCTAACAATGAGTTCAAGAAGGAACCGAAAATTTCAAGTATGTTGGATTACAACTTTTTTTCAAGTCTTTAATGCAATTTGTTTTGTTTTCTTTTCTTCTGTTATTGCTTGTTTGCATGTGCTTTGACCTATTCAATTGCAAATAAGGATGACAATTTTATAAAAACTAGTGTTCTTTATATATATATATATATATATATATATATATATATATATATATATATATATATATATATATATATATATATATATATATAACTCATTAATAATTCATGAGATAATCAGCCAATTGCAATAGTTCATTCAATCACCTGATTGAAGTTGGATACTCCAGTAAAACACAAGATATTAGATGAAAACCGGTGTTCATCTAATTCTTAAGATCTCAATTATCGATGCAACATAAACAAGTTGCTGTATGAATAAATTTTACACACACTCGTGAATAAAATCTTATGAAAATATATTCACATTTCTCTATATTATTTTAAAGGGAAAATTGAAAATGTGAAAGACTTGAGAGAAGAGGAGGAGTTTTATCAAACGGCCAACAATGAGTTCAAGAAGGAACCGAAAATTTCAAGTATGTTGGATTACAACTTTTTTTTCAAGTCTTTAATACAATTTGCACAAAGTGATATAGAACCATTCACCAAACCACTGATGCAATTTTTAAAGGGAAAGTTAAAAATGTGAAAGACTTGATAGAAGACGAAGAGTTTTATCAAAAGGCCAACAATGAGTTCAAGAAGGAACCGAAAATTTCAAGTATGTTGGATTACAACTTTTTTTCAAGTCTTTAATGCAAAAATATATTCACATTTCTCCATATTATTTTAAAGGGAAAATTAAAAATGTGAAAGACTTGATAGAAGACGAAGAGTTTTATCAAACGGCTAACAATGAGTTCAAGAAGGAACCGAAAATTTCAAGTATGTTGGATTACAACTTTTTTTCAAGTCTTTAATGCAATTTGTTTTGTTTTCTTTTCTTCTGTTATTGCTTGTTTGCATGTGCTTTGACCTATTCAATTGCAAATAAGGATGACAATTTTATAAAAACTAGTGTTCTTTATATATATATATATATATATATATATATATATATATATATATATATATATATATATATATATATATATATATATATAACTCATTAATAATTCATGAGATAATCAGCCAATTGCAATAGTTCATTCAATCACCTGATTGAAGTTGGATACTCCAGTAAAACACAAGATATTAGATGAAAACCGGTGTTCATCTAATTCTTAAGATCTCAATTATCGATGCAACATAAACAAGTTGCTGTATGAATAAATTTTACACACACTCGTGAATAAAATCTCATGAAAATATATTCACATTTCTCTATATTATTTTAAAGGGAAAATTGAAAATGTGAAAGACTTGAGAGAAGAGGAGGAGTTTTATCAAACGGCCAACAATGAGTTCAAGAAGGAACCGAAAATTTCAAGTATGTTGGATTACAACTTTTTTTTCAAGTCTTTAATACAATTTGCACAAAGTGATATAGAACCATTCACCAAAACACTGATGCAATTTTTAAAGGGAAAATTCAAAATGTGAAAGACTTGATAGAAGACAAAGAGTTTTATCAAACGGCCAACAATGAGTTCAAGAAGGAACCGAAAATTTCAAGTATGTTGGATTACAACTTTTTTTCAAGTCCTTAATGCAATTTGTTTTCTTTTCTTTTCTTCTGTTATTGCTTGTTTGCATGTGCTTTGACTTATTCAAAATTTCCAGTATGTTGGATTACAACTTTTTTTTCAAGTCTTTAATACAATTTGCACAAAGTGTTATAGAACCATTCACCAAACCACTGATGCAATTTTTGTCAGGAATATTAAAGCCCAGCATATAATTTTAAAAAGCCCCATATTGAAAGAGACATGAGTTATTTCAAATTTTTATTAAAACTAACGTTTCGTTGCTAATCCTGCAACATCTTCAGAGTGAATAATTATTTACAAGGTTATCTCGACTTATATGCTAATATATTTACAATGACAGGAAATGAGTAACTGAGAGAGGGGTGGAAGTGACAGTTAATAAATTACAGCTGTCACTTCCACCCCTCTCTCAGTTACTCATTTCCTGTTATTGTAAATATATTAGCATATAAGTCGAGATAACCTTGTAAATAATTATTCACTCTGAAGATGTTGCAGGATTAGCAACGAAACGTTAGTTTTAATAAAAATTTGAAATAACTCATGTCTCTTTCAATATGGGGCTTTTTAAAATTATATGCTGGGCTTTAATATTCCTGACAAGATTACGCTTTCCGCCTGGTTCGTCTATTGATGCAATTTTTAAAGGGAAAATTAAAAATGTGAAAGACTTGATAGAAGACGAAGAGTTTTATCAAACGGCCAACAATGAGTTCAAGAAAGAACCGAAAATTTCAAGTATGTTGGATTACAACTTTTTTTCAAGTATATATATATATATATATATATATATATATATATATATATATAACTCATTAATAATTCATGAGATAATCAGCCAATCGCAATAGTTCATTCAATCACCTGATTGAAGTTGGATACTCCAGTAAAACACAAGATATTAGATGAAAACCGGTGTTCATCTAATTCTTAAGATCTCAATTATCGATGCAACATAAACAAGTTGCTGTATGAATAAATTTTACACACACTCGTGAATAAAATCTCATGAAAATATATTCACATTTCTCTATATTATTTTAAAGGGAAAATTGAAAATGTGGAAGACTTGATAGAAGAGGAGGAGTTTTATCAAACGGCCAACAATGAGTTCAAGAAGGAACAGAAAATTTCAAGTATGTTGGATTACAACCTTTCTTTTTAGTCCTCAATACAATTTGATTTCATATCTTCCGTTGTTGGTTTGTTTTTGCTTTAACTTATTCAATTGCAAATAAGGATGACAATTTTATAATATATATATTCCAGTTTTATTGTCTGGCGAGTGCGTTCAATACACTTTATAAGACTTCTTTTTTCATAATTTCTCGCTGTAACAGCCCCACATTTGTAACTCTTTCTATCTAGCTAATGCTTAATATACGTCGTCGCATCTTAACATTATTATAAAAATATTCTGATGGTATTTTTTAATGTTTATATAGATAGACGTTTTTTAGTCGAAGAAGCGTCATCAAGTGATTTTGTTGTGCTTCGTAAACGCCGTGCTGTTAATTTAGTTGCGGATAGCGTAACTTTGACCGGAGCTGGAAGTGGAAGTGGAAGTGGAAGTGGAAGTGGAAGTGGAAGTGGAAGTGGAAGTGGAAGTGGAAGTGGAAGTGGAAGTGGAAGTGGAATTGGGAGTGGAAGTGGAAGTGGGAGTGGAAGCGAAACTGAAGGTTAGAATTTGCGGAAGAAATTTTTATTTAAACAATGTTATTTGCTTGTTTGTTTGTTTCTTGAATGAATCTTGTTGTCTTCTATATAAAGCATGAGTTTTTCAAAACTTTGAAGCCTGAGGACGAGTCTTTAGTATTTTACTCTGGTTAACGCCAGAGTATTTTATTCTGGCTAACGCCTGACGATCTTATTCAGCACAGGAAGAGGTCCAAGGCCCCAAAGTGTTAAAACCTATCTCTCCGGAAGACGAGTCTTCAGTATTTTATTCTGGTTAACGCCAGAGTATTTTATTCTGGCTCACACCAGACGATTTTATTTAGCACAGGGAGAGGTCCAGGCCTTCAAAGGGCTATGCAACGAAATTTTACCCCAGTTTTTGCGGAAACTGGTTGTAAACCATATCCGCTATAACATGAACCATTTCGTAATTAGTTCAATAATTACTACATTATAAACGCACTTAACAACACATATGACGTAGGCGACCAACGAACATGGAAAAGCGTATGTTTAAAATGTAATGTTGGTTTTGAAGGCAATGGAACCAACTATACAGGTAAATCTTTGGTGTATATAAATATATCATTGCATATTGCTGTTAGTATTGCATGAGAAGTTATGCCATTCATTCTGCCTTATAGTCAAACAATAGTCAACGACTTTAATCTAAAATATATCTATTTTAATTTGATTGTAATATGACTGAATAATACAACGACTTCGTAGGCAGCGTATCTGCATGTATTAGCAAATTTCATCAGTGTACACATTTTAATTCTTCCTTGTTTAAAAATTTTATGAGTAGTTTTGCTCTTGTAAGAATGTCCAGTTTTGAGTCCCACATGTAACACAATTTCTTGTGAACGATTTAGCACTCATTTAACTGTTTTTTAATAGCTTCTTTTTACTTTTAGATTTAAATGAATGCAATTTAGGATCTCATGATTGCCACATAAACGCTACTTGTAGTAATAATATTGGATCATTCGAATGTACATGCAACACTGGTTTTACAGGAAATGGAACCAACTGTAGCGGTAATTATACATTGCTTTATATGGACTAAAAGTTGTTTCGACGTTTTCTCAAAAATATGTGGAAAATTTTTTGTATTTGAGTTGTGGAATGTTGGCGAGGGATAGTTGCGTTAACATATTTATATAATTGAATATCCTTGTCGTAATAATTGGTTTTAGTGGATACTCAATAATAAATTAATATTTCTTTATAGATATAAACGAATGTAGCACAGGAGATAATAGTTGCCATATCAATGCAACATGTAGTAATAATATTGGATCGTATGGTTGCAAATGTAATGATGGCTTTCAGGGCAATGGAACCAATTGTACAGGTAAATATCTATGATGTGTTTTGCTCTTGTGAGGATATCTCGATTTGAGCTTCATGTATCACATTTCATGAGAGCGATTTATTTTGTTGTATTTAATTTTTTTTAATCGTATTCTTTTTTTACTTTTAGACGTTAACGAATGCGATGTAGGATCTCATAATTGCCACATAAACGCTTCTTGTAGCAACAGTATTGGATCTTTTAAATGCGCATGTAATAATGGCTTCAGGGGAAACGGAAGCAATTGTACCGGTATAAAGATAAATAACTATTTGTTTGTCTAAAATTTGTTTCCATGTGTTTACAAAATGCTTGAAATGGCACTTGGGGTCTTTGGTCTCAATTTAATAGTTTTTATTGGGATATACATTATTATTTATTATTTTAATTTTATATTTACATAGATATCAATGAATGTGCTGAAAAAATTGACGACTGCCACATTAATGCAACTTGTAGTAATAATATTGGATGGTATGATTGTAATTGTAACATCGGCTTTCAAGGAAATGGAACTTCGTGTACTGGTAAGTTTCTAGGGCGGGCGAATAATTGTATTTTGTGTCAAGAGTAGCCTACTATTAGAGTTACTAAGTTTATTTTATTTATTTTTTACTTTAATTGATAGATATTTTTTGGTATTTTAGATAGAAATGAGTGTACTACAGGAAATAATAATTGCCATATCAATGCAACTTGTAGTAATAATATTGGTTCGCATGACTGCAAATGTAGTGTTGGTTTCGAAGGCAATGGAACCAGTTGTACAGGTGAATATCTATGATGTGTTTTGCTCTTGGGAGAATATCAAGATTTGAACTTTACGTAACAAGTTTCTTGAGAACGATTTATTTTGTTGTATTTAATTGTTTCTAATAGTATTCTTTTTTTACTTTTAGACGTTAACGAGTGCAGTGTAGGATCTCATAATTGCCACATAAACGCTTCCTGCGGCAATAGCATTGGATCGTATAAATGTGCATGCTACAATGGTTTCGTAGGGAATGGAAGCCATTGCAACGGTAATTCTACATCTGTTTCGTATTTGTTTGACTACTAATTAAGTTTGACTTATAGCTAAATATCTTTACATTATACTATTTGTTTTAGTATATACCTCTTCTCATTATAATTCTATAATAACTATATAAAGAACAAAATTATTGCATTTCTTTCTTTGTAGATACAGACGAATGTATCACTGGAAGTAATAGTTGCCATGTCAATGCAACTTGTAGTAATAACATCGGTTCGCATGACTGCAAATGTAATGTTGGTTTTGAAGCCAATGGAACCAACTGTACAGGTAAATCTTTAGTGTATATAAATATATCATTGCATGTTGCTGTTAGTATTGCATGAGAAGTTATGCCATTAATTCTGTCTTATAGTCAAACAATGGTCAACGACTTTAATCTAAAATATATCTATTTTAATTTGATTTGCAATATGACTATATAATACAACGACTTCGTAGGCAGTGTATCTGCATGCATTAGCAAATTTCAACATTGTAAAAATTTTAATTCTTCCTTCTTTAAAAATGTTATGAGTAGTTTTGCTCTTGTAAGAATGTCCAGATTTGAGTCCCACATCTAACACAATTTCTTGTGAACGATTTAGCACTCATTTAACTGTTTTTTAATAGCTTCTTTTTACTTTTAGACCTAAATGAATGCAATCTAGGATTTCATGATTGCCACATAAACGCTACTTGTAGTAATAATATTGGATCATTCGAATGTACATGCAACACTGGTTTTACAGGAAATGGAACCAACTGTAGCGGTAATTATACATTGCTTTATATGGACTAAAAGTTGTTTCAACGTTTTCTCAGAATATGTGGAAAATTTTTTCTATTTGAGTTGTGCAATGTTGGCGAGGGATAGTTGCGTTAACATATTTCTATAATTGAATATCCTTATCGTAATAATTGGTTTCAGTGGATACTCAATAATAAATTAATATTTCTTTACAGATATAAACGAATGCAGCATAGGAAATAATAGTTGCCATATGAATGCAACATGCAGTAATAATATTGGATCGTATGGTTGCAAATGTAATGATGGCTTTCAAGGCAGTGGAACCAATTGTACAGGTAAATGTCGATGATGTGTTTTGCTCTGTGAGGATATCTCTATTTGAGCTTCACGTATCACATTTCATGAGAAGGATGTATTTTGTTGTATTTAATTGTTTTTTTAATAATATTCTTTTTTTACTTTTAGACGTTAACGAATGCGATGTAGGATTTCATAATTGCCACATAAACGCCTCTTGTAGCAATAGTATTGGATCTTTTAAATGCGCATGTAATAATGGTTTCAGGGGAAACGGAAGCAATTGTACCGGTATAATGATAAATAACTATTTGTTTGACTAAAATTTGTTTCCACGTGTTTAGAAAATGCTTGACATGGCATTTGGGGTCTTTGGTCTCAATTTAATAGTTTTTATTGGGATATACATTATTATTTATTATTTTAATTTTATATGTACATAGATATCAATGAATGTGATGAAGAAATTGACGACTGCCACATTAATGCAACATGTAGTAATGATATTGGATGGTATGATTGTAATTGTAACATCGGCTTTCAAGGAAATGGAACTTCGTGTACTGGTAAGTTTCTAGGGCGGGCGAAGAATTGTGTTTTGCGTCAAGAGTACTATTAGAGTTACTAAGTTTATTTTATTTATTTTTTACTTTAACTGATAGATATGTTTTGGTATTTTAGATAGAAATGAATGTACTACAGGAAATAATAATTGCCATATCAATGCAACTTGTAGTAATAATATTGGTTCGCATGACTGCAAATGTAGTGTTGGTTTCGAAGGCAATGGAACCAGTTGTACAGGTGAATATCTATGATGTGTTTTGCTCTTGTGAGAATATCAAGATTTGAACTTTACGTAACAAGTTTCTTGAGAACGATTTATTTTGTTGTATTTAATCGTTTCTAATAGTATTCTTTTTTACTTTTAGACGTTAACGAGTGCAGTGTAGGATCTCATAATTGCCACATAAACGCTTCCTGCGGCAATAGCATTGGATCGTATAAATGTGCATGCAACAATGGTTTCGTAGGGAATGGAAGCCATTGCAACGGTTATTGTACATTTGTTTCGTATTTGTTTGACTACTAATTAAGTTTGACTTATAGCTAAATATCTTTATCATTATACTATTTGTTTTAGTACATACCTCTTCTAATTCTAATTCTAATAACTATATAAACAATAAAATTATTGCATTTCTTTCTTTGTAGATACAGACGAATGTATCACTGGAAATAACAGTTGCCATATCAATGCAACTTGTAGTAATAACATCGGTTCGCATGACTGCAAATGTAATGTTGGTTTTGAAGGCAATGGAACCAACTGTACAGGTAAATCTTTGGTGTATATAAATATATCATTGCATGTTGCTGTTAGTATTGCATGAGAAGTTATGCCATTCATTCTGCCTTATAGCCAAACAATAGTCAACGACTTTAATCTAAAATATATCTATTTTAATTTGATTTGCAATATGACTGAATAATACAACGACTTCGTATGCAGTGTATCTGCATGTATTAGCAAATTTCAACGGTGCACAAATTTTAATTTTTCCTTCTTTAAAAATTTTATGAGTAGTTTTGCTCTTGTAAGAATGTCCAGATTTGAGTCCCACTTGTAACACAATTTCTTGTGAACGATTTAGCACTCATTTAACTGTTTTTTAATAGCTTATTTTTACTTTTAGATCTAAATGAATGCAATTTAGGATCTCATGATTGCCACATAAACGCTACTTGTAGTAATAATATTGGATCATTCGAATGTACATGCAACACTGGTTTTACAGGAAATGGAACCAACTGTAGCGGTAATTATACATTGCTTTATTTGGACTAAAAGTTGTTTCGACGTTTTCTCAAAACATGTGGAAAATATTTTGTATTTGAGTTGTGCAATGTTGGCGAGGAATAGTTGCGTTAACATATTTCTATAATTGAATACCCTTGTCATAATAATTTGTTTTAGTGGATACTCAATAATAAATTAATATTTCTTTATAGATATAAACGAATGTAGGACAGGAAATAATAGTTGCCATATGAATGCAACATGCAGTAATAATATTGGATCGTATGGTTGCAAATGTAATAATGGCTTTCAAGGCAGTGGAACCAATTGTACAGGTAAATGTCGATGATGTGTTTTGCTCTTGTGAGGATATCTCTATTTGAGCTTCACGTATCACATTTCATGAGAACGATGTATTTTGTTGTATTTAATTGTTTTTTTAATAGTATTCTTTTTTTACTTTTAGACGTTAACGAATGCGATGTAGGATCTCATAATTGCCACATAAACGCTTCTTGTAGCAATACCATTGGATCTTTTAAATGCGCGTGTAATAATGGCTTCAGGGGAAACGGAGGCAATTGTACCGGTATAATGATAAATAACTATTTGTTTGACTAAAATTTGTTTCCACGTGTTTACAAAATGCTTGACATGGCATGTGGGGTCTTTGGTCTCAATTTAATAGTTTTTATTGGGATCTACATTATTACTTATTATTGCTGCGAGCCGTAAGTCGAGCAGCTCACTAATCTTGACGAGGTCTGGGCCGAGTTTATATGCGTTCACAAACTCGATTCTTTAGGATTTCGTGGGCGATGATCTTAGGTATACGCAATGTTTACCGATCAGCGGCAGGCATTATTAAAGATGGCAACATTAAAGATGGCAACATCCGTTATTGCTGCAAATCAGCAACCTATAAAACTGCACAGACTGCCGTTCTTCACTTCAAGCAAGAGTGCTGAAGCCATCACTCTTTAATGGCTCGATTTTATACGCGTGACGTGCATGTTGAGGAAAACGTCGCATGCTTAAGCTTTTTAATTGAAAATGCTTTGGACGATAGCAAGTATTTTACTACTAAATAGTAAATGGTAGCAACCTGCAGCACTTCACTTTTGATAAAAACTTCTAGTTTTAATTTTATATTTACATAGATATCAATGAATGTGCTAAAGAAATTGACGACTGCCACATTAATGCAACATGTAGTAATGATATTGGATGGTATGATTGTAATTGTAACATCGGCTTTCAAGGAAATGGAACTTCGTGTACTGGTAAGTTTCTAGGGCGGGCGAAGAATTGTGTTTTGTGTCAAGAGTACTATTAGAGTTACTAAGTTTATTTTATTTATTTTTTACTTTAATTGATAGATATGTTTTGGTATTTTAGATAGAAATGAATGTACTACAGGAAATAATAATTGCCATATCAATGCAACTTGTAGTAATAATATTGGTTCGCATGACTGCAAATGTAGTGTTGGTTTCGAAGGCAATGGAACCAGTTGTACATGTGAATATCTATGATGTGTTTTGCTCTTGTGAGAATATCAAGATTTGAACTCTACGTAACAAGTTTCTTGAGAACGATTTATTTTGTTGTATTTAATTGTTTCTAATAGTATTCTTTTTTACTTTTAGACGTTAACGAGTGCAGTGTAGGATCTCATAATTGCCACATAAACGCTTCCTGCGGCAATAGCATTGGATCGTATAAATGTGCATGCAACAATGGTTTCGTAGGAAATGGAAGCCATTGCAACGGTAATTGTACATTTGTTTCGTATTTGTTTGACTACTAATTAAGTTTGACTTATAGCTAAATATCTTTATCATTATACTATTTGTTTTAGTATATACCTCTTCTCGTTCTAATTCTATAATAACTATATAAAGTACAAAATTATTGCATTTCTTTCTTTGTAGATACAGACGAATGTATCACTGGAAGTAATAGTTGCCATATCAATGCAACTTGTAGTAATAACATCGGTTCGCATGACTGCAAATGTAATGTTGGTTTTGAAGCCAATGGAACCAACTGTACAGGTAAATCTTTAGTGTATATAAATATATCATTGCATGTTGCTGTTAGTATTGCATGAGAAGTTATGCCATTAATTCTGCCTTATAGTCAAACAATGGTCAACGACTTTAATCCAAAATATATCTATTTTAATTTGATTTGCAATATGACTGAATAATACAACGACTTCGTAGGCAGTGTATCTGCATGCATTAGCAAATGTCAACATTGTAAAAATTTTAATTCTTCCTTGTTTAAAAATGTTATGAGTAGTTTTGCTCTTGTAAGAATGTCCAGATTTGAGCCCCACAAGTAGTATTATAGGGGTCGATCGAGCCGTATTTTTAAGTTGCCGCAAGTTGCCGCAGGGCGGCGTTCTCATTAAATATTCAGACGGCACTCATTAAATATTCAGACGGCGTTCTCATTAGTATTCACCCAATCGAGCTGTATTTTTAAGTTGCCGCAGGGCGGCGTTCTCATTAATATTCAGGCGGCGTTCTCATTAGTATTCAGGCGGCGTTCTCATTAATATTCAGGCGGCGTTCTCATTAATGTTCAGGGTCATTAGTATTCAGCGTGACGCACGGTGTGACGCACGGTATGATGCACGGTATGATGCCCAGTGTGACGCCCGAAGGGCCTGAATTGGCAGAGATAACTGCTCTGGTCAAACCTGAATATTATTTGAATAATATGGAGACTTTGAATATTATATTAGTCAGAACCTAAATGACCAAACAGTCTTATACACGTTTGGTGGCAATAAGTGTTAACAATTTTAGAGAGTTATCGTTTACTTTGGCCTAGTTTGTAGAGGAACGAAACAGAAATGGATAGAGGCACTTTATATTTTTTATCTTAAACTTGGTTTGGAGGAATATAGCCGGTTTTTGGTTAAGTAATCCGAGTGTTATTTTCGAAGAGATGAATGTTGACAGTTTTGGTCGGTTTATTGCCTATCTAACCTTAGTCTATAACCTACTAGCGATTCCTTGGATGAAGAAACAGTTCGAGAAGTCGTAAGAAGACACAAATCAATTCGAAAAGCGAAGAGCAAAGACTTGTCCATATATAACTGAGATACATCATGGTTACTAGGCTTTCTGTTAATAAGAACGATATAAACAAGATTCTCGCACGTGCAGAACACAAAAGGGAAAGCTCGTTAAAGTTACTAATGACCTAAATCTAACCGAATTTGCATACACTGTAGAATATGTAATTATTTATGGGGTTGTGAAAGGATAATAAGGGGTATGAACAGCGGCAAGTCTAGGCGAAAAGGTGATTAGCGTGTATTTTGCAAAAGACAGAATTCACAACAATCAGTTTAAAGTATTTATTTAGGCTTTGGTTTAAACTTACACATATCAAAACAAATTACGGTTACATATAAAAAGTTTTAGTAAGGTCTGCTTCTTAGATTATATATTTAGGTGTTTTTATTTTAAAAGTAGCACGATAGTCTTTCTTGTCCTCTGATGATAATTGGGACACATCCTCTTTTGTCATAGGTAAATATTTTGGTCTAGTCATCATTAGATGGTGTTCATACTCTCCTCTTTCACACGGGGACATCTTTGCCAAGTCGCTTTCTTTCCACTCCGAAGAGCGTTCCCAGTTATGAAAGAAATTATGTTTAAGTGTTGGTTGTTCAACTTTTGGAGGCGGTGTTATAAAATAAGAGAAACAGGAGGATGAAAGGGCTCGGAGCCTGAATCCGGGGGCTCGGAGCTCGAAGCCGGGGCTCGGAGCTAGGAACCAAGAGATTGGACCCCGGGACTCGGAGCCGGGAGCCGATGGCTCGGAGCCAGGAGCCGAGGGCTCGGAGCCAGGAGCCAAGGGCTCGGAGCCAGGAGCCGAGGGCTCGGAGCCAGGAGCCAAGGGCTCGGAGCCAGGAGCCGAGGGCTCGGAGCCAGGAGCCAAGGACTCGGAGCTAGGAGCCGAGGGCTCGGAGCCAGGAGCCGGCGGCTCGGAGCCAGGAGCCGGGGGCTCGGAGCCAGGAGCCGAGGGCTCGGAGCCAGGAGCCGGGGGCTCGGAGCCAGGAGCCGGGGGCTCGGAGCCAGGAGCCGGGGGCTCGGAGCTAGGAGCTGGGGGCTCGGAGCCAGGAGACGGGGGCTTGGAGCCAGGAGCCAAGGGCTCGGAGCCAGGAGCCGGGGGCTCGGGCCAGGAGCCGGGGGCTCGGAGCCAGGAGCCGGGGCCTCGGAGCCAGGAGCCAAGGGCTCGGAGCCAGGAGCCGGGGGCTCGGAGCCAGGATCGAGCCGGGGTCTCGGAGCTAGGAGCTGGGGGCTTAGAGCCAGGAGACGGGGGCTCGGAGCCAGGAGCCAAGGGCTCGGAGCCAGGAGCCGGGGGCTCGGAGCCAGGAGCCGGGGGCTCGGAGCCAGGAGCCGGGGGCTCGGAGCCAGGAGCCGGGGGCTCGGAGCCAGGAGCCGGGGCCTCGGTGCCGGGAGCCAAGGGCTCGGAGCTCGCAGCCGAGAGTTCGGAGTCTTATCTTCCTTATATTCCTCTTATCTTCCCATTATCTTCCTTTATCTTCCCATTATCTTCCTTGTCTTCCTCTTATCTTCCTCTTATCTTCCCCCCATCTTCCCATTATCTTCCTTATTTTCCTTTTATCTTCCCCTTATCTTCCCATTATCTTCCTTATCTTCCTTATCTTCCCCTTATCTTCCTTATCTACCTCTTATCTTCCCCTTATCTTCCCCTTATCTTCCCTTTACCTTTCTTATCTTCCCTTTATCTCCTTCTTATCTTCCTTATATTCCACTTATCTTCCCATAAGATTGATTCTTATAAGATTGAATAATTGTATCCTAAGATTGAATCAATCTTATGAGAAGATAAGGGGAAGATAAGGAAGATAAGAAGGAGATTAAAGGAAGATAAGAAAGGTAAAGGGAAGATAAGGGGAAGATAAGGGGAAGATAAGAGGTAGATAAGGAAGATAAGGGGAAGATAAGGAAGATAAGGAAGATAATGGGAAGATAAGGGGAAGATAAGAGGAAAATAAGGAAGATAATGGGAAGATAGGGGGAAGATAAGAGGAAGATAAGAGGTAAATAACGAAGATAATGGGAAGATAAGGGGAAGATAAGGGGAAGATAAGAGGAAGACAAGAACGATAATGCGAAGATAAAGGATGGTAATGGGAGGATAAGAGGAAGATAAGGAAGATAAGACTCCGAACTCTCGGCTGCGAGCTCTGAGCCCTTGGCTCCCGGCTCCGAGGCCCCGGCTCCTGGCTCCGAGCCCTCGGCTCACAGCTCCGAGCCCCCGGCTCCTGGCTCCGAGCCTCCGGCTCCTAGCTCCGAGCCCCCGGCTCTTGGCTCCGAGCCCCCGGCTCTTGGCTCCGAGCCCCCGGCTCCTGGCTCCGAGCCCCCGGCTCCTGGCTCCGAGCCCTTGGCTCCTGGCTCCGAGCCCCCGTCTCCTGGCTCCGAGCCCCCGTCTCCTGGCTCCGAGCCCCCCCGCTCCTAGCTCCGAGCCCCCGGCTCCTGGCTCCGAGCCCCCGGCTCCTGACTCCGAGCCCCCGTCTCCTGGCTTCGAGCCCCCTTCTCTTGGCTCCGAGCCCCCCAGCTCCTAGCTCCGAGCCCCCGGCTTCTGGCCCCGAGCCCCCGGCTCCTGGCTCCGAGCCCCCGGCTCCTGGCTCCGAGCCCTTGGCTCCTGGCTCCGAGCCCCCGGCTCCTGGCTCCGAGCCCCCGGCTCCTGGCCCCAGAACCGCTGGCTCCTGGCTCCGAGCCCTCGGGTACTGGCTCCGAGCCCCCGGCCCCTGGCTCCGAGCCCTTGGCTCCTGGCTCCGAGCCCTCGGCTCCTAGCTCCGAGCCCTCGGCTCCTAGCTCCGAGCCCTCGGCTCCTGGCTCCGAGCCATCGGCTCCCGGCCCGAGTCCCGGGGTCCAATCTCTTGGTTCCTAGCTCCGAGCCCCGGCTTCGAGCTCCGAGCCCCCGGATTCAGGCTCCGAGCCCTTTCATCCTCCTGTTTCTCTTATTTTATAACACCGCCTCCAAAAGTTGAACAACCAACACTTAAACATAATTTCTTTCATAACTGGGAAAGATCTTCGGAGTGGAAAGAAAGCGACTTGGCAAAGATGTCCCCGTGTGAAAGAGGAGAGTATGAACACCATCTAATGATGACTAGACCAAAATATTTACCTATGACAAAAGAGGATGTGTCCCAATTATCATCAGAGGACAAGAAAGACTATCGTGCTACTTTTAAAATAAAAACACCTAAATATATAATCTAAGAAGCAGACCTTACTAAAACTTTTTATATGTAACCGTAATTTGTTTTGATATGTGTAAGTTTAAACCAAAGCCTAAATAAATACTTTAAACTGATTGTTGTGAATTCTGTCTTTTGCAAAATACACGCTAATCACCTTTTCGCCTAGACTTGCCGCTGTTCATACCCCTTATTATCCTTTCACAACCCCATAAATAATTACATATTCTACAGTGTATGCAAATTCGGTTAGATTTAGGTCATTAGTAACTTTAACGAGCTTTCCCTTTTGTGTTCTGCACGTGCGAGAATCTTGTTTATATCGTTCTTATTAACAGAAAGCCTAGTAACCATGATGTATCTCAGTTATATATGGACAAGTCTTTGCTCTTCGCTTTTCGAATTGATTTGTGTCTTCTTACGACTTCTCGAACTGTTTCTTCATCCAAGGAATCGCTAGTAGGTTATAGACTAAGGTTAGATAGGCAATAATTCGACCAAAACTGTCAACATTCATCTCTTCGAAAATAACACTCGGATTACTTAACCAAAAACCGGCTATATTCCTCCAAACCAAGTTTAAGATAAAAAATATAAAGTGCCTCTATCCATTTCTGTTTCGTTCCTCTACAAACTAGGCCAAAGTAAACGATAACTCTCTAAAATTGTTAACACTTATTGCCACCAAACGTGTATAAGACTGTTTGGTCATTTAGGTTCTGACTAATATAATATTCAAAGTCTCCATATTATTCAAATAATATTCAGGTTTGACCAGAGCAGTTATCTCTGCCAATTCAGACCCTTCGGGCGTCACACCGGGCATCATACCGTGCATCATACCGTGCGTCACACCGTGCGTCACGCTGAATACTAATGACCCTGAACATTAATGAGAACGCCGCCTGAATATTAATGAGAACGCCGCCTGAATACTAATGAGAACGCCGCCTGAATATTAATGAGAACGCCGCCCTGCGGCAACTTAAAAATACAGCTCGATTGGGTGAATACTAATGAGAACGCCGCCTGAATATTTAATGAGTGCCGTCTGAATATTTAATGAGAACGCCGCCCTGCGGCAACTTGCGGCAACTTAAAAATACGGCTCGATCGGCCCCTATAATACTACTCCCACATGAAACACAATTTCTTGTGAACGATTTAGCACTCATTTAACTGTTTTTAATAGCTTCTTTTTACTTTTAGATCTAAACGAATGCAATTTAGGATCTCATGATTGCCACATAAACGCTACTTGTAGTAATAATATTGGATCATTCGAATGTACATGCAACACTGGTTTTACAGGAAATGGAACCAACTGTAGCGGTAATTATACATTGCTTTATATGGACTAAAAGTTGTTTCAACGTTTTCTCAAAATATGTGGAAAATTTTTCGCATTTGAATTGTGCAATGTTGGCGAGGGACAGTTGCGTTAACATATTTCTATAGTTGAATATCCTTATCGTAATAATTGGTTTTAGTGGATACTCAATAATAAATTAATATTTCTTGATAGATATAAACGAATGTAGCACAGGAAATAATAGTTGCCATATGAATGCAACATGCAGTAATAATATTGGATCGTATGGTTGCAAATGTAATGATGGCTTTCAGGGCAGTGGAACCAATTGTACAGGTAAATATCTATGATGTGTTTTGCTCTTGTGAGGATATCTCTATTTGAGCTTCACGTATCACATTTCATGAGAACGATTTATTTTGTTGTATTTAATTGTTCTTTTAATAGTATTCTTTTTTTACTTTTAGACGTTAACGAATGCGATGTAGGATCTCATAATTGCCACATAAACGCTTCTTGTAGAAATATTATTGGATCTTTTGAATGCGCATGTAATAATGGCTTCAGGGGAAACGGAAGCAATTGTACAGGTATAATGATAAATAACTATTTGTTTGACTAAAATTTGTTTCCACGTGTTTACAAAACGCTTGACATGGCATTTGGGGTCTTTGGTCTCAATTTAATAGTTTTTATTGGGATATACATTATTATTTATTATTGCTGCGAGCCGTAAGTCGAGCAGGTCACTAATCTTGACGAGGTCTGGGCCGAGTTTATGTGCGTTCACAAACTCGATTCTTTAGGATTTCGTGGGCGATGATCTTAGGTATACGCAATGTCTACCGATCAGCGGCAGGCATTATTAAAGATGGCAACATTAAAGATGGCAACAGCCGTTATTGCTGCAAATCAACAACCTATAAAACTGCATAGACTGCCGTTCTTCACTTCAAGCAAGAGTGCTGAAGCCATCACTCTTTAATGGCTCGATTTTATACGCGTGACGTGCATGTTGAGGAAAACGTTGCATGCTTAAGCTCTTTAATTGAAAATGCTTTGGACGATAGCAAGTATTTTACTACTAAATAGTAAATGGTAGCAACTCGCAGCACTTCACTTTTGATAAAAACTTCTAGTTTTAATTTTATATTTACATAGATATCAATGAATGTGATGAAGAAATTGACGACTGCCACATTAATGCAACATGTTGTAATGATATTGGATGGTATGATTGTAATTGTAACATTGGCTTTCAAGGAGATGGAACTTCGTGTACTGGTAAGTTTCTAGGGCGGGCGAAGAATTGTGTTTTGTGTCAAGAGTACTGTTAGAGTTACTAAGTTTATTTATTTATTTTTTACTTTAATTGATAGATATGTTTTGGTATTTTAGATAGAAATGAATGTACTACAGGAAATAATAATTGCCATATCAATGCAACTTGTAGTAATAATATTGGTTCGCATGACTGCAAATGTAGTGTTGGTTTCGAAGGCAATGGAACCAGTTGTACAGGTGAATATCTATGATGTGTTTTGCTCTTGTGAGAATATCAAGATTTGAACTTTACGTAACAAGTTTCTTGAGAACGATTTATTTTGTTGTATTTAATTGTTTGTAATAGTAGTAATAGTATTCTTTTTTACTTTTAGACGTTGACGAGTGCAGTGTAGGATCTCATAATTGCCACATAAACGCTTCCTGCGGCAATAGCATTGGATCGTATAAATGTGCATGCAACAATGGTTTCGTAGGGAATGGAAGCCATTGCAACGGTAATTGTACATTTGTTTCGTATTTGTTTGACTACTAATTAAGTTTGACTTATAGCTAAATATCTTTATCATTATACTATTTGTTTTAGTACATACCTCTTCTAATTCTAATTCTAATTTTAATAACTATATAAAGAATAAAATTATTGCATTTCTTTCTTTGTAGATACAGACGAATGTATCACTGGAAATAACAGTTGCCATGTCAATGCAACTTGTAGTAATAACATCCGTTCGCATGACTGCAAATGTAATGTTGGTTTTGAAGGCAATGGAACCAACTGTACAGGTAAATCTTTGGTGTATATAAATATATCATTGCATGTTGCTGTTAGTATTGCATGAGAAGTTATGCCATTCATTCTGCCTTATAGTCAAACAATAGTCAACGACTTTAATCTAAAATATATCTATTTTAATTTGATTGCAATATGACTGAAAAATACAACGACTTCGTTGGCAGCGTATCTGCATGTATTACCAAATTTCAACAGTGTACAAATTTTAATTCTTCCTTGTTTAAAATTTTTATTTTATGTGTAGTTTTGCTCTTCTAAGAATATCCAGATTTGAGTCCCACGCGTAACACAATTTCTTGTGAACGATTTAGTACTTATTCTTTTATTTAATTGTTTTTTAATAATTTCATTTTTTTACTTTAAATATACATGAATGCAATTTGGGATCTCGTAATTGCCACATAAACGCTACTTGTAGTAATAATGTTGGTTTCTTTGATTGTAAATGTAACATTGGTTTTACAGGAAATGGAACCAACTGTAGCGGTAATTAAACATTGCTCTATTTGTTGCATTAAAAGTTGTTTCAACATTTTCTCACACTCAAAATATATGAAAATTGTTTTGTATTTGAGTTATGCAATGTTTGGCGAGGGATTGTTGCGTTAACATACTTCTATAATTGAATATCCTTATCGTTATAATTGGGTTTAGTTCACGATCACCTTGGTTTTCTTTGATATACCGTGGTTGTTTAGTTTATAATAGTTACTCCCAACCGCGCATAATTCAAGTTAATTGCCCCGGGCTAATACATATTAGCCGGGGGCAATTAACTTGATTTATGCGTGGTTGGAAGAATAAGTATAGGTTATTTTGAGGCCACGAGGGGCCTCAAAATAACGCATTAACATTCACATGGACAAGGTTGACAAAAGAACAAAGGAAAGTGAAGCATGTGATAATTAAGTATTGGTTATTTTGAGGCCACGAGGGGATATGTGATATATAAACGCTTCCTGCGGCAATAGCATTGGATCCTATAAATGTGCATGCAACAATGGTTTCGTAGGGAATGGAAGGCATTGCAACGGTAATTGTACATTTGTTTCGTATTTGTTTGACTACTAATTATGTTTGACTTATAGCTAAATATCTTTATCATTATACTATTTGTTTTAGTGGATTCCCCTTCTAGTTCTGATAAGTAAACTAACAACAAAATTAAAAATCCAGTAGTTAAAATTAAAATATAATGAAAAAATAGAATATAATTATTGCGTTTTTTCCCTTTGTAGATATAAACGAATGTACGTCAGGAAATAGTAGTTGCCATATCAATGCAACTTGTAGTAATAATATCGGTTCGTATGACTGTAAATGTAACAATGGCCTTGAAGGTATAAACTGTACAGGTAAATCTCTGTGAAGTGTGAATATATCATTGTTGATATTGCATGCTTCATACTTCTCTACTCAAACAGTAGTAAAAAAAATTCATTTAAAATTTTAAATGACAACTGCATGTACTGGTAAATTTCAAGACTAGACAAAAAAAATTGAAAACGATCTTGTGTTTCATTTAACTGTTTTTTAATAGTTTCTATCTTTTTAACTTTTAGATATTAATGAATGCGATGTAGGATCTCATAATTGCCACATAAACGCTTCTTGTAACAATAGTATTGGATCTTTTAAATGCGCATGTAACAATGGCTTCACTGGAAACGGAAGCAATTGTACCGGTATAACCATAAATAACTGTATTTGTTTGTTTCGACGTGAATGACATTTGGGGTTTTTGGTCTCAGTTTCATAATTTTGCTGGATATATACAGGGGTTGGACAAAAAGAAGTGGCCATCATTGAGAGTACGATTAATTTGCATTGTATAACTTTTATTACAGTGCCGAAAAATATGAAAAGTTATATATTTTTAGAATGCATGCGTCAAGATCTGCTCAAATATGATATCAAATTCGAATTTTATCCATTGATTTAAAAAATATATTAATTTTTCATGATTTTCAATCTTGTAACCAATGAAGTGAATCTCAGTTCGACTTATTCCAATTGGTCTTCAAAATAATTAATGGAGTTTGTATACTATGAAAGTGTTGTAACGGCAAAATAGTTAGATATTTTGTTGCCATTTCACTTGATTTCACAACAGCTTCACAGTGTGGTATTTATTTATTAACTTTACAACCATGAAAGAATGCAAATAGACAATAAATATAGAATGCAATACTTGAACATGATTGCAGGGATGATCAACAGGACGAGAGTCCCATGAAGACCAACCCAACAAAAAAATTACATTATAAACGGTAAGTAAACACACGACAAAAAAACAAAACAAAAAAACTAATACACAAATTACATAAAGATTTAAGAGCAACAACTTGGATTGAAAGAACGACATTTAGAACAGAAACTTTTCCAGGTGCGCAGTCTATTAACATCGAAATTGGAGTTTAACTTAGAAGAGTACTGAATATAAAGTTCATGTTTAAAGATGGAAACAGAAGTACTATCGCGAACTATCGGAGAGAGATTGTTCCAGAGAAAGACAATTCTGTTGAAAGAAGAATTTCTAAAAAGAGAAATCCTACACGGATTGGCTTGAAGCAAGTTGTTTGACTTGAACGAGTGCGAGACGAGCGGATAGAAGAAAAAGTAACAAAACGGGAGATATCTAGGTGGTAGAGACCTTGTTTACACTTAAAAAAGAAGAGAAGATCCTTAATTTCAAGCCAATATGATATAGGTAATAGGTTAAGCTTTTTGAGACGGTCAGTGTCAGACGATTCATAATCTTTTCAAAGTTAATATATTTTTTAATTCAATGGCTAAAATTTGAATTTGATATCATATTTGAGCAGATCTTGACGCATGCATTCTAAAAATATATAACTTTACATATTTTTCTTTTCTCGAATAATAGTTATTCCACATTAACCATATTTTTAATGATGGCCACTTTTTTTTGTCCACCCCCTGTATATATATATATATATATATATATATATATCCCTTTAATTTTATGTTTGCATAGATATTGATGAATGTATTGAAAGATTTGACGACTGCCACATTAATGCAACATGTAGTAATAATATTGGATGGTATGATTGTAATTGTAACAGTGGCTTTCAAGGAAATGGAACTTCTTGTGCTGGTAAGTTTCTAGCAAGAAGCGTGTCTGTGTCAAGATTACTATTAAGAGGTGGTACTTTACTTTTTTACTTTAATTGATAGATATTAACGAATGCATTATTGAATCTCACAATTGCCACATTAATGCTACGTGTAGTAATGATATTGGATCATATGTGTGTTGTTGTAATGATGGCTTTTCAGGAAATGGAAGCAGTTGTACTGGTAAGTTACATTTGCATCTATTATATTTTTTTTATCCTATGAGATTATTAAATGGTGAAACTAAAAAAAAGGACTGAATATTTCATCCTTACAGATATTGATGAATGTATTAATAAAACTCACAACTGTGCAATCAACGCAACATGTATTAATAATATTGGATCCTTTGATTGTAAATGCAATAACGGCTTTAAAGGAAATGGTACTGACTGTTCTGGTAAGTTTCAAGTTTTTGCAAATTGGCAATTCTTATTCAGGATAGGATAAGAATAATGAATTATTTACTTTAATTGATAGATATTAACGAATGCAGTCTTGGATCTCACAATTGCCACATTAATGCTACGTGTACTAGTGATATTGGATCATATGTATGTAGTTGTAATGGCGGCTTTTCAGGAAATGGTAGCAGTTGTACTGGTAAGTAACAAAATGTGCTATTCACGACTTGTTGAAGTTACATTTGCATTTGTTTCATTTTTTGATTATATGACATGAAATGGTGAAACTAAAATTTGTTTGGATATTTTATTCTTACAGATATTGATGAATGTATTGATAAAACTCACAACTGCACGATCCACGCAACATGTATTAATAATATTGGATCGTTTGATTGTAATTGCAATAATGGCTTTCAAGGAAATGGTACTACCTGTTCTGGTAAGTTTCAAGTTTTTGCGAAGTGGCAATTCTTATTCAGGATAGGATAAGAATAATTAATTATTCTGTTTTACTTTATTTATTTATTTTTTACTTTAATTGATAGATATTAACGAATGCAGTCTTGGATCTCACAATTGCCACATTAATGCTACGTGTACTAATGATATTGGATCATATGTGTGTAGTTGTAATGGCGGCTTTTCAGGAAATGGAAGCAGTTGTGCTGGTAAGTAACAAAATGTGCTATTCACGACTTGTTGAAGTTACATTTGCATTTGTTTTATTTTTTGATTATATGACATGAAATGGTGAAACTAAAATTTGTTTGGATATTTTATTCTTACAGATATTGATGAATGTATTGATAAAACTCACAACTGCGCGATCAACGCTACATGTATTAATAATATTGGATCGTTTGATTGTAATTGCAATAATGGCTTTAAAGGAAATGGTACTACCTGTTCTGGTAAGTTACAAGTTTTTGCGAAGTGGCAATTCTTATTCAGGATAGGATAAGAGTAATTAATTATTTTGTTTCACTTTATTTATGTATTTATTTCTTACGTTAATTTAATTTATAGATATTGACGAATGCACTCTTGGATCTCACAATTGCCACATTAATGCTACGTGTACTGATAATTTTGGATCATATGTGTGTAGTTGTAATCGTGGCTTTTCAGGAAATGGAAACAGTTGTACTGGTAAGTAACAAAATGTGCTATTCGCGACTTGTTGAAGTTACATTTGCATTTATTCTATTTTTTGATCCTATGATATTAATAGTAATTGGTAGAATTAAAAGTTGATTGGATATTTTATCCTCACAGATATTATTGAATGTATTGATAAAACTCACAACTGTGCAATTAACGCAACATGTATAAATAATATTGGATCATTTGATTGTAAATGCAATAACGGCTTTAAAGGAAATGGTACTGCTTGTTCTGGTGAGTTTCAAGTTTTTGTGGATTGACAATTGATGGTCAGGATAGTTTAAGAATAAATATTATTTTGTTTTGCTTTATTTATTTAGTTTTTACTTTAATTTATAGATATTGACGAATGCACTGTTGGATCTCACAATTGCCACGTTAATGCTACGTGTACTAATAATTTTGGATCATATGTATGTAGTTGTAATGGTGGCTTTTCGGGAAATGGAAGCAGTTGCACTGGTATGTACTATCTGCTTGAAGTAATTATACACAATTTTTATTATATGGGATTATTAAATGATGGGTGTAGTGTGAATTTGATCTAAGTTGTCTGCTATTACGTTATTGTACTTTATCGCATTTTGTAGTAGTCTCATGGGATCTAATTATCAATTTCATTTTCTAAACCATTTTTCAAAAAATAAGCATGTAACCATAGTCATTCAAAATATGGTCTGGAAACTTTGTTCTACTTTTTGTTCGTCTTTATGCAGATTTGTGCACGCTCAC
>OZ036001.1:11951476-12058976 GCA_964035015.1 Corallium rubrum
ATAAAACTCACAACTGTGCAATCAACGCAACATGTATAAATAATATTGGATCATTTGATTGTAAATGCAATAACGGCTTTAAAGGAAATGATACTACCTGTTCTGGTAAGTTTCAAGTTTTTGCGAATTGACAATTGTTGGGCAGGATAGTTTAAGAATAATTATTTTGTTTTACTTTATTTATTTATTTTTTACTTTAATTGATAGATATTAACGAATGCAGTCTTGGATCTCACAATTGCCACATTAATGCTACGTGTACTAATGATATTGGATCATATGTATGTAGTTGTAATGGCGGCTTTTCAGGAAATGGTAGCAGTTGTACTGGTAAGTAACAAAATGTGCTATCCACGACTTGTTGAAGTTACATTTGCATTTGTTTCATTTTTTGATTATATGACATGAAATGGTGAAACTAAAATTTGTTTGGATATTTTATTCTTGCAGATATTGATGAATGTATTGATAAAACTCACAACTGCACGATCAACGCAACATGTATTAATAATATTGGATCGTTTGATTGTAATTGCAATAATGGCTATAAAGGGAATGGTACTACCTGTTCTGGTAAGTTACAAGTTTTTGCGAAGTGGCAATTCTTATTCAGGATAAAACAAGAGTAATTAATTTTTCTGTTTTCGCTTTATTTATTCATTTATTTATTTTTTACTTTAATTTAATTTATAGATATTGACGAATGCATTCTTGGATCTCACAATTGCCACATTAATGCTACGTGTACTAATAACTTTGGATCATATGTGTGTAGTTGTATTGATGGCTTTTCAGGAAATGGAAACAGTTGTACCGGTAAGTAACAAAATGTGCTATTCGCGAATTGTTGAAGTTACATTTGCATTTACTCTATTTTTTGATCCTATGATATTAATAGTAATTGGTAGAATTAAAAGTTGATTGGATATTTTATCCTCACAGATATTAATGAATGTATTGATAAAACTCACAACTGTGCAATCAACGCAACATGTATAAATAATATTGGATCATTTGATTGTAAATGCAATAACGGCTTTAAAGGAAATGGTACTACCTGTTCTGGTAAGTTTCAAGTTTTTGCGAATTGACAATTGTTGGGCAGGATAGTTTAAGAATAATTATTTTGTTTTACTTTATTTATTTAGTTTTTACTTTAATTTATAGATATTGACGAATGCAGTGTTGGATCTCACAATTGCCACATTAATGCTACGTGTACTAATAATTTTGGATCATATGTATGTAGTTGTAATGGTGGCTTTTCGGGAAATGGAAGCAGTTGCACTGGTATGTACTATCTGCTTGAAGTAATTATATACAATTTTATCATATGAGATTATTAAATGATGGGTGTAGTGTGAATTTGATCTATAGTTGTCTGCTATTACGTTATTGTACTTTATCGCATTTTGTAGTAGTCTCATGGGATCTAATTATCGATTTCATTTTCTAAAACATTTTTCAAAAAATATGCATGTAACCCTAGTCATTCAAAATATGGCCTGGAAACTTTGTTCTACTTTTTCTTCGCGTTTATGCAGATTTGCGCACGGTCACTGAACCCATTGTATTTTGGTATAGTGAAGGAATTATCCAATAGCAACGTTTCAGTTAAATCACTCGACCGTGCTATTTAAATATTTATATACCTAAAACAAAGGATGTGCACGGTGTAAGGTACGGTTCAACATAAAACCGCCGTTCACTTGTTAACCACTTTGAAGTTGCCGAGTTTCCAGACCATATTATCTCTATGGACTATGCTGTAACGTATGCATTTTTGATATGGGATATGCGTTGTTATCAAACTATTTCTTTTGCACGATTGTTTTGTGGTTTTATTGTTCTTTTTAATTATTTTATATACTTTATATTATTGTATATCTATTTTTGATATATCTATTTTAGGTCGACCTGGGTCGACGTACAAGATTTTTTTAAAGGACGTTCAAATTGTTTTAAACCTATTTTTATATATTTAAAGATGTCAATGAATGTACTGAAGGGATTGACGACTGCCACATTAATGCAACTTGTAGTAATAATATTGGATGGTATGATTGTAACTGTAACAGTGGCTTTCAAGGAATTGGAACTTCTTGTGCTGGTAAGTTTCTAGGGCGGGCGAAGAATTGTGTTTTTGTGTCAAGGATATTATTAACTCTTTCTTGTCCGAGGCCTTCACCAGATGTGAATAAAATCGTCTAGCGTTAGCCAGAATAAAATACTAATGACCGATTCGGACGATTTTATTCAGCATATGGGAAGGGGATTATATCTTTTAAGATACATACTGCATATCCGTGGTTGACCAACCTATATAGAACACGTTTTAAGCAGTTAACGAAGATTTGTCTTTTAGCAGGAAAAATGACTCTTCAAATGGAGTATTAGTATAACGTCTATCTATTTCTTCTATTTCTTGGTTATCTGATATTATTATGAAATTATAATAAACTGCTGATTCTGAAAATAATGCATACTTTGACAAGTTTGGATTAGGATTTGGGTAGAGTTGAGGAATTAGGTACTAAATGCTTTAAGGTTCGGATTTTTTTATGAAAATTGTGCCGTTTTTCTTTTTAATATATAGACGTCAACGAATGCATTGTGGGATCTCATAATTGCCACATTAATGCGACGTGCATCAACAACATTGGATTGTTTGAATGCAAATGTGAAAAAGGCTTCGAAGGGAATGGAATAATTTGTGGTGGTGAGTATTAAATTAATGATTATGAAGAATTTATGCAATTTTATATTTATATAAATAAAGGAAATATTTGCAAGCGAGTACGATTTTTATGTCTTCCATCTGTCCGGTTTATATTGTAATTGAAAATATAAATAACGCAAAATTAACATGACCTGAGGCAAAGAGGTGGTCTGTCCTTACGAATGGTAAAGATCTAATTACAGCTACCTCCTATAGGGCTTAAGCTGCTATATAGGTATCACATTCAAGAGTGCAGTCTCAATAATCGCTGCTCTTCGCAAAGACAGGTATAGACGAACGATTTCAATTTGATTTTTAAACCTTCAAGTTGGTTTTGGTGTTCTTCGTCTTCAAGGTAAGAGTTGTTTTGAATATTACGTTACTACGTTGTTCAGCGTTTCTTTATTGTTTTACCGAGGCAAAGGTGTCTAGTTATGCGCTTATCCTTATCTTTAGCTTTATGCTAAATTACATACAGGCAAAAACGTTTATAACTTGCCTACTGAACATGCTTTCTAGTATATTTGTGCGCATCTCTCCATTTTACTTAAGTCCTTTGGCAACTATTCAGGACTGACTTTTTGCCCGTCACAAGCTACTTAGGGAAGTTCGAAATTGGGCTATATTATTATATTGCCTGTATCGTTATGCATAAATTATGATAACATATTTTTTGTGCCCGTGATTCCGATTTTTGTTTACTTCACATGCGTATAGATCGTTTTCATCTGACGTCACGGCGGCCATATTGGTGTACCAAAACAATGAAATGGCGGCCATATTGGTGTACGGTATGGGAATTAGCTCATTCTTATTCAAATATTTCGTATTGTTTCACCACCCCTATGGGGCCACCGATCACGTGAGTGAAAACGATCTATTGGACGTATTTGGCGCGATCTAGCGGGATTTTCCTTGCTCGTCACTGAATTAAATTCGTCGCATGAAACGAATTCGAGTTTACGTCGACTAGTCGACGAAGCTAACTATGAATTAAGTTCGTCTGAATGAAATGCGACGTATGAACCAGGCCTAATCCTTGGCTTAATACAGTTTACACTGATATGAAACTAAGAGTCAAATATCTACATTTCGTTTGTACTCATCACGCGTTTCGGTTATAATTGTTCGCACCTCTCCGTTTCTGAAAATAATTGCTATTTTCTCCAAGTAAGTAGTTATCTCCTCTATATGATGTTAGAAGCTACTGGAGTAAGTTCGTATGAGGCTATTATAGTGTCGTCAAAGTAAAGATCACGACGATCAAGTTAGCATACAAGTGACAGTACGTAATTTTGGTGTTTGATTGCACACGTATGGGGCTACGAGATTGAACGCTTAAACGCCACAAAATATTCGTTATCGTATAATACCACGCGGTAGCGGCATTAGGTTAGAATGTTTCATCCAAAGTGCATGTTGTTATAATAAACACATCCTTTCGACTTTTAGAACCGCGCCAGAATCGCCGTCGACCCGGCGTGGGTAATCACCTTTTGATAATTATCTCTGTTAATTCCCACAATTCTGCTTCTAGTGTTATGAACTATAGAGCGTTTTCATCTTACGTCGCGGCGGCATATTGGTGTACGGTGTGGGATTTGACTCTTAATTTCTTGTTCAAATATTTCGTATTCTTTCACCACCCCAATGGGCCGCCGATGGTGCAAGGCAATTTGCAAGCGATGTAATTTTAAAGTTTATACCGTATTGTTAAACCTTGCGATCTAATCTGTATTTTGCACGCAATGTTTTACACTTTTTGGTATGTCCGGTTACTGATAGGATTACTCGCCTGTGTGTCAAGGCGGCTTTTCTGTACTGGCACAGTTGATTGGTGTGCAGGATATTTAAGATAATTAATATTCAAGAACCACAACAGCGGCGACGTGACGCCATACAACAATTTAAAAGTAAGCAATTTTGCCGCAGTTGTCTTATTACAATACAGGTTGGCATTTCTGTAGATCATTGCCAGGCAGAAACTGGTAAGAATACAAGAGCGGCCCTCAAAACACTTTTCGATTTCAATTAGCACTCTAGGGATTTCTATACGAAGGGCTGGACTGACTAGCCAAGACTGTTGCACGATATCACTATTACTTTTATGCTTATTAAAAGAAAAAGCGGCCATATGCTATTCTATACTACGAAGTTTGAAGGTTTTTGTTTTCTTTCAATGCGGTAGGGCAAAAGCAATCTATGATCCAACTGTTTTATTATACAATAACCGCTCTATCTGTTTTTCGCGTCATTTGAACTAATTTAGTTCTTAATAAATTCAATCTAGATTTTTGCAGGAATTTTAATGTAGTCATACCCAGTTTTAAATATAGAAATTTTACTATTATATACTTTTGTCTCAGTAATAAATAGGGATTTAAGATCTACGACGTCAACTCAACGACGATGTCCTTTAAACGAAATAATTCTTTTTGTAAAACAAAGAGATTGAATAATTTTGAGTCCTATGTCCCTAAGTCGCCGTAGCTTGTTGTTCTCGTTCCTCACTTTACTGTATGTGCGGTATTGTTCCAGCACTTGTTGGCCGTTAACTTTATGGCGTTTGTCCTCAACTGAGGTTTACTTATGAACAGATTTTGGCCACTCGAGGGCCAAGGCTGGTGACGTTGCGACATTAACCTGTCTGCCATGCTTGTCTCTGCAAAATAAAATTTATGTTCCTTCACGTTTCTCTCAATCTACTACAAGTTTTGCTTTACTATCATTATTACTACTACAACTATCATTCAGTTATTATTATTTGATTATTGTTATTGTTATTATTATTATTATTATTATTATTATTATTATTATTATTGTTATTAATATTATTATCATAAATTTATTACTGTAAATGTAACTACATATCTTTTGTCTTTGCCCATTCAATGAGGCATAATTGCTTGTTATTCATGAAGCTTACATGTTGTTATTCAGGCTTCATTGCATGTTTTGACTTAGGCTTTGCCCTCTCCTTGTTGTGATGACTTTGCTACCACGGCATTAACCCTGTTTTGGCCACTTTAAGAATTTTATTCTGGCTAACGCCACACGATTTTATTCAGCGTATGGGAGGGTCTTGGGCTATAAGGGGTTGAACAACTATGTCGCGCTTTCTCCTTGGCTCTGTGTAGTCCATTGGCCACTTTAAGAATTTTGTTCTGGCTAACGCCAGACGATTTTATTCAGCATATGGGAAGGTCTTGGGCTGGAAGGGGTTAATTACGGAAAAGCAATATTTGCTCTTGCATGCAATTCCAGGGTTCCTCCTCACTTTTTCTGTGATGACTTTGTTCTCACAGCCGTGTTTATCGAGCTAATTGCTTCTACATGTTTTGTTGGGGCTTTGTCCCCACAATTTTGTTTTGTGGCATACAAGGGTTAGTGTTGACGCTTCAACACCAATGTGTGCCATGTAATAACAGTAATGTTTGCCATGCTTGACCTTGCCACAGCCTTTATTGGTTTAGGCAATTTCTCCATGTATTTGGAGTTTGTTCCTCGTGTTATGTGATGTTTTGTCCCACTTTTGTTGGGTTTGTCCTCACCTTTATTGGCTGAGGTATTGTTTTAACCTTTTGGTTAAGCAATTTCTCCATGTATTTGGAGTGTGTTCCTCATGTTATGTGAAGTTTTGTCCCAACTTTTGTTGGGTTTGTCCTCACCTTAATGGGCTGAGGTATTGTTCTAACCTTTTGGTTAAGCAATTTCTCCATGTTTGTATTGGAGTTTTTTCCTCATCTGAGGTTTATTTATTAATAGATTTTGGCCATCCAAGGCTAGTGATGCGGTGACATTAAGCTGTCTGCCATGCTTGTCCTTGCGAAAAACTCTATATACACAGGTCCTCTATTTATAACAGCTATGCTTATGGCAGCTGACAGAGTTAACCTGTATAAATAAGATTATTGTTATCTTTCGCGTTTTTCTAAATCTACTCAACGTTTCGGTTTACTCAACGTTTTGGTTTACTATAGATATTATTATTATTATTACTATTATTATTATTATTATTATTATTATTATTATAATTATTATTATTATTATTATTATTATTATTATTATTATTATTATTATTATTATTATTATTGGCTGATGTGTTTTAACCTTATGGTTAAGCGATTTGGCATCCATTTATTTAGAGTTTGGTCCTCACTTGAGTTGCAGTATTCTCCCAACATGTGTTGGGTGATCTCATTAAATTTTGAATCCAGGGCTTGACCCTAAAAAAGTTATGGTGTTTATTTTCTTTACACTAACTACATATATGGCACCCTCATTTTTGTCTTTGCCTTTGAGGATGTCAAGTTTATTTTCTGGTTGTGAACCATCTCATGCACATATGTGAATATCCTGTACCTTGGATTAGATTCTGCCGTTTTGTTTTCTTTTGCCTTACAGAATTCAGTACTCATCTCACCCAGAGCTTGATTACCAATTTTTCCGAGTGCCTAAATGGTTGATCTACATGGTTGAGTCAGCATTTGGGGGACCAGATTTCAAATATATACATAATCAAGTGTGTCACTAACGACCAAGGGACAAGCGGAACAACAAATATTACAAATATTCAGCAAACTTTGTCAACTTAGCCTTACATTTAGAATCTTATTTATAGCACTTTACAATTTTCAGGAACAGATGTAAGGACTCTAATTTTATTAATGCTTCGTGGGGAAGCTTGCTGGTTTTATCTTGTCCCCACTCAGGTTTTCCTGTCAACTGGCTTTTCCCAAAGGATTTTTACCAGCAGCAGGTTTTTTCCTGGCTTCCCTGATTTATCAGCTTGTATAGACCACTTGCACTTATTTCTCTGGTGAAGGTCAACTACAAACTATACTATCTTCATTGATTAATTTCTCGGTTAAAGTCGAACTTTTATGTTGTCCTCCAGATCCACCGTTTTTGACGTAAGGAGCAAGAGGTGTATATAAATACTTGTAATGGCATACTCATAACCATTTAGTAGTAAATTAGGAGACTGTCTAGCAAGGGCAGCAGTCTTTCCAAAGACAATTAGCTTGGCCAATTTTATTGAAAGTTCGCAGTTTGTGTTCACTGGAGAACAGGATTATCTAGCAAGGGCGGAAATCCTTTAACCTCCTTGAAACAAACCGAGCTAGGCTAAGCCAAGCTGACAAAGCTGTCTTATTGAAGTGTCACAGATCCGTTTAGGTTAGTATTTTAGAACGAGTAATTTTTGTTTGGCAACGATTGCAATCTTTCATGTTTGTTTCTTTCATGTTGATGCGTTATTGTATGGTTGAATATTAGATTACTGTGATTTCCTCAAAAAATTAATCGCACGAAGATATATTCATTAGTGCAACGCGAATTGCGCTAACAACCTCATGTCTCCGTATCAGGGGAAATGCTTTACAAGGCTGAGCAGCGCCAGAAATCTTGATTACACTGGAGAGATATTTTGAAAGTTTTGTATTATAAGCGCTAGACGCTATTGTGACTACTGGACAATTTAGACAGCTTCTGTCACGGTGTATCTTACCAGCACTGCATTTGCCTGGGGTGGGGCGGCATCATTATTGCATAATGATCCTTTGGCGTTTTATTGCCCTCACATTCACTGGGCTCAATCATCAGTTTGAATTATGGAAAATAATTATGTAATTTAATTATGACTTCTTAATAAACGCGGCTGTGGTCCAAGGGGACCATAGCCAATTTATCTCAATTGGTGTATTTCATTTTCCTTGTGGGTTGCCCAGTAAACAGAGCTCAGTTAATGCAGTGCTGATATTAGTCACACAGAGAGACGGTGGAAGACATCAATGAATTTTTTTTATTTTGTTCCACGGAGATTTTGATCTCTTTTTTGACGAACGTTTTAAATTTGTTCTTATTATACAGATACTAACGAATGCATTGTAGGATCTCATAATTGCCACATTAATGCCACGTGCATCAACAACAATGGATCTTTTGAATGCAAATGTAAAAGTGGCTTTGATGGAAATGGAATAATTTGTAATGGTAAATATTAAAGTATTGTATTATGAAGAATTTATGTTAGTTATTTTCATTTATGAAAATAGATGAATTTATTGTTTTTATTTTACTACAATTTTGATTCTTTTTTTAAAAAAAAGCTTTTCAATAATTCTTACTGTGCAGATATTAACGAATGTAGTGTGGGATCTAATAATTGTCACGTTAATTCTTCCTGCAGTAATAAAATTTTTTTTCAGTTAGCAATTATTAGTTTAATTAATAAAAGTATTCTGAGAATGTTTGGACATTTTCATTAAATGAGAAGTATGTGCTTTTAAATTTTGATCAGTATTTTTCCAAATGAATAAATGAGTGAATGACTTTACTACAAATTTACTGATAAGTTTTGTATTTTTAATTGACAGATATTAATGAATGTTCCACTGGATCTTTTAATTGCCCTGTATTAGCTTCGTGCATTAATACAATTGGATCATATGGCTGTCAGTGTAACAAGGGTTATACAGGGAGTGGGATCACTTGTGATGGTTAGTTTTGATCTATATAGTTAGATAACTAGATCTATTTAGATAAGTCTTATTTCTCTGTAAGTATGAAGGGCTCAGTACGCAGTAGTAGAGCTATGTAATATATTTCACAGTAGTTTAACTTCTTCACTACCGAGGGTTCTCCAGTCGACAAGTAGAATAGAAAGAATAGAATAGAAAAATTTATTTAACCATGTTTCGCCTATGAGCTATTAAAGCTCATTCAAAATACGATCGTGAGAATTACGTTACATTACATTACGTTACATTACATTACATTACATTACATTACATTACATTACATTACATTACATTGCATTGCGCGTTGCGTTGCGTTGCGTTGCGTTGCGTTGCGTTGCGTTGCGTTGCGTTGCGTTGCGTTGCGTTGCGTTGCGTTGCGTTGCGTTGCGTTGCGTTGCGTTGCGTTGCGTTGCGTTGCGTTGCGTTGCGTTGCGTTGCGTTGCGTTGCGTTGCGTTGCGTTGCGTTGCGTTGCGTTGCGTTGCGTTGCGTTGCGTTGCGTTGCGCTGCGCTGCGCTGCGTTGCGCTGCGCTGCGTTGCGTTGCGTTGCGTTTCGTTGCGTTGCGTTGCGTTGCGTTGCGTTGCGTTGCGTTGCGTTGCATTGCATTGCATTGCATCATATATAATATTATATAATAAATATTTAAAAAATTCAAAAATATATATAGTATTTCTGAAATACAATTTTGTTGAGCTTGCTTCTAACTTCATTAAAGTTTACGACGGATTGACGAACAAGAAGAGGACTACAATACTCCAAATGAGGAATTATGAAAATAAAATCGTCTGGCGTTAGACAGAGCAAAACACCAAAGTTTGCTTGGTTCGAAAACGAACGATACGGTAGTCAATGTTCAGTTCCAAATCTCTTGTTTCTTTAAATCTTTATTTAATATAAAACTTAACTTTAACACAACAATTTCAAGTTCACTTTCATTCTTTCTAATCTCAGTTCGATAAAAAATCAATCCAACATGTCTGACTCATTTTGTCACACATAAAATACCCCCCGCGTTCCCTTCGTAGTTCATTCGGATTCAGTTCGGTATCTGCTCGGCAATCTAATTATTCTTCCCTTTCTAGTGACATTTCGGTTTTGAACATCCTCCCCCGACAAAGCGGAACTTGTTTCAGCTTTCTCTAACTTCTTTGAATTGTCATCAGTGTTTTCTTGTCCGCGATGTTGATGCTCGTCTTCTTCAATGACCATATTCTCAGTCGACATCTTTTCAAGCAAATGGAGCTTTTGTACTGGCCTGTTCAAATATCCTTTGGGCGTCTTGACCTTGACATTGCGTACAAGTCCGTCCCGACCAATATACAGTTGCTCCACTTTGGCTAGTATCCATTTACATCTGGGAACGTTGTCTTCTGCAACTAGCACCACATCACCCAATGCCAGAGGCGACTGTTCCGTGTTCCATTTATGTCTTACATTGAGTGTTGGCAGGTATTCCTTCTGAAACCTTTTCCAAAATTGGTCTGCGATTCGTTGACGGTATAGAAATCTCTTCTTCAAATTTATTTCCTTTTCAATACTGTTTGGAAAATCTGGTAATCTTCCAATTGGTCTGCCGAGGAGCAGATGTGCTGGCGTAATTACCATTCCATCGGAGATATCATCGCCAATGTAGGTAATAGGCCTAGAATTAATCTGAGCCTCTATGTCGGTTAGAACTGTCTGGAGTTCTTGGTAAGTGAGTAAGGCTTTTCCAACGACGAGTTTCAATGGCCTCTTTACCTTGTCACAAAACTTCTCCCATTGTCCTCCCTGGTGTGAAGCTCTTTCTGTGTTGAATTTCCACCTGATCCCCATCGACACAAACCGTCTCTCTATTTCTTCCTTGTCCAGCTTTTTCCAGATCATTTGAGCATTTTTATACGCAGCTTTCAAAACCTTATCAGCTTTGTGAAAGGATGTCTGGTTGTCAGACGTGATGGTTTCGCTTATACCTCTTCTGTTACTCATTCTTCGGTAAGCATCCAGGAACTCTTCGGTTGTCATGTTGAGGCAAACTTCCAGGTGTACCGCTCGTGAGTTTGCGTCCACAAACAAACAAATCCAGACCTTTCGTGTTTGCTTTCCTTCCTTGATGATGATTGGTCCCAAGAAATCCAATCCAACATGTACATCTACGAAACCTGCGTGTACCCACGTCCTCACTCGTTCCGCTGGTAAATCTCCCATTTTCTGATTACAATGAGTTGTTTTCTGGTGTTTGCAGGTTAGACACTTCAGCAGCACTCTTTTCGTCTCTCTCCGCCCTTGGGTTATCCAGTATCTTTCTCTGAGAGTCGATAGAGTTGTTTCTGGACCAGCATGTGCGTGCTTAACGTGGATGTCCATAATAATCTTGGCAACTAGATCTTCTCCGTGGGGTAGGATTATTTGATGCTTGCTATCTTCCGGTATCTGAGCTTGTTGAAGTCGTCCACCAACACGTATAAGGCCATCTTCACGCAACTGTGGATCAAGCTTCAGAATTTTACATTGCTGATGTACAACACTTCGTCTTTCCAACAGTTCTAATTCATCGTTGTAATGCTTCTTCTGTACGCAGCGTAGTAATGCGATTTCCGCCCTTTTCAGGTCTTCACAATTCAATTCTCGAGATTGTTGTCGATCTACCGTCAATCTCTTCCAGGACAAAATTCTCGCTGTAACTCTCAGCAACTTCGTCCATTTCTCAAAACGATCACTCCAACTTGGTACATGTACAACTGGTTCGAGTGTGTCGTTGGCGCCACTTTTCTTCTTCGTTGTTGACAATAGTGAGTTTATAACAACACTCTTTCTCACTTCTGGAAGAGATCCGTTGTCATCTTCGATCACTGTTGAAGGCCACGATTCTTGCGGTTGTTGTAACCACGGAGGCCCCTGCCATCAAAGCTTGGAATCTTTCAGTTCGTCTACCTTCATACCACGACTTAACAAATCTGCTGGATTTTCTTTACCAACTACATGATTCCATAGACGGGGTTCTGTACATTCCTGAATCTCTTGAACTTGATTTGCAACGAAGGTTTTCCACGTACCAGCTGGTCTTCGAATCCAGTTGAGTACTATCATAGAATCAGTCCAGAAAAAAACTCGTGAAACTTGAATTCTCAATGCTTTGATGATGTAGTCCATCAGTCGAGCAAGGACTAAGGCTCCGCACAACTCTAGGCGGGGCAAGGTTTTCCTCTTAATCGGTGCAAGTCTATTCGTGGACATCACCAAATACGATCGAATTCTTCCGTCTTCATCTTTAAGACGTAGATACACTGCACCACCGTAAGCTTTCTCGCTGCTGTCACTGAAGCCGTGGAGTTGGGTATCTACGATGTTGCTCATTCCTTTCATAAAGCATCGTTGGATTCTGATCTGGTGTAACGTCTCTAATTCCAATCTCCATTTCCCGAATTCTTCTGCTAGGCCGTCTGGAAGAGGATCATTCCAGTTTAACCCCCTTATCCAAGCCTCCTTTATCATGAATTTCCCACGAATAGTTACAGGTGAATAATTTCCAATTGGATCGAATGTCGAAGCCAATCTGGATAACATCGTTTTCTTGGTTTCCACTGCAGGCTTCTCTTGTGCAATCGTGGTCGCTTTGTAAAACAAACAGTCCGTCTGTGTATCCCACGCAATACCCAATGTTTTATGAAAACATTGATATGGAAACCACCTTTCTTCATCAGCTCACTTACATCTCGGCGTAGTGATATAGCATCTTCTTCATTGTCAGCTCCAGTGTCAAGATCATCTACGTACATATTGTCCTTTATTTCAGCAGCTGCTACTGGAAATTCTGCTTCATACTTATCGACGTGTGCACGTATTATACTTTCGCTAATAAAGGGCGATGATTTCACACCAAAGGCGACTCTTGTCATGCAGCACTTCACAGGTGGCTTGTCGGTTTCCATGTTTCGCCATAGAAATCGATGAACATGCTGGTCTTCAGGTTTTAACTGGATCTGCAAAAACATAGACTGTATATCTGAAATAGTGCTTCACGTTTGCAGCGAAATCGGGTTACGACGTGGACCAAGTCTGGTAAAACATTTGGTCCTTCTAACAAACAGTCATTTAAACTAACACCGTCACTTGTTTGTGCACTTCCATCGTACACTATGCGACACTTATTAGTTGTCTTGTCCATTCTGTATATGGCGTGGTGAGGCAGATATCTTACTCTTTCAGCGGTTTCATCTTCTCTGATAATTCTAGCATGTCCTTCAGCGAAATATTTCTCCATTGCGTTGCAATACATTTTTTCTTTTCGGGATTTTTTTCCAAAGATCTTTCAACAGCCTGCAGCTTTTGAGAGCGTTTTCGTAATTATCCACGAGTGGAACGGCATCTGACTTCCAAGGAAGTCCAACCTCGTAACGGCCCTCAGCTTCATCAAATTTCAAAGTTTCCTTGAACTGTTTGACTGCGGATTCTTCATCTGGAGTAAGCACCTTTTTGCTTTCGTCAATTCCGGTTTACTCTAGAGACCAAAGTATACTTAGACCATCACGCAGCGTTTGATCTTGAATAGGCGCACCAGTTAACATGGTTGTCGATTTCATTTGACTTCTCGTTGTTGAGCTTCCATTCGGTATGACACCTTGTATAATCCAACCAAAGACGGATTTCTGCGCAGACAATCTTTCGTCGATTTCTATCTGCTCGCCCTTTTCGAATAGGCTTGCATAATCTACTCCCACTAGGACGTCAACTGTCGATGATCCGCGTGGATACTCATCAGCTAATTTCAGATCCTTAAGCTGTGGATATTTTGATAAGTCCACGTCAACTGCTTCTACTGGATCGCAAATCTTCTTGGTGGTCCATGCCTCTATTTCAATGGGTTGTTCACTTTCGTTTCTGTTTCTCTTGGATAGTGAAAACCTTACTCTTTTCGTTTTCGTCTGGACTGCCTTTCCACCAAACCCACTTGTGGTAATTGTTTCAACAGGATGTATTTTCTCCATCTTCATGGACTCTGCAATATTCTTGCATATGTAAGAATCACACGAGCCACTGTCAAGGAAGACGCGTACAGGGACTTCCTTTTCCTCGTAGATCAACGTTCCAATTGCCACAGGACAAAGCTTTTGCTTGTCAGTTGTACCATTCTTGGTGGCAGCGATCCTTACAGAGGTAGTATAACTTGGTGTGATATCTTTATCTGGATCTGAATTTCTGGGCCTTCTTGTCGAGTGAAGCATCTTGGAGTGTTTAAGCTTACATCCACCTTCACCACAAGGTGCTGCATTACAAGACTAGGAATTATGTCCACTTGTCATGGGAAGAAGACAATTGAAGCAGCACTTTGCAGCAGTTACTAACTTCCATCTTCCGTCAACATCCCTAGACAATGCTACTGGACATCGTTGGCTTGTGTGACTCTTGGAGTCACAAAAGATACATGGCAGCCTGTCTCCTCCTTGGGTGATTAAGCTCTGTGTAGATGAAGTACCATTCTTCTCTTCTGCTTCACGCCCTCGTCTTTTCTCAGTCAGCTGACCCCTTCTTTTGTCGTCTCTTTTCCTCTTCTTACCACCAGATACTTCAACACTCCTTGTCGCTTCCCAGCTTGTTATTTCACTATCATAAAATTCAAAGTAATCTTCGAGTTTCACGGTTTTCTTAGATCTCATTAATTCTTCATACTTCTTTTCCCACTCTCTCTTCATCGTTGGTGACAAGGTTTTCTCACAGATAGCAAGTTTAAGGCTATCATCATCTACCTTGTACATCTTTAAAGTTCCAGTAGCATTCAACTGATGGTCAAAATGCTTTCGCATGGCATCAGCATTATCTTCAGGCTCTTTCGTGTCCAGGAAATATGTTAAATAGGCTCTTGACACAAGCCTATTGTTGCCAAACCTCTTTTGAAGGACTTGTAATGCTTTCTCATATTTCCCTGGATCATCAAAATATCCTTTGATAGCTTGCTCAGCTCTTCCCTTTACCAAGCTCATCAAATAATCATGCTTAGCTGACTCGCTTAGGTCTTTGTTGTCATAGACACACCGCTTGAATCTGGCATACCAATTAGGCCATTCCAAAGGATCTCCACGAAACTCCTTGACTTGTAGCTTAGGTAATCTGACATTCTCTTTGACTCTTCTCTCAGCGTTTTCTTTTCCTCTCACTTGACTTAAGTAATCTTGGGCTCGTGTCTTGATCACTCTGCTCAATCTTGTAGAATCTCACTGTCTACAGGGCTGTTGCTTCTTTCTGACCCTTTACCAGTTACTTGGCTAGCTTGGGGATTTAATAAAGAAGAAATCAAATCATGGATACCTTGCATCTGAATGTTCATTTCATTCTTTAATCTCTGCTCCATATCTTTCAACTTTCCTTCCACATCAGTTGATTGTGCATTTTCAGTTTCAGTATTTTCAACAAATTCATCTTCATTACCTGACAGTTCGGTATGTTCATCTATACCTTCGGCTATCTTTTCTTCATTTTTTCGTTCACTGAGAAGCGCTTTCAAAACTCGGGCTTGTTTATCCTTCTTGTTTCCTTTTACAACAAGGCCTTTCAACTTCAGGATCTTTTCAAGCTCTTTCACGGTCTTCTTGTGCAAGAATTCAACGATTTCTTCTTCGGACATTGGCATTCTCGAAGCTCGTGTTATTTGTCACTACTACTCACGTATCACAATATTCAATTTCAAAACATTCGCATAATAAAACCACCCTCTGCTACCATTATGTTCAGTTCCAAATCTCTTGTTTCTTTAAATCTTTATTTAATATAAAACTTAACTTTAACACAACAATTTCAAGTTCACTTTCATTCTTTCTAATCTCAGTTCGATAAAAAATCAATCCAACATGTCCGACTCATTTTGTCACACATAAAATACCTCCCGCGTTCCCTTCGTAGTTCATTCGGATTCAGTTCGGTATCTGGTCGGCAATCTAATTATTCTCCCCTTTCTAGTGACATTTCGGTTCTGCACAGTCAAAGAGTTAAGGTGCATGGTAGGACACTCAAGGCTAATTTCCATATTAAAATTTTGAAACCTGACGACGAGTCTTTAATGTTATTCTGGCTAACGCCAGACGATTTTATTCACCACAGGGAGAATTCCAGGCCTCAAAGTGTTAAAACCTATCTCCTTAACACTTTGAAGTCTGACGGCGAGTCTTTAAAGTTTATTCTGGCTAACGCCAGATGATTTTATTCAGCACAGGGAGAAGTTCAGGCCTCAAAGTGTTAAGAAATATTCGGAGAATTATGCTAATCTATATCAAAACTGGTTTGTGCAGGTTCTAGGTATATTACACGAGCATATATTTAATATAGACAAAACATGCTCTAAAAGTTTTCAGACTCAAATTATACGCGGGAGAAGAGAGAAGAATCTAATATGGCGGCTGTGATGTAAAATGAAAACGATTTATTCATTATTTCAAATGTGTGATTTAGATTTAGATGAATGCCAAGAAAGTAATGTTTGTCCAGATAAGTCAACATGCAAGAACAGCATTGGATCCTACTCGTGCAACTGTGTTGGTGGATTTTTAAAAAACAAGGATGGTCAATGCGTGAAAGGTACCTATATATTCAAGCTTAATTGGTTCATTCGAAATATAGTAAGGTTAGATATACTGCCGAAGCAGAGAACATAAGAGTGAAGGTCTTTCGTCAGAGAGAAAGGCCCTCGTTTCTCTTTGACGAAGGGCCTTCGCTCGAAACATTAGACTCCTACGTTTTCTGTTTCGGCAGTATATCTAACCTTTATCTAACTATTATCTAACTATATTTTGATTGTTGCTTCAACACTGCCTACGCAGCACACTACTTTTATTTCACTAATTGGTTCCTTGTCTGGCTTGGTCATTTTTTGTTAGTACTGAATTTTATGGAGAATCTTAATATGCGTTAATAGACTATATATATATATATATATATATATATATATATATATATATATATATATATATATATATGTATATATTTAAAATAAAATACTCATTAATAATTCATGAAGAAAACACAAAAGAAATCATGACCGTGAAGGAGGTTGTATATCTGATACAAACCACGCGTGGTTGTAACATTTGATACAACCACTAGTGGTTGTATATGAGGTCTATCTCAGCTCTAAAACATTGAAATTAAGCTTTTTCTGAATTAATCTGAACAAATATTACTCATATTTACATCAAAGACTCGGAGTATTTTGAGCTATTTACAATATTCGTGTCCGTGTTGTATTGGATATGACAAGTATATCCAATGTATATCCAATTGTATATCCAATACAACACGGCCACTCATATTGTAAATAGTACATATATATATATATATATATATATATACATATATACATATATATATATGTGTGTGTGTGTGTGTGTGTGTGTGTGTGTGTGTATCTTCTTTTTCAGGAGAAGAGATGTTTAACATTACAATGCGACTTGGTTTGGATTATAAAACTAGTTATAGTGATAGGAACTCGGCTGAGTTTAAGGATCTATCAAACCAAATAATAAGTGGGGTAAGTCTAATCACGGACTATATAAAGTCGACTATACTAGCTAACTTAATCAAAATATTTAAGATTAGACAAACTCAACCTAATATATGTGTACTAAGGCAAATTAAGGTAATGTTTTGAGTGTAGACAAGGGAATCCATGCTTGTAATAAAAGTGCCTATATATGAAAAGAAAATTAAGTTTGTCGTATTTGAAAGAATACTTAAAATGATATAGTAACAACCTTTGAAGTTTTTCGTTTCTTTGCTTCGTTCGTGAGATATTTCAGTTTGTTTCTTATGCAAATTAAACATTTGACGTCACGTGTGCATAATGAGTTGTCGAAAGAAAGTTATATATCTTTGCTATTATCAAAGCAACATAATTCGGAGGAAGCAAGTGCGTGTGTTTCGCCCAGGACACTAAACATGTCGATTTTCAAGTGATTATATATGACAATAGCAAAGATATATACCTTTTTTGGATAACTCATTATGCACGTGCGACGCCAAAATGTTTAATTTGCATATCAAACAAATTGAATTATCTCAAGAACGAAGCAAGGAAACGAAAAACTGCAAAAGATGTTCTCTATCATTTTAAGTGTTCTTTCAAATAAGACAAACTTAATTTTCGTTTCATAGGCACTTCGATAGGCAAGTCCTGACTCTCCTTTATTATTGATTATTTGCTTTGTTGAACATCGGAACTTTGAAGTTGTCCTCCGGATCCACGATTTTGACGTCATGTGCAAGATGTTTATTGCTAATGCATATTCGTTTTTGCAGATTGATAAATCATATGAATCAAACCAAAATTACCTGGAAGCGACGGTAACAAGCTTGGAGTAAGTATTGTTTAAGTAGTCGATCTTTATGCGTATTTCCTTATCAAATTTTAAGTGTACATGATGAATATTTTGTTTAAGAGTCGTAGGAAAGGTTAGATAAGATCATTTTAAGTCAGAAGAGCTGTATTTGAGCCGCTAGTGTCTTAGAACTTTGATAAAACATTGATTAATCAATGTTTTAAGTAATAGATAAAGCATGAGCGGCCGATATGTATGGGGATTTAATTATATATCGTACTTGTGAAATGAAACAATAGAATGAAGCTAATTAGTATTCATAACTTTTGATAAAGATCGCCAAGAAGGCTAATTAGTATTCTTAACTTTTGATAGAGATCACTTTGTCCAAAAGACGATCTTTATTGGGATTTACAGGCGTATACATGTGACTTGAATGCTACGTTTTGATTGCTTCTTAACCTCATTAATTATTCATGATTTCACAACAGTATTTCAAAATGAAATAAAAGAAATGTTCTCTGACCAAATGATTTTATTTCGAGACTGGTAGCCCAAAGCTCGTAATAAAATCATTTGGTCAGAGAACGTTTCTTTTATTTCATTATGTCTTTACCTGGCCGCGCCTATATTTTTAAGTATTTCAAAAACTTATTTATTTAATAATTCATGAGGAAAACACAAAGGAAATCAGTGCCATGTCCGTGGTTTTATATCTGATAAAGAAACCTCCTGGTTTACATAAACTTTAGCTTTGATTTTATCGGCTTAGACAACGTTATTTTTCAAAATTACTGTGCCAATGAACTTCCCAAATGGTTCGTTTTTGAAGCTATTTAAAACATTCGCAGTATGTATTTTATCAGATCTCGTGTTTTAAATCTGATAAAACACTGCTGCTGATGTTTCAGATTTTACTTACAAAATTAAATTAAGCATTCATTTCTTTTTGAGTTTTTATCATGAATTATTAATGATTTGATAATAAAATATTATACATATAATTGTATATGTATATAATATACTGTATAATAATATAGGAACAGGATCCGGATAGTGAATTTATCTAAAAAACACTCATCATACTGTTGTGGATTTCTTTTTACTGTATAGACGTGGGAGCGTTATTGTAAACATTCAGTTGCTATTTGAAAGTTCTCAACCTTCGTTTTTGGAAGAACTGAAGTCAGGAATTGATAGTGACGTGTTTGGGAACCTAACAGTGGTCAAAGAGAGTCTTAAAGTAAAGGAAGCAGGTAGTAAGGAAATGTCGTATGGATAGTTTTTAATCACGTGATCGGTGGCCCCATTGGAGTGGTGAAACAATACGAAATGTTTGAATAAGTATAGAGCTAAATTTCCATAGGATAAAGATGGTAAACCAATATGGCCGCCATTTCATTGTTTTGGTACACCAATATGGCCGCCGTGACGTCAGATGAAAACGATCTATACTGAGTTCATAAAAATTCTAAATGACCAACTAAGAGTTATTACAAGATTGGCAATTTAAAGGAGATTTTTGAAGAGTTTTTCAATTCAGAGACTGGTACTAAATTCATCTAAAAATATCATTAATGTTGTGTTCCGGTGTAGCGGCCACAGTATTCTCTATACCTCATTAACAGTTTTCATACTAGAAGACGTTTAAGACGTCTAGTATATAAATACGGAGAATAGGACAGACGAGTCAAAACGATCGTCTGTTTGCAGCAGACTTAATTATTTTTAGTGACAAACTTGTATACTGTAGTTGTCATTGCGACTATGGCTCATTATGAAAAAATTTTATTATGTCAGATACGTGCCTTTCAAAGCCTTGTTCTTCCAATGCGACGTGTACTGATTTAGAAGACGGACAGTATCAGTGTACCTGCAAAGAAGGATTTTCAGGAAATGGGACTTATTGCGAAGGTAATTTTAGCCAAATTAATTTAACCAAGCAATATATCATTAAATCATTTTTAGTTATTATAGTTTCAACCAATTAATTGTACTTTTCTTCAATCATTTCGACAGCTTTTACTGTGACGTGACAAAGTGACGCACCCTTATCTTGGTTCAGTTTATTTTGATACGTCAAGGACTTTGGCAATAAGAATTAAGTTTGTTTATTTGAAAGAACTCGTAAAATTGTAATAGAAGATCTTTTACAACCTTTTTGTATCTTTCTTCGTTCTCCAGATATTCCAGTTTTGTGTGATACGTCAGGGGCAGGGTACACAATATTTTCAGACCTAGAAAAATCCGTTTGTTTAACGGAATAACTTCAAACTGTACACATAAAAACGCCTTATGGTACTGAACATTTTATGTTAAGCAATCGTAGAGGTGTAAGTGATTTTCTAATGTATGGAACTACTGTACCCTGACATCAGAAATCATCTAATTTACATATCAAACAAACTGAAATATTTTAAAAACGAAAAAGATACAAAAAGGTTATAAAAGTTCTTCTATTACTACTTTACGATTTTTTCCCCAAGTTTGACAAACCTCATTTTTATTGCCAATGTCCTTTAATCAATCAATGATATTATTTATAGCAGAATAACAAAAAACGGGGGGGGGGGGATTATTGAAAATCTATTTACAAATTTACTCTGACATTAATATGATTTCTCTTCTGATATTTCAGGTTTTGTTTTTGTTGAAGTCGAAGTGGTTGTTAAACAAGAATTTACAGAAGAACTTAAAAATGAAAGTTCGCCAGTATACCAAAAAACTATTAGAAACTTTACAGAAGAGGTAAAATACTGCAAGCATTTTTAGCAAATACCGAAGCAATCATAGATGATAGATAATGGAAGGGGGACTGGATAGGAAACTTAAAGCGATGTTACGAAACTGATAACGATCTTTGCACAACTTGCAATGGTAATTATACACTTACAAGCGGCTAATGCAGCTAATGGGTGGTCCCACATGGCCACGATCAGCTATTGCTGAAATTAAACAATAGTGTAATATCACTTAGTGTAATAGACTTATTGCTGTGATTAGCTCACTAGATTGTTCAAGGACCATGAAGATTTTTTTGAAGTTATTATTTTGGGAATCAGGTAACGAAGATGCCTTTTTTTTTTAACTCTTAAGGTACCAGGGGTTCCCTTATTGACGAGTAAAATCGTCTGGCGTTAGTCAGAGTAAAATACAACAATAGAGTTGATGGAGTTGATGTTACGGGCATAAATATGTTTTTGGCCCGACTCAGGCTCATTTAGCCCGAGCCGAAAGCGAGGGTTAAAGTTAGCTCTGAGAAGGGCCAAAATATATTCATAACATCAACTGTAGTACTATAATAATTATTTTAGTGGGCATTTAGAAGAAATCAAAGACAGTACAGTAAACAGTATCTTGAACAGTGCCACCTTCGCGTCGGTGTGTATTTCATTCCATTCATAAATTGCATGTAACTTGGCAGAAAAACGCAACATATGTCATCAAAACAATCTTTGCTTCAAAGTATTGACAACAACCAGTACTGATTTAGAACTGTTAAAACTGATAGGCTCAGATAAGCGGGCTAAAACAGCTCGCTGATTTCTCCATTTTAGCACGCAAAATGCACCACAATGCCCGATAAATTTATTATAATAGGTTTTAGGGTGTTTTAAAGTCAGAATTATCTTAAAGCCCTCACATATGTCTGGTTGTATTCCTATCGATCTATCGTTGCTTACCGTTACACAATGTAAAGTTTTATATATGGGTCATCATTTGACTCCTACATCATTTAGTGTTTGGGTTACAGCTATAGTTAATAGAAAATATACATGAAAATTTTTGCGCTTTCACGATTACTGAACATATTGTGTTTTCTGTACAACATACAATAGCAATGTTTGGGTTCAGTCACTCAACCGTACTGTTTAAATATTAATAAACCTAAAACAAAGGATTTAATTGGCACCTTCATGTACCTTTCAACATGAATCGTAGCTTGATCGTTAACCGCTTTGAAGTTTTCCAGGTTTCCAAACCAATAAACCTGAACAAAAACATAAAACAATGACTTTTGTTGAGTTTCCAAACCCATGTATATTTTCTATTAACTATGTATGGTTAAAATACTCATTATTAATAATAATTCATGACGAAATTAAAACGCAAAAGAAATCAATCGGATATAGCATCGTCCTGATTTACATAAACTTTAGCTTCGATTTTCTCGGCTAAAACAGACCGTATCCCCAAAATAGTTGGTGAACTTGATTACTTAGATGCATTTGTATTTTAAGAAAGATACAGCATTCACAGCCGAGCTGTATCTGATTTACTACGGCTCGCTTGCAGCTCGCCTTGTAAATCAGATACAGCTCGGCTGCTCATGATGTATCTATTAGTTACAGTTTTCATTAAATTTTTGCGGATTCAGTTCAAAGATTTCGTTGTACTTCTTTTTATTTTACTATTAGAAATGGATCGATCATTGTCGATTTTAAAGTGGTGTACAGGAGTAAAACTCCTACTTCCAAGAAAGAAAATATAAAAATTGTTGTTGATGTTTTAAAAGACCCGCCAAAAATTGCAATTACCCTCGGAGACGATTTTCAGTTGATAGGTAGGTCACGTGATATCAATATGTAAAATGTGTGATAGATAATAGGCCATTTGCACGTTGACAGACGATGGCGTTGGGTGACTACAACTACCCGAATGCTTTGCCAGTATTCTAGGGTTTCGGCTAAATTAAAAGGGATCACTCAAAAGGACCCATCCAGTCCTTTCGCAGCTTTTCCAAAATATGTCGTTAAATTTGTTTTTTCCAAATTTGTCGTCAAGCTGCAGTGAGTCTCACAATTTTTGCAATCTTTTCGACACCCTAACCACAACCTAAACCCTAACCCTAATCAGAAATCTGGTCTACTCCCTAGCTTTTTGGAAAAACCTATTTGACGACGTATTTCGGAACAGCCGCGAAAGGACTGGACGGGTCCCTTTGAGTCATCCATTTTAGCCGAATCCCTAGAATACTGGCAAAGCATTCTGGTAGTTGTAGTCACCCAATGCCATGCAAATAGCCTATTGAGATAATAGTTTGATAATAGTTTTTTTTAAGACTATAAATTGTTTTGTTTTTTTCCAATTTTCAATTGTTAAATACAAGAGTGCAATATTGGGTGCAGTTGGGGGGTTGTTTTATTTTTATATTTATTTCTGTTTTTGTTTTTAGAAAAACCGTTACCACCTGAAAACATCAAAGTTGAAGACGTAAAGGAAACCCAAATGTTGGTCAAGTGGGACGCACCGTTTCTACCTGATCAAGTTTCTGTTTCATCGTATATAATAAATTTTCATCCGGTTGGTGAATCTGCAATTCAAACGATCGATGTAAAGTCAAACAAACAAAACCAAGTGCTTAATAATCTAAAAAGTGATACATTTTATAATATTTACCTTCGTGGAAAAAACAAACATGGCGAAGGAAGAAATAGTACTAATGTACGTGTTAAGACGGCGTCGGGAGAAAAAGGTAAATATGTTTAAATTATTTAAACAATAAAAAGACTAGCTGCTTTTTTTTTATTTTTTAAAATATATATAAACATTCATGACTTAGAACGTTATAAGTTTATTCTGTTGCTTCAAAAAAAAGTTATGAGAAGAATTTTGGATTTAAAAAAAAAATTTTTATGGTAGAAGTTATTTAAAGGACATTGGCAATAAAAATTAATTTCGTCTAATTTGAAAGAACTCGTAAAAATGTCGTAGAAGTTCTTTTACAGTTTTTTCGTATCTTTCTTCGTTTTCAATTAAGATATGTTACTCTGATAAAAGGCTTTGCTCGAAACCTTAGTATTTCTTTATCAAAACCATTCTTGGTAGTTCGCCACATTTTCACGTTGCGTTATTTTAGGGTGTTTCCCACACAATAATCGTACAGTATACATATGTTATGCTAAAAGTAGTTTTTCATATCCTGAAACCATAGATTTCACATAAATTATCTATCACAATTTATAGATGATATAATGGTCATAATTATTAGTGTTACGGTTCCTGCATTCGTACTGGCTGTTGTTGTCGTCATCGGTTGTCGTGTCGTTCATCGAAAAAGATCAAAGCAAAGACGCGTGAGAATGAGTACAATGGTAGGTTATAGAAACACATATTGATCGAGAAACAAACAATGTAAGGAATTAGGGAGAGAGGGAAGCAGGGAGGGAGGGAAAGAGGAAAGGAGAGTGGGAGGAAAGCGTGGAAAGGAAGGGGGTGGGGGTTGGGAGAAGGAAAAATAAAAGATAGGTAAGAAGAACATCATAAAAGTTGGGCTGTGGAAACTATGGTTGGTTAACCCTTTCATTGACAAAATGAATAAGTAGAATAGACGAACAAATAAGCAGACACAACTGATAGATATTTAGCAAAAGACAGAGAAAATATTTACTCTAAGACGTTATGCAAGCTAAGCTCGAATAAACAAATCTGGGATTATTTCTATTGTTTAAAAGGTATATTTTATTTTTGCTATTGCGACTGCCGGTTTTGGTGTAGTATATCCTGTTGTGATTCTTTCTTATACCAATTACAGAGAAGAAATAGACGGGAGGGAAGAAATGAAATTCCATTATCCTTCAGTAACCGCCCTCATCCATCAGAGTGGACAAAGATTCCTATGGACTTACATCATTTTTCGGCAGCACGATCTATCATCAATGAAGACCAACGGTCTACTCCAAATCCTTACGATGATTTTGGCGTCGGTCAAAATCAAGAACCTCTTTAATTCAGTTTATAAGAAAGAAACATTTTCTTTGACATAAATTTGTTATTTAGATTTGATGTAAACAAATTATTAATAAATTTTCATTGAAAGACAGAATGAAAAGTGATGACTGGCATTAGAAGTTGCGCGAGAGTGGATGCGATTGCGTTGAAGGTGAAGAAAAACAGACTGATGTGGTGTGCACTTGTGAGAAGAAAGGACTAGAATAGCCCAGTGAGAATTGCAATGATGAGGAAATTTCCCGGAAGAAGAAGAAGGGGGAGCAAAGGAAAAGATGGGTTGGATGGAGTGAAAGAGCTCACTGTAATTTTAATAGACCCAATTTGGCCCCCAGGAGCCATTTTGGCTTTTTCAAACATGGGCCATTTTGGCCCCAAGCAGGAGCCAAAACAGAACGCAAGGGCTGTTTCAGTACCTCAAGGGCTATTTCGGCCCCTATTTTAGGGGCTGTTTTGGCCAAGTTCAAGGAGTTTTGGCTCCCGAGAGCCATTTTATAGTTTTCAAACAGGGGCTGTTTTGGCCCCTATTGGGGCCAAAACAGAACGCAAGGACTGTTTCAGTACCTCAGGGGCTATTTCGGCCCCTATTTTTGGAGCTGTTTCGGCCACCCAGAGCCATTTTGGATTTTTGAAACATGGGCTGTTTTGGCCCCTGTAGCGGCAAAAACAGAACGCAAGGGCTGTAGCGCACAGTTATTGGCAGTACGTCTTATCCCATACAGTACTGCAGTGTACTTTGGATTTTTCAAACATCGGCGGCTGTCTTGGTTCCTACAGGGGCCAAAACAGAACACAGGGGCTGTTTCAGTACCTCAGGGGCTATATCGGCCCCTATGTTTCGTGCTTTTTTGCATATTTCTTGTCGTAAATAAACAGATCCATTTTACTTAAACGTGATAAACTAATAAATTCGTAAAACCAAGAATAAATTTCTAAAATTGGCAACGATGATTTTGTTATTCTAGACCATGAAAATATCTTAAATATTCAACAAATATTTAGTGCAGCATACTACACACTATTCACTTGATTAGACACAAAACTTGTCAAATGACCTAAATATACTAGCGCATAAAGACACAAAGCTGAACTAAGTAAAATGTAGAAACTCAATGGCGAATATATACAACCTGCAAAGTTCCATCAAAACGGTTTGTGCTACCTTAAGACCACGCGAGGCTAACGCGGGATTATTATCCCATGATGACGCGGGAACCCGGTGACGCTTTCAAGTTTCAATCAGTGTTGCCAACCTTGGGATTTTATCCCAAGATCTTGGGATTTTTTGAAGGAGTTGGGATTTTTTTGGGATTTTTTTCTCAGGGATTCAACTTGGGATTTTTCTTGGGATTTTTCCAGAGCAAACGTTTCGGTTTTAAAAAGCTGATTTCAATGTTAATTATTATTTTTTAAATTTACTTGATCATTAGATCATAGCCCCGACGTTTTTTATGTATTCGTTTGATTTAGACAAGATGAAGTACTCTATCCAAATGAAGTATCACTGATACAGTGGGCTCAGATTGCTATATGTCTAACGGTGATAGAGACCTGGGAACTAGTCAGTAAATGAAACTGTGAACCTTGGGATTTTTTGGTAAAAAATAGGGAATCTTGGGATATTTTCAGACCTTTATTGGGATTTTTACGAAACTTGACTTGGCAACACTGGTTTCAATTTGGAACTTGGACGTTCGTTAGGGAGTGTTTGTCTGCTTTATATAAGTTTATTGCTTCAATTCTGTTTTAAATGGTTCTTGGCTAGACGTATACAGACGATGGATGCGGTCACATTATTAAAGGTAAGTCATAGATTCTTTAATCAGCAATTTTGTTTACTGATTCGTATGTATTTATACATTTGAAATTATTAGTCAGCAAGGGTATATAAAGTTTACTGTAGTCTGTAAGAGTGCAGCCTTCATTTATTTATTTGCTACGGAATAGAAATGTTCTTACAAACTTTTTTGCCGTTTGATTCTTACAAAAGATGTTTATTTTCGTAGTTTATAAGTATTGCAGTTAAAGGATTTATGGTTTGTTTTGGGAACTGACAAATTGTTTTGTGTTGATCAACAACGGCGGCAATTTTGAATACATGGCCATGGGTTTATTCATATTTTAATGCATTTTGATGCATACAACTGTTATGCTTCAATATTTAATTCAAGAAAAGGCTTTACTGTGTTAACAACGAGCTTCAAAACTAGATATTCTCATATTCCTAGCCAGAAATGTTCTTGGTGTTGGAATATTGGCAAACTATTGGGCAAACTTTATAATTATATGCGTGTATGTTATAAACCAGACTACAAAGAACATTAAACATGTGTCCGTTTAGTTTGCCGATTACTTTTATCTGTCAGAGACTGATCATTTTACTTACATGTAATATGTGATTATAACTGGGTCAGGTAAAATTGAGCCTATACTGGGTTCCAAAATAGTTGTTGCTTGATTGCCTGGAGCAACCAAAGTTTTACTTGGGCAAATAGTTTTACATGTAGGCTTTTGGTAACTTTTCGGGCAACCTAATTTCATGTGGATTTTTTGGTTTAAAAGATTATATTTGGTTTAACCATGGAAGATTTTAATTGCTTATGAAGTAACCGATGCTAAATATCAAGAAAAAAAAATTCAGTCAGGCATATACAGTATGGATAAAAAATATGTGGTGCCTAAAATACATTTTACAATAAACAGTTCTATTAAACAACACATTTTTTCAACTAACCAAGAATTTTATTACAGCCTCACATTACCTACAGTAATTTGTTCAGTTTGCAGGCTGCAATTTAGACATGCCATATGTATTTACCACACTTTTATCTGTGCCTCCCACTAAAAGCTTTATTTTAATTTTACATTTGGCTTTTTGTAATTTTAGGATAATAAGCAACCTGACAGGTGGCTGAGGAAGCAGTCCAGCTTTACCCCTGGGCTTATGGTGTCTGGTTGCTGCGGTGTGACTTTGGAAGGGAAATCCTGTGCAAGCTGTTATGACATTATTGGCAATATTCTAGTTATTGGATTTGGCATACACTGTCTTCAAGGATGGTCAGTGCTGTCAGTGTTGCAACTGTTAGACCTACAGTAATCTTTGGTGTCAAGAAGTTTCATCCTGATTTCAAATGGGATGTTACCAAAACCCTGAATGACTTGCAAAAGTATTGCTCATTGGAGAATGTTAGAACGTTCGTATGCATATACTGTAATTATATATGTCTGGGTTTTTTTTACTATATACTGTTAAGTATAATTCTTAAATTTAACTTTCTAGTTTTTTGCTACAATACAAGTTATAATTTATACTAAATGCTTTGTATTGGTTAAGTTAATTTGTAGCAGTGGGTTCTTAAAATAGGATCGTGGAATGCTTTCTTCTTATACAATATACTCTATATATGACATTATGTATATGGTGTGTTTGCACTGTATGTTGTACCTGCAATCCTGCATGTGTCTATATTTGTCTGGGGCATCTATGCAATGGCAAGTCTTTTCCCTGATTAAACTATTTCTTCTATTCTCAAGTGAGAAATGGGGATTTTTTGTATATATTAAGTATTAGACAAATAAATAATGCAACTCAGTACATGTACATTTGATTTTTTTCTCAAAATAATAATTTTCTTGTTTTTTAAAACATCAAGAATCCATTCTAGAATCAGTGCCAGAAAAAGTTTGCTTACTTGCAGACTATTTTTACTCATTTTAAGCAAAAATATTCTTTATTAAATTCTTGTCTAGAATAATATTTACTATACTCACTGACAAGAATTATTTTGCTTGTTTTCAGCAATTTGTTACGTAAAACAAGTAATTTTTTTGCTTGAAACAAGAATTCCACGAGAATATTATTTCTTATTTTAAGTAAAATTATTCTCGAAAAATTCTAGGTAAGAATTATAAAATTCTTGACAAGATTCTTGGTATGAATATTATTCTTACTATACTGAGAACAGTCTTGCTTGTTTTAAGTATTTTTTTCTCTTAAAATAAGAATCAGGATTTTGCTGCGTATTGAACATATTTTTGTCAAATGCTTGATTGCACTCATTTCTCCATATCTTATACAAGTGTTTGATATTCATAGACAAAATATTTATAAAAATAAAACAAAACAATAGACTTGTCAGTCCATTGTCTATGCAAAAATGCTATCATAGACCAAGGACCAACCCATTATGTTTTGTTTAAACTTAGATTATAATTTTATTAAATAACTTGCTGGTGGAGGTATGCAGTCGTGCACTCTATAGTTGTTACTATTTTTGTATATTGTATAATATTTGAAATACAAACTTTTTTATTCTTGTGCATGGTGGTTGTCTGTTGAGTTATGCTGCTGATTAGAGTATCAGTTGTGGAGCAAGTACATTTTTTTAACACAATAGATGGTCCTCAAAGATTAGAATAGTCTAAATTATTCCTATTTTTTCATTACCAAAACAGCCCTGTAAAAACAGGCCCTGAAAAAGAATAGAACTTTCCCAAAAGTGTCCAAAATGGCACTATTATATTGGGACCAAAATAGCCCTATTAAAAAGGGGCCCTTGCAGAGTTTAAAACAGCCCCTTACGAAGGGCCAAAACAGCCCAAAAAAGGGGCCAAAATTGGCCTCCTTCAACAGAGCCAAAATGGCCCCAATAAAAGGGGGCTGTTTCAGAGTTAAAAATAGCCCCTTAAGAAGGACCAAAACAGCCCTAAAAAGGAGCCAAAATTGGCCTCTTTCAACAGAGCCAAAATGGCCCCAATAAAAGGGGGCTGTTTCAGAGTTAAAAATAGCCCCTTAAGAAGGACCAAAACAGCCCTAAAAAAGGAGCCAAAATTGGCCCTCTTTCAACAGAGCCAAAACGGCCCCATTAAAAGGGGGCTATTTCAGAGTTAAAAATAGCCCCTTAAGAAGGACCAAAACAGCCCTAAAAAAGGAGCCAAAATTGGCCCTCTTTCAACAGAGCCAAAATGGCCCCAATAAAAGGGGGCTGTTTCAGAGTTAAAAATAGCCCCTTAAGAAGGACCAAAACAGCCCTAAAAAAGGAGCCAAAATTGGCCCTCTTTCAACAGAGCCAAAACAGCCCCATTAAAAGGGGGCCGGCTGAGGGTCACAATTTCGGCCCTTATTTTGGGGCCAAATTGGCTCTTCTAAAATTACTGTGCTAGGCGATGGACGAACGAAGACTTTAAGATCCAGATACGCTAGATAAAATGAGATGGAGACAAGAAGTGGCCGAGCTTACACGATGATTAAACAAATGCCAAATCCACCTATAGAGTGATTTGTGGGACTGTCTAACCTTTAATGCGAGTATGACGAAGGCTATTAAAAAGAAATTTTGTATAATTGCTATTTAAAGAAGTAAAGTTATAACTAACAACTACATTTGGGGTATTTGGAGGTATTTTAAGATCTCAAATAGCCTAAATACTATCATTCGACCTTCAGCTCCCAACTTGACCTGTGCATGTAACTCAGTTGGTAAAGCATCGTACAGTACTAAACGAAAGGTCGCGGGTTGGAATCCCAGCTGGGCCAAGTAGAGTTTTTTCTACTTGTCCGGTATGGTTCGTCACTTGGAGTAGCACTTTAATATTATTCTCCGCCCGAGTTCACTGTCCCACAATAATCATTCGAGGTCTCACTACTCCTAAAATATAGGCACAATGGAAATTTGTCATTGCTTATACAATTAAAGTGCTTATGTAGGCTAACGAAAAATAAGTCTGTCTCATTTGAAAGAACACTTAAAATGACAGAATGACATATTTTGCAGTTTTTCGTTTCCTTGCTTCGTTGTTGAGATGTTTAAAGTTGATTGATATGCAAATTAAACATTTTAACGTAAGATGTGCATGAGTTATCAGAGAAGGTTACATATCGTTACTATTATCAAACTTGCTGCAAGTACTCGCAGCGAGCTGCGAACCTTATTGCAATCTGTCTTGAAACCTGTCTCGTACAGGTTCCACGAAAAATTCCATTGTGTAACAGCGGCTTTCTAGATCCAACCATTTTGATGAATCATATGCAAGAATTCTATAAGTTAATCTTGTATTAATTGCCCCATTATATTATAATAACAGCTTTCTAAACTGCGAAAAAAATTCGCACAATTTCCGAACTCATACTGTATATGCACGCAATATTTAGGAAAACAACCCCATCACGTTGTGGCGTCATTGTGTGGGAGGTCGTTTGTATGGAAATAGTATGACTTGTGATACTCTTTTACATCCTTGTTTATAATAGATCAGTGTTTCTCAAAGACTATAGTGTCCAAGTCATCGCATGTGATTTTGAAGGATATTTCGATTGTATGAGTAAGTAAGTATTATTTTATTAAATGCGAAATATCTTAATATGGAAATGTAATTTGGTTAATAATTTTGTTATTAAGATAGCCGCTGAGGCGTTTGGACCATTGCATGGGCAACTATTCTCCAGTGACTGAATATTTACAATCCAGAACCTTTTGATGGCCAGTACGCTCTAACCATTGAGCTACTGGGTCTTTGATGACTGAACGTATGATCGCCAGTGACGTGCCCTTACCAATTTTGGGACCTTAAGATCTACAAAAGAACCATATTTTCATTCAACAGTCTTCCCCCCCCCCCCCCAAACACCTAACCCCAACACACCCCGTTTTCGAAAGAAGGTTCCTCATTCTTCTGATCTCATCAGTCGTTGCTGTTAACGTTTTAAAAGGAATATTCTAAAAAATGAACCGTATTAGTGAAGCGGATAAAGTTAGGGAAACAGTGCAGTGCAGTACAGTACAGTACGGTACAGTACGGTACAGTACGGTACAGTGCAGTGCAGAGTACATATAAGACAGTACAGCTAGTACAATACAATACTTTGCTAATCACTTTCCACACTGAACAACTACAAGAAATGGTATTACAAATTTTAAATATTAACTTTTAAATGTCTGTGTAATTGTTAGAGAAGAAACAGTAAGACAAAGAGACGTCCTTTCGGTGAATAAGAAGAACACAACCTCAAGGAAGAAAAGAACTTCTAAAGTATGATTATCAAGGGAAAATAATGGCACGGCAGTCCCAATGCAACCTTACATTTTTCTGACTACGTATTATCTAATTTTTTTTTACTTTTTACCCTGGTAAGGACGTATAGCTATAGTATGAACGGGTTCTCTGATTGCCTAGCTATTTCTAAAACATATTTGACGACATATTTTGGAAAAGCCGCGAAAGGACTGGACAGGTCCTTTTGAGTCATCCCTTTTAGCCGAATAGCTACGTGATCATTTAAAATGTATGCATATATTTTGCTTATAAAAAAAGCATAACAATGTCTTGTTTTTTCTAAGAAGTGAACTATAAATTGCCCTATAGTAAACACAGTCTTGTGATAGCGACGTTAGGTCGTTGATCAATTTAAACTTTGCTATATTACTGCGTATGAATAATGAACAATGAACAATGAACAAAAAGCAGGAAATAAATATTTGAAATGTTTTGAAAAATTATAGGACCTACTGGTCACTGCAGGGGTTTCTTCCTGTCTGCACTAGACCAATAAAAATATCAAGATAGAATACTTTTATTTACAATTAGCTTTCAGTTTACTAAAACAGATATTGTTATTGATAATAGTTATTGGTGGAGTTTACTTAATGATGTTGATCAATGAGTATGGAATAGTCTCTCCAAAAAATCACAGTGGATAGGTTTCTGACGAAAAGCATTACACTCTTTATAAGTAGAATACGATGATTTACGACTGATTCCTAAAAAGAAAAGTCGTCTTTTGCAATTATATTCACTATGGACACTGGCAAACTCGAGAAGAAACTAATTATGCCCAATTGGTGTAATAGTTATTCAGTTTAGAATTGATTGTCTGTGTGGCAAATGTTAGATTAGCATCGCCAATGAACAGAGGCGTAGGAACGGATTCAAAGTTGGGGGGGCTGAAGTCGACATGCAGATAATCAGTGACCGCATTTTTAGCGGGGTTCGGGGGTGCTGTCCCGGAAAATTTTGAAATCTAGATCCTCGAAAACACAATTTGCAGCAATGTGAGGAAACCTTTTCACCTAATTCTACAGCGAGCATAGTTCAAATTTTAACATAAAAACGAAGAAATTATTAAACCAACATACTTTAAAGCCTCGACAGACGACACTTCACAAAACTGAACACTTTTTCGGGATTGCATGCATTGAAGTCGCTTTAATAATCTTTCAATAATTGTGTTTAAACACCTACACAATAGCTTCTAATTCTTTGTCAACTTAGCTTCCGTAGAATAAACTTTGTTGTCGTCGTCACTCGGCAGGCTCGGCACACTTTCCGCCAAATACTCGCCATTTTTTTTTGGGGGGGGCAGCCCCCCCCCCCATTTAAAATTTTTGAGGGGCTCTGCCGATGAACAAGATTGTAGTTTATGGCCCACAGATACTAGAAGTATACTTTACTTGCATGCATATATAATCTTGTAAAAATACATAATTGTCGCAATAGGAGGTCGTTTGCGGGTAATAATAAAGAGTTGCTCCTACAGTTTACGTTTACTTCCTTGACTTTGCTCATAGATTCAAGAAACGAAAACTCTGACATTGTGACCAAAACTGCAAAAGACATTGTGATCGATTTTCAATAAGTAAAAAAGTAAGTAATCTATATTGTTTAATTGCCACATATCTCATGAGCTAATCTATGCAAGTATAAATGTATGATGTAAATAATTAATGTCAAGAAATGTTGGCACTTTTATGATTTTCGGCATATTGTACAGTTATATGATGACTTTAAGTGTATAGTACTTGTGCTTGTGCACTAGTTTGATGTAGTGCAACAGACGGCGTTTGCTAGATTTTTGTCAAGCTCTACCAATCAGAATTTGCAACCTTCTGATGACCTGAATAACGTGGGAAATTTGAAGAAACTATTATAGTCTATAACGAAATATCAAGAAAGTAAAGTACCATCATTCCACGGCCTACTCCCAATTTGACCATGTAGCTTATTTGGTAAGCAAATCGAAATATAGTAAGGTTTAAGTACTGCCGGAAATATTGCACGTAGTTTCTACGTTTCGAGCGAAGGCCCTTCGTCATGCATGCAGAGAGAAACGTGCCGAAGGGCCTTCGCTCGAAACATTAGAATCTACGCTCGATAATTTCGGAAGTACTCAAACGGTTAAGGTGGTCTTCCACTCAAATTTCTTTTTTCTTTAAATTTAAACGTAAAAGAGAATAAGGTTCATATGACTAGAGTATGCGAAAATGTGACCAAGAAAATACTGTGTTCCATTTTTCTGAAAATACTGTGTTCCAATAAATGTTCCATTTTTTTAGGTTCAGCTCCTTGAATATATATTCATTGATAAAATTAACCATTAAAAACATTTTCTTGACATTCCTTCATGAGTTATCATTTTTGGAAATAAAGGTTCTTTATCACTATGGGGGACAATTATCTCGGTACCATGGCAACGCAAGACAACTTGCGTTGCCATGGTACCGAGATAATTGTCCCCCATGGTGATAAAGAACCTTTATTTTCAAAAATGATAACTCATGAAGGAATGTCAAGAAAATGTTTTTAATGGTTAATTTTATCAATGAATATATATTCAAGGAGCTGAACCTAAAAAAATGGAACATTTATCAGTTTTTAGAATTTGTTAAGATTTTTCCCCAAAATTGATTTTTTTGAAAATTAAGCAAACATGCAGTGTATTATAAATTAACGAGCTTTACAATACTTGTCAATTTTAAAGGTTCAGCTCCTACATACAGTTTGTATCTTTTAGTACTAAAAATTTCAGAACAATTGGTCAAAACGTAATAAATATATATTATTGGAAACATTCGGTTTTTGTTGAATTTCGTGATTTGAGAAAAATAGCTTTTAACGTTAAGATAAAAATGTTATGTTGACGTTTGTCCAGCAAGTCTTACAACAGTGGTAAAATGGATTGAAATGGCATTTATAGAACAAGAAAGGACTCAAAGGGAATAGCATTCCCGCGCGAGTGTTATCCCGTGGGACTGGATGCGCCTTATTAAGCGCTCGCGAGAAACGTTTGGGACATCATCCGAGTAGTTTAAATGACTTTTCAAAGAAGCGAGAAGTCGAACAACGCCGCGGTATTTTGTCGTTCTTATCTAATATCTGGTGGAGGTCGCATCAAGGGACCGCGGAGACCCAAATTTTTGTCTACCTAGGCAAAAACATTTTTTTTAAAATTTAGACTGGCATATTATTGAGATATAATTGTCAGTTGTTTGCTGTACAAGCTGTATTATATAGCTAGTAATACTTAGAAAAACTCTGAGTTCTAAGCGGGACCATAAGAATGACTGTTATGAATGAGTTTTAAGCGGGACCATAAGATATTTGTTTTAAGTCCGGCTTAGAACTCAGAGTTTTTTCTGAGTATTACGAACACAACTTGTACAGCAAACAACTGACAATTATTACTAACATCAAGCTGCAATTTCTGAAATTATTGAGATATGTTAGTAAGTCTCTCGCCTATATAGGATATGTTTGGCTTTTTGGTTTTAGGTTAAGTTCCCAATTCTTTAGAAATGGGGAAAGTTCATGTCGAATTTTCAAAAAGTATATCCAGAATACAGTTCGATGGTTAGTTTTCAAGGCTGTGATGGGCTCTATGTTATTGGTGTTTATATCTGTTGATTAAAACGCAAGTAGCGCAATTTTTTTATTTAGTCCATTCATTTTCTTCCTTCTAACGTTGATGAAATATTGCTGCTAAGTTAAATAAACGACTGAGTCTCTACAGTACAGGGCTGCATGGTTTTGATACGATTAACAGTTTAACTGAACATTAACACAGTGTACCGCTTCCCCCTAATAAATATATTGATCTTGGTTGTTAATTTCATAACAGTTCATCTCACTGCGGTGTAAACAATTCCCGTTTCTTTTGACACTTTGAAGGGTAATTATGAAAAATGAAAATTTGCAATATAAAAAGGAACATATAGACAATTGATATAGCAGATATTTGAAAAAGTGAAAAAAATATTTTTGTTGGTGTTAACCTTACTATATTTCAATTCAGGCTTGGACTGGCCTATGTGCCATTGTGCCAATGGCACACGCGCCCCCTTTAGAATACCTCAACTACGCCCCATGAACAAAATTTGCTAAACTGAGATATAAAATAATATGGCTGCCCACTGCATGCATGTAGTTTGTTACTGAATAATACTGCTTTAACTCTTAAATTCATGTTGTATGGAAGCAAGAGGTAAACAGGAGAGTTGCTGTTCCGTAAGATATATTTTATTCCGGCAAATGGTAAGCCTGTAGGCCACTTTCGTGTCGCTTTTATATACAGTCTCTGTAAATTAATCATACGTAGGGGAACAATGACAACAACGATCACCAATTTTGAAATCCGTTTCTGTTTACAGAGGCTTGTGGGCAAATTTGTCAGTAATCCACCGTAGTACACTGCCAATGTCATTATTTATTAATTTCTTTTTTTAACTGCGCCCCTCTCCCTAATGGCACTGCCCCTAATACGAAGCCAGTCCGACTCTGTTTCGATTTGTATTTCAACACTGCATACGCATCACACTACTTTTATTTCGTTCATTTGGGAAACGTCGGAGTAGTAGACCGAAGGTTGCGGGTTCGAATTCTTTTCTACTTGCGTATGGCTCGTTTGCTCGCGGAGTAACACTTTCCGATGTCCGACTGATGATCTGTAATTTCAATAGACACTTCAACTATATATTTTTATATGAAATGTGTTATCACGTGTACGTGATGTGTATACCGCATATATATGTGTATACATATGTGGAGCTTGGTGTAATGTAACAGACGTTTGGTAGGCGTTTTTTTAACGGATTGACTGATTAATCTTGAAAGATGTTTTCAAAACCATTATTTCATAAGTATTTCTAATTACTTTAGTAAAGCAAAGCAGAGCAGAGCAGAGCAGAGCAAAGCAAAGCAAAGTGATTTTATTTATGGAGGGAAACATATGACAGTATTTAGATACTGACGCCCCAATGGCCCGCCTCGGCCTTTGATGGAACTATATATATACCTCGTAGAAAACCCTACAAGGCGATTTATTTATTTATTTATTTATTTATTTATTTATTTATTTATTTATTTATTTATTTATTTATTTATTTATCTTCGCCATGTTTAAAATAATAAATGGCAGGGTCACCGCAACAGACACCAATTACTGCCGGCCCGATTGTCAGTCAGAGTTGCCAGATTAACTTGTTGCTGGACAATCTTGGTTCCAAACAATGAAATCAAAGTATATTGTGCTGCGTATAGGCACTGTATGTTGAGACACAAATCAAAATATAGTTAGGTTGGATATATTGCCGAAACAGGGAGCGTATAGATGTTTAACGTTTCTAGCGAAGCCCTTCGTCAGAGAGGTCAGAGGGTTTCTCTCTGACGAAGACCCTTTGCTCGAAATTTTAGACTTCTACGTGTTCTGTTTCGGCAGTATATCCAACCTTTATACTATATACATTACAGTCTCGGTTCCAATTTGGTTAATTAATTTAGTTATTGGTGTTTACCTAGTCTGAAAAATCAGGGCATTTTAAAACAATCAAACTAATTATTTATACCACTCTAAGTAAAACGTTCTCTATCTCTTACAAAAGTTGAGCGAATTAATTTCGGTAATGCTGTAGTGATACAGGTTACAGTAGAATGACTTGAGTTTTACGACCAGCTATGTTGCCAGGCAAATTTGGTCGTAAACGACAGGTGAATGATCGTTCAAGAAAGGTTTGAGGATATTATGCATCATTACGGGCAGAAAAAATGTTCATATGCTCTCACAATGTTAACCGGTAAAGCACTGCATGCTTTCGCGAAATTCTAATAAAACACATAAACAAGCTAATTATTACATTATTATTTATTTTACAGTGAATTTAGGTTTAAGGATGCTGAAGACGATGGGTGTTTTGATGACATTATTGATGTTAACATCGGGTAAGAATGAAAACGACTACGCGGACCAAATAATACATCAGTAAGCCATCGGGAAGCGCGGGTGGCGTGTGCTGTTAAGGGCGCTGCCTCTCACCAAGCCCGGTCGGACGGGGTTAGTACTTGGATGGGTGACCGTTTGGGAATATCCCCGTACTCCGCCAGCTGGGGACTTATGTGAGTAGAGTTTGTTTGGTCTCTTCTGTGCTCCGAGGGTTTTTCGCCGGATTCTCCGGTTTTCCTCCCTCCGTAAAATCAACACCTAGTCTACACATAGGAGTTTGATGTCAATTGGGACGAAAGTTCTGTTGCTCTCTCCTGCCACACGTTAAGTGGCAAATTTAATAAATTCAAATAAATTCAAATTCAAATTTTAATAAATTCGAAATTCAAATTCATGCAGAACAAAATAAATTCACATTTCTCCATATTATTTTAAAGGGAAAATTAGAAATGTGAAAGACTTGATAGAAGAGGAGGAGTTTTATCAAACGGCCAAGAATGAGCTCAAGAAGGAACAGAAAATTCCAAGTATGTTGGATTACAACATTCTTTTTCAAGTCTTTAATATAATTTGTTTTCTTTTCTGCTATCCGTTATTGCTTGTTTGTGCTTTGACTTATTCAACTGCAAATAAGGTGTCCACTCCACTAACTAGTATTCTTTGTATATATATATATATATATAACTCATTAATAATTCATGAGATGATCAGCCAATTACAATAGTTCGTTCAATCACCTGATTGAAGTTGGATACTCCAGTAAAAGCCAAGATATCAGATGAAAACCGGTGTTCATCTAATTCTTAAGATCTCAATTATCTATGCAAAATATACAAGTTGCATGCTGTGTGAAAAATTTTACACACACTCGTGAATAAAATCTCATGAAAATACATTCACATTACTCCATATATTGTTTTAAAGGAAAAATTAGAAATGTGAAGGACTTGATAGAAGACGACGAGTTTTATCAAACGGCCAACAATGAGTTCAAGAAGGAACCGAAAATTTCAAGTATGTTGGATTACAACTTTTTTTTCAAGTCTTTAATACAATTTGTTTTCTTTTCTTCCGTTATTGCTTGTTTGTGCTTTGACTTATTCAATTGCAAATAAGGATGACAATTTTATATAAAATTAATTCTCTGTCCATTAGTATTCTTTATGTAATATTTAAAAATCGCGCAGGAGGACTTTATCGGATATAAAATACGACGTGATAGCCGAGTGTTTTAGAGCCGATAAAGCCCGTACTGCAAGGTTTTTAAATGACTTCTAAAATTCATCCCTTCATACGTTCATTTGCGTAGTAATTTTGAAAATTAAGCTTATCTCAGCCGTTAAAAACCAACGAGAAACTAGAGCGAATATATATCACACATATAGATCCGATACGCTTATGATTTTTCTTTGTGTTTTCCTCATTAATTATTAATGAATTTTAGAAATATATTTCTCAAACTCAACAATTCATCAGATAATCGGCCAATTACAATAGTTTACTCTAGTAAAACCTAAGATGTTCGATGAAAACCGGTTTTCATCTGATTCTTAAGATCTCAATTATCTTGCAAAATAGACAAGTTGCTGTAGGAATAAATTTTTCCCACACTCGTGAATAAAATCTCATGAAAATAAAAATTCACATTTCTCCATAATATTTTAAAGGGAAAATTAAAAATGTGAAAGACTTGATAGAAGAGGAGGAGGTTTATCAAACGGCCAACAATGAGCTCAAGAAGGAACAGAAAATTCCAAGTATGTTGGATTACAACTTTTTTTTCAAGTCTTTATAAAATTTGTTTTCTTTTCTGCTATCCGTTATTGCTTGTTTGTGCTTTGACTTATTCAACTGCAAATAAGGTGTCCACTCCACTAACTAGTATTCTTTGTATATATATATATATATAACTCATTAATAATTCATGAGATGATCAGCCAATTACAATAGTTCGTTCAATCACCTGATTGAAGTTGGATACTCCAGTAAAAGCCAAGATATCAGATGAAAACCGGTGTTCATCTAATTCTTAAGATCTCAATTATCTATGCAAAATATACAAGTTGCATGCTGTGTGAAAAATTTTACACACACTCGTGAATAAAATCTCATGAAAATACATTCACATTACTCCATATATTGTTTTAAAGGAAAAATTAGAAACGTGAAGGACTTGATAGAAGACGACGAGTTTTATCAAACGGCCAACAATGAGTTCAAGAAGGAACCGAAAATTTCAAGTATGTTGGATTACAACTTTTTTTTCAAGTCTTTAATACAATTTGTTTTCTTTTCTTCCGTTATTGGTTGTTTGTGCTTTGACTTATTCAATTGCAAATAAGGATGACAATTTTATATAAAATTCTCTGTCTATTAGTATTCTTTATGTAGTATTTATCGGATATAAAATCCGGCGTGATAGCCGAGTGTTTTAGAGGCGATAAAGCCCGTACTGCTAGGTTTTTAAATGACTTCTAAAATTCGCCCCCTCATACGTTCATTTGCTTAGTAATTTTGAAAATTAAGCTTATGACAACCGTTAAAAACCAACGAGAAAGTTAAAGCGAATCTATATCACATATATAGATCCGATACGCTTATGATTTTTCTTTATGTTTTCCTCATGAATTATTAATGATTTTAGAAATATATTTCTCAAACTCATTAATAATCCATGAGATAATCAGCCAATTACAATAGTTTACTCTAGTAAAACCCAAGATGTTCGATGAAAACCGGTTTTCATCTGATTCTTAAGATCTCAATTATCTATGCAAAATAAACAAGTTGCTGTAGGAATAAATTTTACCCATACTCGTGAATAAAATCTCATTAAAATAAAAATTCACATTTCTCCATATTATTTTAAAGGGAAAATTAAAAATGTGAGAGACTTGATAGAAGAGGAGGAGTTTTATCAAACGGCCAAGAATGAGCTCAAGAAGGAACAGAAAATTCCAAGTATGTTGGATTACAACTTTCTTTTTCAAGTCTTTAATACAATTTGTTTTCTTTTCTTCCGTTATTGCTTGTTTGTGCTTTGACTTACAGTAGTCAATTGCAAATAAGGATGGTATTTTATTAAAAAATTATCTGTCCATTAGTATTCTATATATATATATATATATATATATATATATATATATATATATATATATATATATATATATATATATATATATATATATATATATATATATATATATATATATATATATATATATATAGGTTATATACCGAGAACGCGGGATATAAGAGTCATATATCGATATATCTACCTATATGACTTATATCCCAAGTTCGAGGTATATAACCGACTTATATCACGATTGAGGAGGTTTTCGAACAAGGTTTCGTCAATTTCGAAGAGTTTCGATCGAGATTTTTCGAGTTTTGTCGACAAGTTTAATCCAATTATTTATGCATGGGATATAACCTGTATATACACCGCGGTACACCAAAGAAAACCGACTCAATCGTGATATAAATATATATATATAGTATAGTTTGGGCTTACCTCAAAATGTTGAGTGTTGAAAATTTTGAGGTAAGCCTAAACTATACTATATTCGCTCTACCTTTATGGTATTGAGCACTTTCCGACATTCCGTGAACAAAATCACACGTGCTCGTTTGTATATATATATATATATATAACTCATTAATAATTCATGATCGAGATAATTAGCCAATTGCAATAGTTCGTTTAATCACCTGATTGAAGTTGGATACTCCAGTATAACCCAAGATATTAGATGAAAACTGGTGTTCATTTAATTCTTAAGATCTCAATTATCTATGCAAAATAAACAAGTTGCTATATGAATAAATTTTACACACACTCGTGCATAAAATCTCATGAAAATACATTCATATTACTCCATATATTGTTTTAAAGGAAAAATTAGAAATGTGAAGGACTTGATGGAAGACGAGGAGTTTTATCAAACGGCCAACAATAAGTTCAAGAAGGAACCGAAAATTTCAAGTATGTTGGATTACAACTTTTTTTTCAAGTCTTTAAATACAATTTGTTTTCTTTTCTTCAGTTATTGCTTGTTTGTGCTTTGACTTATTCAACTGCAAATAAGGTGTCCACTAACTGGTATTCTTTGTATATATATATATATATATATATCATTAATAATTCATGAGATAATCAGCCAATTACAATACTTCGTTCAATTACCTGATTGAAGTTGGATACTCCAGTAAAACCCAAGATATCAGATGAAAACCGGTGTTCATCTAATTCTTAATTAAGATCTCAATTATCTATGCAAAATAAACAAGTTGCTGCAAGGATAAATTTTACACACACTCGTGGATAAAATCCCCCAAAAATGAATTCGAACAGTCGAGGGGTCACAAAACATATTGTTTTCCCGAGGTTCCAGTAAATAAGTGTTTTGTTTTATATCAAGTGTTAAATGACAAAAAAAATGTTGAGCAAAACCTTCAGACATGTTAATGTTACCGGTGCCATGGGTTATGCGGGAAACATCACGACCGCCACGCGAGGACCGCTCGCCCAATCAGAGAGCTAGGAAAACGGAGTTTGACACTTGATATATAACAATACAATTTGTTATCTTTCGTTGTTGGTTTGTTTTTGCTTTGACTTATTCAATTGCAAATAGGGATGACAATTTTATAAAATATTCATATGTCCATTAGTATACGTGGGTTATATATATATATATATATATATATATATATATATATATATATATATATATATATATATTCTCCTGACGAAGGGCCTTCGCTCGAAACGTCGAGAAGATTTTTCTCTGTTTTTCAGGCCAACGTGACTTAACCCTGGTAATATTTATATATATATATATATATATATATTGGCGTAGTAATTTTTCTTAAAAAACCGTTGTTTAAGTCGAGAAAATCAATGCAAAAGTTTATGTAAATCAAGAGGAATCTGTATCACCCTGTACAGACACAAATCCAAACATGGATTTTCTTTGTGTTTTCCTCATGAATTATTAATGAGTTTTAGAAATATATACATACACACACACACACACACACACACACACACACACACACACACACACACACACACACACACACACCACACACACATATATATATATATATATATATATATATATATATATATATATATATATATATATATAAAAGAATATGTGCTAATGGGCATAGTAATCCAGTTATATTGTCTGACGCGCGCGTTCAATACACTTTATAAGACTTCTTTTTTCATAATTTCGCACTGTAACAGCCCCACATTTATAACTCTTTCTATCTAGCTAATGCTTAATATACGTCGTCGCACCTTAACATTATAAAAATATTCTGATGGTATTTTGTTATAAAATGTATGTTTATATAGATAGACGTTTTTTAGTCGAAGAAGCATCGTCAAGTGATTTTGTTGTGCTTCGTAAACGCCGTGCTGTTAATTTAGTTGCGGATAGCGTAAGTTTGACCGGAGCTGGAAGTGGAAGTGGAAGTGGAAGCGGAAGCGGAAGTGGACGCGAACCTGAAGGTTAGAATTTGTGGAAACAATTTTTATTTAAACAATGTTATTTTTTTGTTTGTTTCTTGAATGAACCCTAGTGTGCTACATCAATTTTGTGCATGCCTATAGCCTGAGTTTTTTACACACTTTGAAGCCTGAAGTCTTTAATATTTTATTCTGGTTAAAGGGTGTTGGCATTAAAAATTAAGTTTGTCTAATTTGAAAGAACTCATAAAATTGTAATAGAAGATCCTTTGCAACTTTTTCGTATGTTTCTGCATTTTCAAGATATTTCAATTTGTTTGATATGTAAATGAGATGGTCTCTGACCTCAGGAGTGGGGTAAGATATTTTCATACAGAGCAAAATCACTTACACATCTAACATGAAATGTTCAGCGTCGCAAGGAGTTTTTATGTGCACAGTTTCAAATGATTTCGTTGAACTAACTTAGAGATACAACTGGTTTTCCTATGTGAAAATATTTTACCCCACACCTGACGTCAGAGACCATCTCATTTACATATCAAACAACTTGAAATATCTTGAAAACGAACAGAGATACGAAAAATTTGTAAAGGATGTTCTGAATGTCAAATTAGACAAACTCAATTTTTAGTGCTATTGCCCTTTAACGAGACGATTTTATTATGGATACTCGATAATAGATTAATATTTCTTTATAGAATGTAGCACAGGAAATAATAGTTGCCATACCAATGCAACATGTAATAATAATACTGGGTCGTATATTTGCGAATGTAATGATGGTTTTCAAGGCAATGGAACCAATTGCACAGGTATATATATATCTACGATGTGTTTTGCTCTTGTGAGTATATCTCGATTTGAGCTTCACGTGTCAAATTTTATTTTCTTGTACTTGATTGTTTTTTAATAGTATTCTTTTTTTTTACTTTTAGACGTTAACGAATGCGATGTAGGATCTCATAATTGCCACATAAACGCTACTTGTAGCAATAGTATTGGATCATTCGAATGTACATGTAACACTGGTTTTACAGGAAATGGAACCAACTGTAGCGGTAATTAAACATTGCTTTATTTGTTGGAACTAAGAGTTGTTTCGACGTTTTCTCAAAATATGTGAATATTGTTTGGTATTTGAGTTATACAATGTTGGCGAGGGATAGTTGCGTTAATATATTTCTATAATTGAATATCCTTGTCGTAATAATTTGTTTTAGTGGATACTCAATAATAAATTAATATTTCTTTATAGATATAAACGAATGTAGCACAGGAGATAATAGTTGCCATATCAATGCAACATGTAGTAATAATGTTGGGTCGTATGGTTGCAAATGTAATGATGGCTTTCAAGGCAATGGAACCAATTGTACAGGTAAAGATCTACGATGTGTTTTGTTCTTGTGAGTATATCTCGATTTGAGCTTCACGTATCAAATTTCATGAGAACGATTTATTTTGTTGTATTTAATTGTTTTTTAATAGTGTTCTTTATGTTACTTTTAGACGTTAACGAATGCGATGTAGGATCTCACAATTGCCACATAAACGCTACTTGTAGCAATAGTATTGGATCATTCGAATGTACATGTAACACTGGTTTTACAGGAAATGGAACCAACTGTAGCGGTAATTAAACATTGCTTTATTTGTTGGAACTAAGAGTTGTTTCGACGTTTTCTCAAAATATGTGAATATTGTTTGGTATTTGAGTTATACAATGTTGGCGAGGGATAGTTGCGTTAATATATTTCTATAATTGAGTACCCTTGTCGTAATAATTTGTTTTAGTGGATACTCAATAATAAATTAATATTTCTTTATAGATATAAACGAATGTAGCACAGGAGATAATAGTTGCCATATCAATGCAACATGTAGTAATAATGTTGGGTCGTATGGTTGCAAATGTAATGATGGCTTTCAAGGCAATGGAACCAATTGTACAGGTAAAGATCTACGATGTGTTTTGTTCTTGTGAGTATATCTCGATTTGAGCTTCACGTATCAAATTTCATGAGAACGATTTATTTTGTTGTATTTAATTGTTTTTTAATAGTGTTCTTTATGTTACTTTTAGACGTTAACGAATGCGATGTAGGATCTCACAATTGCCACATAAACGCTACTTGTAGCAATAGTATTGGATCATTCGAATGTACATGTAACACTGGTTTTACAGGAAATGGAACCAACTGTAGCGGTAATTAAACATTGCTTTATTTGTTGGAACTAAGAGTTGTTTCGACGTTTTCTCAAAATATGTGAATATTGTTTGGTATTTGAGTTATACAATGTTGGCGAGGGATAGTTGCGTTAATATATTTCTATAATTGAGTACCCTTGTCGTAATAATTTGTTTTAGTGGATACTCAATAATAAATTAATATTTCTTTATAGATATAAACGAATGTAGCACAGGAGATAATAGTTGCCATATCAATGCAACATGTAGTAATAATGTTGGGTCGTATGGTTGCAAATGTAATGATGGCTTTCAAGGCAATGGAACCAATTGTACAGGTAAAGATCTACGATGTGTTTTGTTCTTGTGAGTATATCTCGATTTGAGCTTCACGTATCAAATTTCATGAGAACGATTTATTTTGTTGTATTTAATTGTTTTTTAATAGTGTTCTTTATGTTACTTTTAGACGTTAACGAATGCGATGTAGGATCTCACAATTGCCACATAAACGCTACTTGTAGCAATAGTATTGGATCATTCGAATGTACATGTAACACTGGTTTTACAGGAAATGGAACCAACTGTAGCGGTAATTAAACATTGCTTTATTTGTTGGAACTAAGAGTTGTTTCGACGTTTTCTCAAAATATGTGAATATTGTTTGGTATTTGAGTTATACAATGTTGGCGAGGGATAGTTGCGTTAATATATTTCTATAATTGAATATCCTTGTCGTAATAATTTGTTTTAGTGGATACTCAATAATAAATTAATATTTCTTTATAGATATAAACGAATGTAGCACAGGAGATAATAGTTGCCATACCAATGCAACTTGTAGTAATAATATTGGATCGTATGACTGCGAATGTAATGATGGCTTTCAAGGCAGTGGAACCAATTGTACAGGTAAATATCTACGTTGTGTTTTGCTCTTGTGAGAATATCCATATATGAGCTTCACGTATCAAATTTCATGAGAACGATTTATTTTGTTGTATTTAATTGTTTTTTAATAGTATTCTTTTTTTACTTTTAGACGTTAACGAATGCGATGTAGGATCTCATAATTGCCACATAAACGCTACTTGTAGCAATAGTATTGGATCATTCGAATGTACATGTAACACTGGTTTTACAGGAAATGGAACCAACTGTAGCGGTAATTAAACATTGCTTTATTTGTTGGACTAAAAGTTGTTTCGACGTTTTCTCAAAATATGTGAATATTGTTTGGTATTTGAGTTATACAATGTTGGCGAGGGATAGTTGCGTTAATATATTTCTATAATTGAGTACCCTTGTCGTAATAATTTGTTTTAGTGGATACTCAATAATAAATTAATATTTCTTTATAGATATAAACGAATGTAGCACAGGAGATAATAGTTGCCATATCAATGCAACATGTAGTAATAATGTTGGGTCGTATGGTTGCAAATGTAATGATGGCTTTCAAGGCAATGGAACCAATTGTACAGGTAAAGATCTACGATGTGTTTTGTTCTTGTGAGTATATCTCGATTTGAGCTTCACGTATCAAATTTCATGAGAACGATTTATTTTGTTGTATTTAATTGTTTTTTAATAGTGTTCTTTATTTTACTTTTAGACGTTAACGAATGCGATGTAGGATCTCACAATTGCCACATAAACGCTACTTGTAGCAATAGTATTGGATCATTCGAATGTACATGTAACACTGGTTTTACAGGAAATGGAACCAACTGTAGCGGTAATTAAACATTGCTTTATTTGTTGGACTAAAAGTTGTTTCGACGTTTTCTCAAAATATGTGAATATTAATTCTTTGAACGTTTTCATGGCGATAAAGTAATATAAATAAGTTTTGTGGAAACACCACGTAAACTATTTCTTTGCTAAGCTTTCGGCCTGTTGACTCAGGCCTTCATCAGAGCAATGACAACAAGTTGTTGGCTCACGTCATTTATAAACTAAGCAACGTTTGGCTTTCCGTTAAATCAGATGGGACTTTAAGTCATACTGTGTGTCGAAAACCAACACACACTGACAGATACCTTAACTACACTTCATTCCATCATCCAAGTATTAAATCATCTGTGTGCAAAACTCTCGTTCATCGAGCGCGAACAATTTGTGACGAAGAACATCTTCAGGAAGAATTAGATCACCTTAAGTTGGTTTTAACTAACAACGGTTTTCCTGGGAAGATGATTCAAGCTTCTATGACTCCTTCGGTACATCCAGAGCCGAATACACAGCCCCAGCAAGAACCACCTTCAGTTTCTCTTCCGTATATCGGACCAGCATCTCACAAGATTGAGAGGATTCTAAATCGTGCTGGTATGAAGGTATTTCACAGTAGTCAACACAAATTGTTCAAGGTACTTTTCACACATAAAGATGAAGTGGATAGCTTATCTAAGCCTGGAGTGTATCGCATTCCTTGTGAGTGTGGCTTGGTGTACATCGGAGAAACGGGAAGGAATCTCTCAACTCGCCTGAAGGAACACAAGACATCTTGCATAAAAGCGCAACAAGAAAAGTCTGCTGTTGCCAAACACGCTTGGACGTATGACCATCGTGTTAAGTGGGAAGAGTCATCACTCTTAGCCAGCGACAAGCAATACTTCACGCGAAGAACTAGAGAATCCATTGAGATCGCCAAACATCACACTATTTCTCAGGAGGGACAGCCATTAAATAGCACGTGGCGTGCCCTATTCGGAGAACATTCTTGATTTTGTTTTCTAATTAATAAAATTAACGTGATACGCCATTGTATTCTTACGTGATTTAATTGATCAGTTGCTTAGTTTATAAATGACGTGAGCCAACAACTTGTTGTCATTGCTCTGATGAAGGCCTGAGTCAACAGGCCGAAAGCTTAGCAAAGAAATAGTTTACGTGGTGTTTCCACAAAACTTATTTATATGTGAATATTGTTTGGTATTTGAGTTATACAATGTTGGCGAGGGATAGTTGCGTTAATATATTTCTATAATTGAGTACCCTTGTCGTAATAATTTGTTTTAGTGGATACTCAATAATAAATTAATATTTCTTTATAGATATAAACGAATGTACTACGGGAAATAATAGTTGTCATACCAATGCAACTTGTAGTAATAATATTGGGTCGTATGACTGCGAATGTAATGATGGCTTTCAAGGCAGTGGAACCAATTGTACAGGTAAATATCTACGTTGTGTTTTGCTCTTGTGAGAATATCCATATATGAGCTTCACGTATCAAATTTCATGAGAACGATTTATTTTGTTGTATTTAATTGTTTTTTTAATAGTATTTTTTACTTTTAGACGTTAACGAATGCGATGTAGGATCTCATAATTGTCACATAAACGCTACTTGTAGCAATAGTATTGGATCATTCGAATGTACATGTAACACTGGTTTTACAGGAAATGGAACCAACTGTAGCGGTAATTAAACATTGCTTTATTTGTTGGACTAAAAGTTGTTTCGACGTTTTCTCAAAATATGTGAATATTGTTTGGTATTTGAGTTATACAATGTTGGCGAGGGATAGTTGCGTTAACATATTTCTATAATTGAATATCCTTGTCGTAATAATTTGTTTTAGTGGATACTCAATAATAAATTAATATTTCTTTATAGATATAAACGAATGTAGCACAGGAGATAATAGTTGCCATATCAATGCAACATGTAGTAATAATATTGGGTCGTATGGTTGCAAATGTAATGATGGCTTTCAAGGCAATGGAACCAATTGTACAGGTAAAGATCTACGATGTGTTTTGTTCTTGTGAGTATATCTCGATTTGAGCTTCACGTATCAAATTTCATGAGAACGAATTATTTTGTTGTATTTAATTGTTTTTTAATAGTGTTCTTTATTTTACTTTTAGACGTTAACGAATGCGATGTAGGATCTCATAATTGCCACATAAACGCTTCTTGTTACAATAATATTGGATCTTTTAAATGCGCTTGTAATAATGGCTTCAGGGGAAATGGAAGCAATTGTACCGGTATAATGTTAAATAACTATTTGTTTGACTAAAATTTGTTTGCACTTGTTTACAAAATGCTTGAAATGACATTAAGGGTCTTTGCTCTCAATTTAATAATTTTTCTTGGGATATATGTGTTATTTTAATTTTATATTTACGTAGATATCAATGAATGTACTGAAGGAATTAACGACTGCCACATTAATGCAACTTGTAGTAATAATATTGGATGGTATGATTGTAATTGTAACAGCGGCTTTCAAGGAAATGGAACTTCGTGTACTGGTAAGTTTCAAGGGAGAGCAAAGAATTGTGTTTTGTGTCAAGAGTACTATTAGAGTTACCAATTTTATTTTATTTAGTTTTTTACTTTAATTGATAGATATTTTTTGTATTTTAGATAGAAATGAATGTACTACGGGAAATAATAGTTGTCATACCAATGCAACTTGTAGTAATAATATTGGGTCGTATGACTGCGAATGTAATGATGGCTTTCAAGGCAATGGAACCAATTGTACAGGTAAATATCTACGGTGTGTTTTGCTCTTGTGAGAATATCCATATATGAGCTTCACGTATCAAATTTCACGAGAACGATTTATTTTGTTGTATTTAATTGTTTTTTTAATAGTATTTTTTACTTTTAGACGTTAACGAATGCGATGTAGGATCTCATAATTGCCACATAAACGCTACTTGTAGCAATAGTATTGGATCATTCGAATGTACATGTAACACTGGTTTTACAGGAAATGGAACCAACTGTAGCGGTAATTAAACATTGCTTTATTTGTTTGACCAAAAGTTGTTTCGACTTTTTCTCAAAATATGTGAAAATTGTTTGGTATTTGAGTTATACAATGTTGGCGAGGGATAGTTGCGTTAACATATTTCTATAATTGAATATCCTTGTCGTAATAATTTGTTTTAGTGGATACTCAATAATAAATTAATATTTCTTTATAGATATAAACGAATGTAGCACAGGAGATAATAGTTGCCATATCAATGCAACATGTAGTAATAATATTGGGTCGTATGGTTGCAAATGTAATGATGGCTTTCAAGGCAATGGAACCAATTGTACAGGTAAAGATCTACGATGTGTTTTGTTCTTGTGAGTATATCTCGATTTGAGCTTCACGTATCAAATTTCATGAGAACGATTTATTTTGTTGTATTTAATTGTTTTTTAATAGTGTTCTTTATTTTACTTTTAGACGTTAACGAATGCGATGTAGGATCTCATAATTGCCACATAAACGCTTCTTGTTACAATAATATTGGATCTTTTAAATGCGCTTGTAATAATGGCTTCAGGGGAAATGGAAGCAATTGTACCGGTATAATGTTAAATAACTATTTGTTTGACTAAAATTTGTTTGCACTTGTTTACAAAATGCTTGAAATGACATTAAGGGTCTTTGCTCTCAATTTAATAATTTTTCTTGGGATATATGTGTTATTTTAATTTTATATTTACGTAGATATCAATGAATGTACTGAAGGAATTAACGACTGCCACATTAATGCAACTTGTAGTAATAATATTGGATGGTATGATTGTAATTGTAACAGCGGCTTTCAAGGAAATGGAACTTCGTGTACTGGTAAGTTTCAAGGGAGAGCAAAGAATTGTGTTTTGTGTCAAGAGTACTATTAGAGGTACTAATTTTTTTTATTTAGTTTTTTACTTTAATTGATAGATATTTTTTGTATTTTAGATAGAAATGAATGTACTACGGGAAATAATAGTTGTCATACCAATGCAACTTGTAGTAATAATATTGGGTCGTATGACTGCGAATGTAATGATGGCTTTCAAGGCAATGGAACCAATTGTACAGGTAAATATCTACGGTGTGTTTTGCTCTTGTGAGAATATCCATATATGAGCTTCACGTATCAAATTTCACGAGAACGATTTATTTTGTTGTATTTAATTGTTTTTTTAATAGTATTTTTTACTTTTAGACGTTAACGAATGCGATGTAGGATCTCATAATTGTCACATAAACGCTACTTGTAGCAATAGTATTGGATCATTCGAATGTACATGTAACACTGGTTTTACAGGAAATGGAACCAACTGTAGCGGTAATTAAACATTGCTTTATTTGTTTGACCAAAAGTTGTTTCGACTTTTCTCAAAATATGTGAAAATTGTTTGGTATTTGAGTTATACAATGTTGGCGAGGGATAGTTGCGTTAACATATTTCTATAATTGAATATCCTTGTCGTAATAATTTGTTTTAGTGGATACTCAATAATAAATTAATATTTCTTTATAGATATAAACGAATGTAGCACAGGAGATAATAGTTGCCATATCAATGCAACATGTAGTAATAATATTGGGTCGTATGGTTGCAAATGTAATGATGGCTTTCAAGGCAATGGAACCAATTGTACAGGTAAAGATCTACGATGTGTTTTGTTCTTGTGAGTATATCTCGATTTGAGCTTCACGTATCAAATTTCATGAGAACGATTTATTTTGTTGTATTTAATTGTTTTTTAATAGTGTTCTTTTTTTTACTTTTAGACGTTAACGAATGCGATGTAGGATCTCATAATTGCCACATAAACGCTTCTTGTTACAATAATATTGGATCTTTTAAATGCGCTTGTAATAATGGCTTCAGGGGAAATGGAAGCAATTGTACCGGTATAATGTTAAATAACTATTTGTTTGACTAAAATTTGTTTGCACTTGTTTACAAAATGCTTGAAATGACATTAAGGGTCTTTGCTCTCAATTTAATAATTTTTCTTGGGATATATGTGTTATTTTAATTTTATATTTACGTAGATATCAATGAATGTACTGAAGGAATTAACGACTGCCACATTAATGCAACTTGTAGTAATAATATTGGATGGTATGATTGTAATTGTAACAGCGGCTTTCAAGGAAATGGAACTTCGTGTACTGGTAAGTTTCAAGGGAGAGCAAAGAATTGTGTTTTGTGTCAAGAGTACTATTAGAGGTACTAATTTTTTTTATTTAGTTTTTTACTTTAATTGATAGATATTTTTTGTATTTTAGATAGAAATGAATGTACTACGGGAAATAATAGTTGTCATACCAATGCAACTTGTAGTAATAATATTGGGTCGTATGGCTGCGAATGTAATGATGGCTTTCAAGGCAGTGGAACCAATTGTACAGGTAAATATCTACGGTGTGTTTTGCTCTTGTGAGAATATCCATATATGAGCTTCACGTATCAAATTTCATGAGAACGATTTATTTTGTTGTATTTAATTGTTTTTTTAATAGTATTTTTTACTTTTAGACGTTAACGAATGCGATGTAGGATCTCACAATTGCCACATAAACGCTTCTTGTAGCAATAGTATTGGATCATTCGAATGTACATGTAACACTGGTTTTACAGGAAATGGAACCAACTGTAGTGGTAATTAAACATTGCTTTATTTGTTGGACTAAAAGTTGTTTCGACGTTTTCTCAAAATATGTGAATATTGTTTGGTATTTGAGTTATACAATGTTGGCGAGGGATAGTTGCGTTAACATATTTCTATAATTGAATATCCTTGTCGTAATAATTTGTTTTAGTGGATACTCAATAATAAATTAATATTTCTTTATAGATATAAACGAATGTAGCACAGGAGATAATAGTTGCCATATCAATGCAACATGTAGTAATAATATTGGGTCGTATGGTTGCAAATGTAATGATGGCTTTCAAGGCAATGGAACCAATTGTACAGGTAAAGATCTACGATGTGTTTTGTTCTTGTGAGTATATCTCGATTTGAGCTTCACGTATCAAATTTCATGAGAACGAATTATTTTGTTGTATTTAATTGTTTTTTAATAGTGTTCTTTATTTTACTTTTAGACGTTAACGAATGCGATGTAGGATCTCATAATTGCCACATAAACGCTTCTTGTTACAATAATATTGGATCTTTTAAATGCGCTTGTAATAATGGCTTCAGGGGAAATGGAAGCAATTGTACCGGTATAATGTTAAATAACTATTTGTTTGACTAAAATTTGTTTGCACTTGTTTACAAAATGCTTGAAATGACATTAAGGGTCTTTGCTCTCAATTTAATAATTTTTCTTGGGATATATGTGTTATTTTAATTTTATATTTACGTAGATATCAATGAATGTACTGAAGGAATTAACGACTGCCACATTAATGCAACTTGTAGTAATAATATTGGATGGTATGATTGTAATTGTAACAGCGGCTTTCAAGGAAATGGAACTTCGTGTACTGGTAAGTTTCAAGGGAGAGCAAAGAATTGTGTTTTGTGTCAAGAGTACTATTAGAGTTACCAATTTTATTTTATTTAGTTTTTTACTTTAATTGATAGATATTTTTTGTATTTTAGATAGAAATGAATGTACTACGGGAAATAATAGTTGTCATACCAATGCAACTTGTAGTAATAATATTGGGTCGTATGACTGCGAATGTAATGATGGCTTTCAAGGCAATGGAACCAATTGTACAGGTAAATATCTACGGTGTGTTTTGCTCTTGTGAGAATATCCATATATGAGCTTCACGTATCAAATTTCATGAGAACGATTTATTTTGTTGTATTTAATTGTTTTTTTAATAGTATTTTTTACTTTTAGACGTTAACGAATGCGATGTAGGATCTCATAATTGCCACATAAACGCTACTTGTAGCAATAGTATTGGATCATTCGAATGTACATGTAACACTGGTTTTACAGGAAATGGAACCAACTGTAGCGGTAATTAAACATTGCTTTATTTGTTTGACCAAAAGTTGTTTCGACTTTTTCTCAAAATATGTGAAAATTGTTTGGTATTTGAGTTATACAATGTTGGCGAGGGATAGTTGCGTTAACATATTTCTATAATTGAATATCCTTGTCGTAATAATTTGTTTTAGTGGATAACTCAATAATAAATTAATATTTCTTTATAGATATAAACGAATGTAGCACAGGAGATAATAGTTGCCATATCAATGCAACATGTAGTAATAATATTGGGTCGTATGGTTGCAAATGTAATGATGGCTTTCAAGGCAATGGAACCAATTGTACAGGTAAAGATCTACGATGTGTTTTGTTCTTGTGAGTATATCTCGATTTGAGCTTCACGTATCAAATTTCATGAGAACGAATTATTTTGTTGTATTTAATTGTTTTTTAATAGTGTTCTTTATTTTACTTTTAGACGTTAACGAATGCGATGTAGGATCTCATAATTGCCACATAAACGCTTCTTGTTACAATAATATTGGATCTTTTAAATGCGCTTGTAATAATGGCTTCAGGGGAAATGGAAGCAATTGTACCGGTATAATGTTAAATAACTATTTGTTTGACTAAAATTTGTTTGCACTTGTTTACAAAATGCTTGAAATGACATTAAGGGTCTTTGCTCTCAATTTAATAATTTTTCTTGGGATATATGTGTTATTTTAATTTTATATTTACGTAGATATCAATGAATGTACTGAAGGAATTAACGACTGCCACATTAATGCAACTTGTAGTAATAATATTGGATGGTATGATTGTAATTGTAACAGCGGCTTTCAAGGAAATGGAACTTCGTGTACTGGTAAGTTTCAAGGGAGAGCAAAGAATTGTGTTTTGTGTCAAGAGTACTATTAGAGTTACCAATTTTATTTTATTTAGTTTTTTACTTTGATTGATAGATATTTTTTGTATTTTAGATAGAAATGAATGTACTACGGGAAATAATAGTTGTCATACCAATGCAACTTGTAGTAATAATATTGGGTCGTATGACTGCGAATGTAATGATGGCTTTCAAGGCAATGGAACCAATTGTACAGGTAAATATCTACGGTGTGTTTTGCTCTTGTGAGAATATCCATATATGAGCTTCACGTATCAAATTTCACGAGAACGATTTATTTTGTTGTATTTAATTGTTTTTTTAATAGTATTTTTTACTTTTAGACGTTAACGAATGCGATGTAGGATCTCATAATTGCCACATAAACGCTACTTGTAGCAATAGTATTGGATCATTCGAATGTACATGTAACACTGGTTTTACAGGAAATGGAACCAACTGTAGCGGTAATTAAACATTGCTTTATTTGTTTGACCAAAAGTTGTTTCGACTTTTTCTCAAAATATGTGAAAATTGTTTGGTATTTGAGTTATACAATGTTGGCGAGGGATAGTTGCGTTAACATATTTCTATAATTGAATATCCTTGTCGTAATAATTTGTTTTAGTGGATACTCAATAATAAATTAATATTTCTTTATAGATATAAACGAATGTAGCACAGGAGATAATAGTTGCCATATCAATGCAACATGTAGTAATAATATTGGGTCGTATGGTTGCAAATGTAATGATGGCTTTCAAGGCAATGGAACCAATTGTACAGGTAAAGATCTACGATGTGTTTTGTTCTTGTGAGTATATCTCGATTTGAGCTTCACGTATCAAATTTCATGAGAACGATTTATTTTGTTGTATTTAATTGTTTTTTAACAGTGTTCTTTTTTTTCACTTATAGACGTTAACGAATGCGATGTAGGATCTCATAATTGCCACATAAACGCCTCTTGTAGCAATAGTATTGGATCTTTTAAATGCGCTTGTAATAATGGCTTCAGGGGAAATGGAAGCAATTGTACCGGTATAATGTTAAATAACTATTTGTTTGACTAAAATTTGTTTGCACTTGTTTACAAAATGCTTGAAATGACATTAAGGGTCTTTGCTCTCAATTTAATAATTTTTCTTGGGATATATGTGTTATTTTAATTTTATATTTACGTAGATATCAATGAATGTGCTGAAGGAATTAACGACTGCCACATTAATGCAACTTGTAGTAATAATATTGGATGGTATGATTGTAATTGTAACAGCGGCTTTCAAGGAAATGGAACTTCGTGTACTGGTAAGTTTCAAGGGAGAGCAAAGAATTGTGTTTTGTGTCAAGAGTACTATTAGAGGTACTAATTTTTTTTATTTAGTTTTTTACTTTAATTGATAGATATTTTTTGTATTTTAGATAGAAATGAATGTACTACGGGAAATAATAGTTGTCATATCAATGCAACTTGTAGTAATAATATTGGGTCGTATGGCTGCGAATGTAATGATGGCTTTCAAGGCAGTGGAACCAATTGTACAGGTAAATATCTACGGTGTGTTTTGCTCTTGTGAGAATATCCATATATGAGCTTCACGTATCAAATTTCATGAGAACGATTTATTTTGTTGTATTTAATTGTTTTTTTAATAGTATTTTTTACTTTTAGACGTTAACGAATGCGATGTAGGATCTCACAATTGCCACATAAACGCTACTTGTAGCAATAGTATTGGATCATTCGAATGTACATGTAACACTGGTTTTACAGGAAATGGAACCAACTGTAGTGGTAATTAAACATTGCTTTATTTGTTGGACTAAAAGTTGTTTCGACGTTTTCTCAAAATATGTGAATATTGTTTGGTATTTGAGTTATACAATGTTGGCGAGGGATAGTTGCGTTAACGTATTTCTATAATTGAATATCCTTGTCGTAATAATTGGTTTTAGTGGATACTCAATAATAAATTAATATTTCTTTGTAGATATAAACGAATGTAGCACAGGAGATAATAGTTGCCATATCAATGCAACATGTAGTAATAATATTGGGTCGTATGGTTGCAAATGTAATGATGGCTTTCAAGGCAATGGAACCAATTGTACAGGTAAAGATCTACGATGTGTTTTGTTCTTGTGAGTATATCTCAATTTGAGCTTCACGTATCAAATTTCATGAGAAGGATTTATTTTGTTGTATTTAATTGTTTTTTAATAGTGTTCTTTATTTTACTTTTAGACGTTAACGAATGCGATGTAGGATCTCATAATTGCCACATAAACGCTTCTTGTAGCAATACTATTGGATCTTTTAAATGCGCATGTAATAATGGCTTCAGGGGAAACGGAAGCAATTGTACCGGTATAATGATGAATAACTGTACTTGTTTGACTAAAATTTGTTTGCACGTGTTTACAAAATGCTTGAAATGACATTAAGGGTCTTTGCTCTCAATTTAATAATTTTTCTTGGGATATATGTGTTATTTTAATTTTATGTTTACGTAGATATCAATGAATGTACTGAAGGAATTAACGACTGCCACATTAATGCAACTTGTAGTAATAATATTGGATGGTATGATTGTAATTGTAACAGTGGCTTTCAAGGAAATGGAACTTCTTGTGCTGGTAAGTTTCTAGGGCGGGCGAAGAATTGTGTTTTTGTGTCAAGGATATTATTAGGGGATTATATCTTTTAAGATAGGCCTACATACTGTATATCCATGTTTGACCAACCTATTTAGAACACGTTTTAAACAGCCATATATTGGATTCAATTCGATACTTACGCAACACAGATTAAAACACCTCATTAAACGTTTTTGCACTGACCTAGAATTTAAACTGATTTTTACTTCGTACAAAATCAAAAACCTTTTTAGTTTCAAAGTTCCTATTCCTCGTGAACTTAAGTCTTTTGTGGTTTATCAATTTACATGTGCGGGATGTAATTCTCGTTACATTGGCGAAACTACTCGTCATCTCACCACTAGGATTAAGGAACACGTTTTAACGGACAAAAATTCGTATATCTTTAAACATTTTCAAAAATCCCCGACTCGGTTTTTCGCCTAAAACTTAAAGAAGCTTAACACATTAAAAAAATTAAACCTGAACTCAATATCCAAGTCCACCATTTCAACACTATATTCAGCTTATAATTTCAAATCACTATTTTTATGTTTATTCGCAGCTTGTTTTATTAACATACCCTGTAATTATAATCTGTTTACACTTATAGTTTATCTTATTAATGTAAATTCCATTGCATGAGTTCTTCTCTTTAATTAGCATATACATATAACCAACTGAACTTTTAGGTATTTCAGTAATTTTGCCCGTTGTAATTTTGAATTTAGGTTTGAATTTGAATTTTATAATCCTTTATTCACTGTATATATAAGGACACTTGTATCCATTTGTAAATTAGTTAACCGTTTATCTGTACTGAAGATGGCATAAGTTTTGCCGAAACATGTCTACAAATAAAAAATTTGTCGTATATTTGAAGTTTATCATAGCTTTGGTATTGTATTATGAAGAATTTATGTTTTTTATTTTCATTTATGAAAATAGATGAATTTATTGCTTTTGTTTTACTACAATTTTGATTCTTTTTTTAACAAAAAGCTTTTTAATAATTCTTACTGTGCAGATATTAACGAATGTAGTGTGGGATCTAATAATTGTCACATTAGTGCTTCCTGCAGAAATAACATTGTTTTTCAGTTAGCAATTATTAGTTTAATTAATAAAAGTATTCTGAGAATGTTTGGACATTTTCCTTAAATGAGAAGTAATGTGCTTTTAAATTTTGATCAGTATTTTTCCAAATGAATAAATGAGTGAATGACTTTACTACAAATTTACTTATAAGTTTTGTATTTTTAATTGACAGATATTAATGAATGTTCTACTGGATCTTTTAATTGCCATGTATTAGCTTCGTGCATTAATACAATTGGATCATATGGCTGTCAGTGTAACAAAGGTTATACAGGGAGTGGGATCACTTGTGGTGGTTAGTTTTGATCTATATAGTTAGATAACTAGATCTATTTAGATAAGTCTTATTTCTCTGTAAGTGTGAAGGGCTCAGTATGCAGTAGTAGAGCTATGTAATATATTTCACAGTAGTTTAACTTCTTCACTACCGAGGGTTCTCCAGTCGACAAGTAGAATAGAATAGAATAGAAAGAATAATTTATTTAACCACGTTTTCGCCTATGAGCTATTAAAGCTCGTTCAAAATACAATCGTGAGAATTACATTACATTACATTGCATTACATTACATTACATTACATTACATTATATTACATTGCATTGCATTGCATTGCATCGCATCGCATCGCATCGCATTGCATTGCATTGCATTGCATTACATTACATTACATTACGTTACATTACATAAATATTTTAAAAATTCAAAAAAATATATAGTATTGCTAAAATACAATATTATTGAGCTTGCTTCTAAATTCATTAAAGTTTACGGATTGACGAACATCGAGAGGAAGATTATTCCAATACTTAGTAACTACGTAAGAATAAGACTTTTTGATCCACATATATTAAGTTAAAATATGGCTGGCTAAGAATTGTACCATTACCTCTTAAATTATAATCAGATATTTGGAAATTAAAGAAATCACTAATATACCGAGGTCCATTTAAGTAAATACACTTATGAAGTAACATTAATGATTGGTGTATTCTACGTTCTTTCAAAGTTGACATGTTAGCAATAGTTAATAATTGTTCGTAAGGAACAGATTAAGCATGTCCTAGCAGAGTTCTTAACATGTAGTAGTAAGCATCTTCTAGACGATTGCTTTGCATCTCACCCATACCAACACCAACAAGAAGAGAACTACAATACTCCAAATGAGGAATTATGAAAGTAAAATCGTCTGGCGTTAGACAGAGCAAAACACCAAAGTTTGCTTGGTTCGAAAACGAACGATACGGTAGTCAAAGAGTTAAGGTGGTAGGACACTCAAGGCTAATTTGCATATTAAAATTTTGAAACCTGACGGCGAGTCTTTACGTTTATTCTGGCTAACGCCAGACGATTTTATTCAGCACAGGGAGAGGTTCAGGCCAGAAGGTGTTAAGAAATATTCGGAGAATTATGTTAATCTATATCGAAACTGATTTGTGCAGGTTCTAGGTATATTACACGAGCATATGTTTAATAAAGACAAAAGATGCTCCAAAAGTTTCAGGCTCAAATTATACGCGGGTGAAGAGAGAAGAATCTAATATGTAAAATGAAAACGATTTATTCATTATTTCAAATGTGTGATTTAGATTTAGATGAATGCCAAGAAAGTAATGTTTGTCCAGATAAGTCAACATGTAAGAACAGCATTGGATCCTACTCGTGCAACTGTGTTGGTGGATTTTTAAAAAACAAGGATGGTCAATGCGTGAAAGGTACCTATATATTCAAGCTTAATTGGTTCATTCGGAATATATAGTAAGATTAGATATACTGCTGAAGCCGATAACATAAGAGTGAAGGCCCTTCGTCAGAGAGAAAGGCCCTCGTTTCTCTTTGACGAAGGGCCTTCGCTCGATAACATTAGACTCCTACGTATAGACAATATATATGTATATGTATATGTATATGTATATGTATATATATATATATATATATATATATATATATATATATATATATATATATATATATATATATATATATATATATATATATATATATATATATATATATATATATATATGCATCTTCTTTTTCAGGAGAAGAGATGTTTAACATTACAATACGACTTGATTTGGATTATAAAACTAGTTATGGTGATAGGAACTCGGCTGAGTTTAAGGATCTATCAAACCAAATAATAAGCGGGGTAAGTCTAATCACGGACTATATAAAATCGACTATACTAACTTAGTTAAAATATTTAAGACTAGACAAACTCAACGTAATATATGTGTAGTAAGGCAAATTACGGTAATGTCTTGAGTGTAGACAAGGGAATCGGCCGTGCCAAGGAAACGAAAATTAAGTTTGTCTTATTTGAAAGAATACTTAAAATTATAGAGTAACAACTTTTGAAGTTTTTCGTTTCCTTGCTTCGTTGTCGTGATATTTCAGTTTGTTTGTTTTTTTGTATGCAAATTAAACATTTGACGTCACGTGTGCATAATAAGTTGTCGAAAAAAGTTATATATCTTTGCTATTATCAAACCAACATAATTCGGAGGCAGCAAGTGCGTGTGTTTCGCCCAGGACACTAAACATGTCGATTTTCAAGTGATTATATATGACAATAGCAAAGATATCTACCTTTTTTCGATAACTCATTATGCACGTGCGACGTCAAAATGTTTAATTTGCACATCAAACAAACTGAAATATCTCAAGAACGAAGCAAGGAAACGAAAAACTGCAAAAGATGTTATTCTATCATTTTAAGTGTTCTTTCAAATAAGACACTTAATTTTCGTTACATAGGCACTTCAACAGGCAAGTCCTGACTTTTGTTTATTATTGATTATTTGCTTTGTTGAACATCGGAACTTTGAAGTTGTCCACGGTTTCAGCAAGATGTTTATTGCTATGCATATTCATTTTTCCAGATTGATAAATCATATGAAACAAACCAAAATTACTTGGAAGCGACGGTAACAAGCTTGGAGTAAGTATTGTTTAAGTAGTCGATCTTTATGCGTATTTCCTTATCAAATTTTAAGTGTAGCTACATATGATGAATATTTTGTTTAAGAGTCGTAGGAAAGGTTAGATAAGATCATTTTAAGTCAGAAGAGCTGTATTTGAGCCGCTAGTGTCTTAGAACTTTGATAAAACATTGATTAATCAATGTTTTAAGTAATAGATGAAGCATGAGTGGCCGATCTGCATGGGGATTTATGTATCGTACTTGTGAAATGAAACAATAGAATGAAGCTAATTAGTATTCATAACTTTTGATACAGATCACTTTGTCCAAAAGATGATCTTTATTGGGATTTACAGGCGTATACATGTGACTTGAATGCTACGTTTTGATTGCTTCTTAACCTCATTAATTATTCATGAATTTCGCAACAGTATTTCAAAATGAAATAAAAGAAACGTTCTCTGACCAAATGATTTTATTTCGAGACTGGTAGCCGAAAGCTCGTAATAAAATCATTTGGTCAGAGAACGTTTCTTTTATTTCATTTTGTCTTTACCTGGCCGCGCCTATATTTTTAAGTATTTCAAAAACGCATTAATAATTCATGAGGAAAACACAAAGGAAATCAGTACCATGTCCGTGGTTTTATATCTGATAAAGAAACCTCCTGGTTTACATAAACTTTAGCTTTGATTTTATCGGCTTAGACAACGTTATTTTTCAAACTTACTATGCCAATGAACTTACCAAATGTTCGTTTTTGAAGGTATTTAAAACATTCGCAGTATGTGTTTTATCAGATCTCGTGTTTTAAATCTGATAAAACACTGCTGCTCATGTTTTAAGTATGACTTACGAAATTAAATCAAGCATTCATTTCTTTTGAGTTTTTATCATGAATTATTAATGATTTGATAATAAAATATTATACATATAATTGTATAAGTATATAATATACTGTATAATAATATACGAACAGGATCCGGATAGTGAATTTATCTAAAAAACACTCATACTGTTGTGGTTTTCTTTATACTATATAGACGAGGGAGCGTTATTGCAAACATTCAGTTGCTATTTGAAAGTTCTCAACCTTCGTTTTTGGAAGAACTGAAGTCAGGAATTGATAGTAACGTGTTTGGGAACCTAACAGTGGTGAAAGAGAGTCTTACAGTAATGGAAGCAGGTAATAAAGAAATGCCGTATGGATAGTTTTCCCTCACATGATCGGTGGCCTCATTGGGGTGGTGAAACAGTACGAAATGTTTAAATAAAAATAGAGCTAATTTCCCATACCATAAAGATGGTAAACCAATATGGCCGCCATTTCGTTGTTTTGGTACACCAATATGGCCGCCATGACGTCAGATGAAACGATCTGTACCGAGTTCATAAAAGTTGTAAATGACCAACTGAGAATTATTACAAGATTGGCAATTTAAAGGAGATTTTTTGAAGACTTTTTCAATGCAGAGACTGGTACTAAATTCATCTAAAAAATATCATCAATGTTGTGTTCCAGTGTAGCGGCCACAACATTCTCTATACCTCATTAACCGTTTTCATACTAGAAGACGTTTAAGACGTCTAGTATAAATACGGAGAATAGGACAGACGAGTCAAAACGATCGGCTGTTAGCAGCAGACTTTATTATTTTTAGTGACTAAGCTTGTATACTGTAGTTCTCATTGCGACTATGGCTCATTTTGAAAACATTTTATTATGTCAGATACGTGCCTTTCAAAGCCTTGTTCTTCCAATGCAACGTGTACTGATTTAGAAGACGGACAGTATCAGTGTACTTGTAAAGAAGGATTTTCAGGAAATGGGACTTACTGCGAAGGTAATTTTAGCCAAATTAATTTAACCAAGTAATATATCATTAAATCATTTTTAGTTATTATAGTTTCAACCAATTAATTGTACTTTTCTTCAATCATTTCGACAACTTTTACTGTGACGTGACAAAGTGACGCACCCTTATCTTGGTTCAGTATATTTTGATACGTCAAAGGACTTTGGCAATAAAAATTAAGTTTGTTTCTTTGAAAGAATTCGTAAAATTCTAATAGAAGATCTTTCACAATCTTTTTGTATCTTTCTTCGTCCTCAAGATATTCCATTTCGTAGCATCGCTTTAAGTTTCCTATGTGATGCGTCACATAGTTTTGTGTGATGCGTCAGGGGCAGGGTACACAATATTTTCAGACCTAGAAAAATCAGTTATATCTCCAAGTTTGTTTAACGTAATAACTTGAAACTGTGCACATAAAAACGCCTTGTGACACTAAACATTTTATGGTGAGCAATCATAGAGGTGTAAGTGATTTTGTAATGTATGGAACTACTGTACCCTGCTCCTGACATCAGAGATCATCTAATTTACATATCAAACAAACTGAAATATTTTAAAAACGAAAAAGATACAAAAAAGTTGTAAAAGTTCTTCTATTACAACTTTACAAGTTTTTTTCAAATTTGACAAACTTCATTTTTATTGCCAATGTCCTTTAATCAATTAATGATATTATTTATAGAAGAATAGAAGAATAACAAAAAAAAAGGGGGGAGGGAATTTTATTTAAAATCTATTTACAAATTTACTCTGACATTAATATGATTTCTCTTCTGATATTTCAGGTTTTGTTTTTGTTGAAGTCGAAGTGGTTGTTAAACAAGAATTTACAGAAGAACTTAAAAATGAAAGTTCGCCAGTATACCAAGAAACTATTAGAAACTTTACAGCAGAGGTAAAATACTGCAAGCATTTTTAGGAAAGTCGTAGCTAGTTCAAACTTGTTTTTATGTTTTTGAAAAAAAATGTGTATATTGGATATAGGTATGTATGTATGTATGTATGTATGTATGTAGATGTAGTATTTGTAAGTATATATATATATATATATATATATATATATATATATATAACAATTATTCACCGAAGTGGAGGTGAATAGTATATAAAAATGTATATATTGGATATAGGTATGTATGTATGTATGTATGTAGATGTAGTATTTGTAAGTATATATATATATATATATATATATATATATAACAATTATTCACCGAAGTGGAGGTGAATAGTGCTGGATATCCACACCATTCACCGACACTGAGGTGAATAATTGTTTTAGCATATACCTCATAAATGAAATAATAAGTTTAACATTCTTATATTTTTCGGTATTTTCATACAAGACACTGTCACAGCCTCGATTATCTTGGCGTACTCGATATTTGTCGACAAAATAGTTTTTACAACTTTTGAATACATTAATGGCTAGAAAATTGTAAAGAAACATACCTGTGGACACTCTTCTACTTAGTTTTGTTGTCCTTTCTCATTATTCTACTATATCAGCCTTGTTTATCAACAAAATCTCCTTGCTTCGGTAAACAAAGCAAAACTGTCCGCCATTTTTTTTTGCCCGCAGGTGAATAGTGCAGGATATCCCGAGCTAGAGGAACCAATCAGATTGCGTGAAAAGCACTATTCACCTGCGAGGTATATGCTAAATATATATATATATATATATATATATATATATATATATATATATAATATTGCGTGAAAAGCACTATTCACCTGCGAGGTATATGCTAAATATATATAATATATATATATATATATATATATATATATATATATATATATATATATATATATATATATATATATATATATATATATATATATATATATATATATATATATATATATATAGGTATAGGTATAGGTATAGGCTTGTTACATTACACCAAGCTCTCAAACGTACCACATACATACATACGTTACAACTCATCATATAGATCGTGTTCATTTGACATCACGTACAGCGGCCATATATATAGGTACACCAAAACAGCGGCCATATTGGTACACCAAAACATCGGCCATATTGATGCACCAAAACATCGGCCATATTGGTACACCAAAACAGCGGCCATATTGGTGCACCAAAACAGCGGCCATATGTAGGTACACCAAAACAGCGGCCACATATAGGACCACCAAAACAGCGGCTATATTGGTGCACCAAAACAGTGGCCATAATGGTACACCAAAACAGCGGCCATATTGGTGCACCAAAACATCGGCCATATTGGTGCACCAAAACAGCGGACATATTGGTGCATCAAAGCAACGGCCATATTGATGCACCAAAACAACGGCAATATTGGTACACCAAAATAGCAGCCATATTGATACACCAAAACAGCGGCCATATTGGTACACCAAAACAGCGGCAATATTGGTGCACCAAAACCGCGGCCATATTGGTATACGAAAACAGCGGCCATATTGGTGCACCGAAACAATCATAGATAATGGAAGGGGACCTGGATAGGAAACTTAAAGCGATGCTACGAAACCAGTAACGATGTTTGCACAGCTTGCAATGGTAATTATACACTTATAAGCAGCTAATGGGTGGTCCCACATGGCCATGATCAGCTATTGCTGAAATTAAACAATAGTGTAATATCACTTAGTGTAATAGACTTATTGCTGTGATTAGCTCACTAGATTGTTCAAGGACCATGAAGATTTTTTTGAAGTTATTATTTTGGGAATCAGGTAAGGAAGATGCCATTCTTTTTTTAACTCTTAAGGTACCAGGGGTTCCTTTATTGACGAGTAAAATCGTCTGGCGTTAGTCAGAGTAAAATACAACAATAGAGTTGATCTTTGCGGGCATTTCGTACGACTCAGGCTCATTTTAGCCCGAGCCGAAAGCGAGGGTTAAAATTAGCTCTGAGAAGGGCCAAAATATATTTATAACATCAAATGTATTACTATTATAGTTATTTTTGTGGGCATTTAGAAGAAAATCAAAGACAGTACAGTAAACAGTATCTTGAACAGTGCCACCTTCGCGTCGGCGTATATTTCACTGCATTCATAACTTACAAATTTGGCGGAAAAACGCAACATTTGTCATTTTCGTAATTTTCGTTTGTCATCAAGTTCAGTAATCGTGAAAGTGCAAAAATTTCCATAAACCTGAACAAAAAGATAAAACAATGACTTTTGTTGAGCTTCCAGACCATGTATATTTTTTATTAACTATATATGGTTAAAATACTCATTAATAATTCATGACGAAAACACAAAAGAAATCAATACCGTAACAGTGGTTGTAAATCGGATACAGCATCGTCCTGATTTACATAAACTTTAGCTTCGCTTTTCTCGGCTAAATCAGACCGTATCCCCAAAATAGTTGGTAAACTTGATTACTTAGATGCATTTGTATATTTAAGAAAGATACAGCATTCGCAGCCGAGCTGTATCTGAATTACTACGGCTCGCTTGCAGCTCGCCTTGTAAATCAGATACAGCTCGGCTGCTCATGCTGTATCTATTACTTACAGTTTTCATTAAATTTTTGCGGATTCAGTTCAAAGATTTCTTTGTACTTATTTTGTTGTTCAATTTTACTAATAGAAATGGATCAATCATTGTCGATTTTAAAGTGGTGTACAGGAGTAAAACTCCTACTTCCAAGAAAGAAAATATAAAAATTGTTGTTGACGTTTTAAAAAACCCGCCAAAAATTGCAATTACCCTCGGAGACGATTTTCAGTTGAAAGGTAGGTCACGTGATATGAATATGTAAAATGTGTGATAGATAATAGGCCATTTGCACGTTTTTTCCAAACTTGTCGTCAAGCTTCAGTGAGTCTCAAGATTTTTGCAATCTTTTCGACATCCTAACCACAACATAAACCCTAATCAGAAATCTGGCTTACTCCCAAGCTTTTTGGAAAAACCTATTTGACGACATGTTTTGGAACAGCCGCGAAAGGACTGGACGGGCCCGTTTGAGTCATCCATTTTAGCCGAATCCCTAGAATACTGGCAAAGCATTCTGGTAGTTGTGGTCACCCAATGCCATGCAAATAGCCTATTGGGATAATAAAAGTAGTGTGCTGCGTAGGCAGTGTTGAAACAACAATCGAAATATGGTATAGTAGGTTAATACTGCCGAAACAGAGAACGTAAGTGGTCTAACGTTTCGAGCGAAGGCCCTTCGTCAGAACGTTAGACTACTTACGTTCTCTGTTTCGGCAGTATTAACCTACTATACCATATTTCGATTATTGGGATAATAGTTTGATAACATTATAAAGTGTTCATTTTTTTCCAATTTATACAATTGTTAAACACAAGAGTGCAATATTGGGTGCATTATTTTTATTTCTGCTTTTGTTTTTAGAAAAACCGTTACCACCTGAAAACATCAAAGTTGAAGACATAAAGGAAACTCAAATGTTGGTCAAGTGGGACGCACCGTTTCTACCTGATCTAGTTTCTGTTTCATCGTATATAATAAATTTTCATCCGGTTGGTGAATCTGCAATTCAAACGATCGATGTAAAGTCAAACAAACAAAACCAAGTGCTTAATAACCTAAAAAGTGATACATTTTATAATATTTACCTTCGTGGAAAAAACAAACATGGCGAAGGAAGAAATAGTACTAATGTACGCGTTAAGACGGCGTCGGGCGAAGAAGGTAAATATGTTTAAATTATTTAAACAATCAAAGAACTAGCTGGGGTTTTTTATTTTTCTAAATATATATAAACATTCATGACTTAGAACGTTATAAGTTTATTCTGTTGCTTCAAAAAAAAGTTATGAGAAGAATTTTGGATTTAAAAACCTTCAAAAAATTTTATGCTAGAAGTTATTTAAAGGGCATTGGCAATAAAAATTAACTTCGTCTAATTTGAAAGAACTCGTAAAAATGTAGTAGAAGTTCTTTTACGTAATATGTAAAGGCCGACAATGAGGACTAGACCGGGTTTTCAAGTACGAGGAATTTGAGTACTTGAAAACCCGGTCTAGTCCGAATTGGAGGCCTTTACATGACTTCTCAAAATCACTTAGTGTATTCCCAAAATGAATTAGTGCATTAGTAATTAGTGTATGGATGAGTAACTGATTGTGTGAAGTAATATTTCAAGTCCAAGGACTTGAAATATTATTTCAAGTCCTTGAACTGGAAATAATATTTCAAGTCCTCTGCCCAGTTCTTCCCTGGTATTTCAAGTCCCTTCACGTGGTGCAATTCAGCGCTTCTGATTGATTGATTATATCATGAATTATTAATGAGTTTGAGAAAGTTTTTTCGTATCTTTCTTCGTTTTCAATTAAGATATATGTTACTCTGATAAAAGGCTTTGCTCGAAACCTTAATATTTCTTTATCAAAACTATTCTCGGTAGTTCACCACATTTTCACGTTGCGTTGTTTTAGGGTGTTTTCCACACAGTAATCGTACAGAATACATATTTTATGCTAAAAGTAGCTTTTCATTTCCTGAAACCATAGATTTCACATAAATTATCTATCACAATTTATAGATGATATAGTGGTCATAATTATTAGTGTTACGGTTCCTGCATTCGTACTAGCTGTTGTTGTCGTCATCGGTTGTCATGTCCATCGAAAAAGATCAAAGCAAAGACGCTTGGGAATAAGGACAACGGTAGGTTATAGAAACACATATTGATCGAGAAACAAACAATGGAAGAATTAGGGAGAGAGGGAAGCAGGGAGGGAGGGGAAGAGGAAGGGAGAGAAGGAGGAAAGCGTGGAAAGATGGGGGAGGAGAAGGAAAAAATAAAAAATAGGGAAGAAGGACATCATAATAAAAGTTTGGTTGTGCACATGGAAACTATAGTTGGTTGACCCTTTCGTTGACAAAATAAATAAATAGAATAGACAAACGAATACATAAATAAGCATGCAGACACAACTGATAGATATTTAGCAAAAGACAGAGAAAATACTTACTCTAAGCCGTTATGCAAGTTAAGCTCGAATAAACAAATCTGGGATTATTTCTATTGTTTAAAAGGTATATTTTATTTTTGCTATTGCGACTGCCAATTTTGGTGTAGTATATCCTGTTGTGATTCTTTCTTATAACATTTACAGAGAAGAAATAGACGGCAGGGAAGAGGTGTAATGCCATTATCATTCAGTAACCGCCCTCATCCATCAGAATTGGCAAAGATTCCTATGGACTTACATCGCGTTTCGGTAGCACGATCTATCAATGAAGATCAACGGTCTACTCCAAATCCTTACGATGATTTTGACGTCGAGCAAAATGAAGAAGCCCTTTAATTCAGTTCATAAGAAAGAAACATTTTCTTTGACATAAATTTGTTATTTAGATTTGACGTAAACAAATTATTAATAAATTTTCATTGAAAGAGAGAATGAAAAGTGATGACTGGCATTAGAAGTTGCGTGAGAGTGGAGGAGATTGCGTTGAAGGTGAAGAAAAACAGACTGATGTGGTGTGCACATGTGAGAAGAAAAGAATAGAATAGCCCAGTGAGAATTGCAATGATGAGGAAATTTCCTGGAAGAAGAAGAAGGGGGAGCCAAGGAAAAGATGGGTTGAATTGGGTGAAAGAGGTTATGAACGAACGAGGACTTTACGATCAAGATACGCTAGATAAAATGAGATGGAGACAAGAAGTGGCCGACCTTGCACGAACAGGAACAGGGCCTAAACCATGGTACACGATGATTAAACAAATGCCAAATCCACCTATATAGTGATTTGTGGGACTGTCTAACCTTTAATGCGGGTATGACAAAGGCGATTAAAAAGAAATTTTGTTTAATTACTATTTAAAGAAGTAAAGTTAAAACTAACAACTATATATTTGATATTAATTGGAGCTATAGTTATGATTTCAAAAACCGTCTCGCTACTGCTAAAATATATGCATTGTCTTTGTTTCACAATATACATAGAAATTTGCAATTGCTTATGCAATTAAAGTGCTTATGAAGCGAAAATCGACTTGTTCTTACCACGTTGTCAGTGTGACGTCATCTGTGCATCTATAAGTGAACAGACAACGGTAAAATGGAATTTATTTGTTAAATAGATAGCACATAAAGAGGTATTAAGCTATGTTTTTATAATGGCTTTCGCAGTTTTCAGTCATTTTGGGGATATTTTTTACTGAGAATGGCACTATAGGAATTAGTCCCTATTTGATTCTCAACTTGAGGGTATTTAGACTAGGCTCGTAACCAGGAAATACATACTTTAGTTTACTATAAGATTTCCTGGTTATGATTTGTTTGGGAAGATTGAGCTATTATCTTATAACACATCAAGGCAATCTACTGTTCCAACATTTTTCAACCGACTAGCTCTCATTTAACAATTAGTCACCGAAGTCGAGGTGACTATCGGTGAATATTTACCGAGCCGCGAAGCGGCGAGGTAAATACACCAATAGTCACCGAGACTGAGGTGACTAATTGTTTTAGTATAATTTCAGAGGTTGATAAAAAACCAATAAAGTTGTAACAAAAACTTTTAAACAACTGCTTTCATTTTAACAGTGGTGATTCTGTTTACTCACAGACGATGTTAGCAAGCCACAGTCTTTGTCAGCGTAAAATTTCAGAATAAGAGTAAACAACATCCTACTTTGGAATTGAACTTGTACATACATTCAAATATATGCTAAAAAGACTTTTATTCTGCTGTTTTGGATCCTGTGTTACGGCTTTTTTGCACTTAATTCATGTTCAATATGTTCTTCACTCATGACGAAGTTTTCGAAAACATCGCTACGACCAAAACCTAACCAAAACATACAAAAAATACGAAGAATAATAGAAAATATACTTCCTTACCTTTATAAAGTTTTGTTTTTATGATATTTGATATGTAAAACATCTCAGTGATAAATGTTTTCAGTATTATGCTCTTTTGTTTGTCTCAAAAACTACAGACCCCATTTTGAAAAAAAAATCAACACTTCAATGAATCGACAAATTCTAAAATCGCATTCTTCAAAATGACAACTCCGAGGGGGAGACTGAAACGAGTAAAGTCAGTGCAGTGTTGAATAAGTACCAGTCTCTTTTCCAAAACTACTTTTGAAGAACAATTTCTTGTGATGTAATAGTCACCGCGCTGGGCAGTGACTATCACCTCAGATTCACCGCTGAGCGGACCAATCAGAAGGCTGGAAAGCCTCTTTTCCACTATGAAATTATACTAAATACATATAGTATGATAGCAATTCAAATGAATATTGATTTTAAACCAACATTAATCTTTCTAGTAAAGCTTTAAGGTCTTCGTATAGGTTTTCAGGGTCATTTCTGTAAAGCGCTCTCAATTCGTCAGAATTTATGCCACAAAAATAAAATAGATATCGTTAGAAAGCTATGAATTTGTAGAATACAATGGTGTCTTTGGTTTCGCGATAAACACAAACCGTTAATAGTTGTGAATTTTTAATTAAAACCAGAGGGCTTCACTCAGGACGACTCGAGTAAAGAGCGTTTTAATTTGTTCAAAATATTTCTTTGTAGTTTGATTCCGAGATAAATTTCCAGCAAAACGGTGTCAGCGTTTTTTGATATGTCGAGTTTTGCCGATTTTATTGACGACCAAAGTTAAAAATGCTGTTTTTCGACCAACATTCGGACAAAATAAGTCATAAATTCGAAACCAGGCAATAAATAAAAAAACGCTGATACCGTTTTGCTAGACATTTATCTCGGAATCGAACTGCGAAAATTTTTTTGAACAAAATGAAACGCTTTGTTCTTACGTCGCCCCGAGTGAAGCCCTCTGGTTTTAATTAAAAAATTCACAGCTATTAACGGTTTAGGTTTATCGCGAAACCAAAGACACCATTGTATTCTTCAAATTCGTAGCTTTCTAACGATATCTATTTTATTTTTGTGGCATAAATTCTGACGAATTGAGAACGCTTTACAGAAATGACCTTGCAAACCTTAAGGAAGACCTTAACCCGTTTCTGTATGCCTTTCCGGGACGTCTCCCCGGACGAGCGAAATCGTCTGGCGTTAGACAGTGTAAAAAGATAAATTGAAATGTATTAGTAAGGTTTGAGTACTGCCGAAATTACAGAATGGAGTTTCTAACGTTTCGAGCGAAGGCCCTTCGTTTCTCTCTGACGAAGGGTTAGAAACTAATATATTGCCGAAACAGAGAACGTATAGGAGTCTAACGTTTTGAGCGAAGGCCCTTCGTCAGAGAAACGCGGAAGGGCCTTCGCTCGAAACATTAAACTCCTACGTTCTCTGTTACGTTAGACTCCTACGTTAGACTCCTACGTTCTTTGTCAGAGACCGTATAGGAGTCTAACGTTTCGAGCGAAGACCCTTCGTCAGGGAGAAACGTGGAAAGGCCTTCGCTCGAAACGTGAGACTCCTACGTTCTCTGTTCCGGCAGTATATCTGACCTTACTATATTTCAATTTGTATTTCGACAGTGCGTATACGTAGCACAATACTTTTATTTCACTGTTTGTAAAAAGATATAAAGTTGTTTCACAACAACAATGCGCATGCATGAAAGGGTTAACGCCCACTTAAAGACCAAGAGCCCTCAAAATTAAATCAAAGAATCGTTTATATATAAACATTATAATCGCCAATAATTACTTGCACTTAAATAAAGTGAACAATCGGGAAAATATGATTGGCATTCTTGCTTCGGGTCGCCAAACAGCAATTATTGCTAGGTGAGTATAAACGTTTGCGTGATATATATATATATATATATATATATATATATATATATATATATATATATATATATATATGTATATACAATATTAGAAACATGTTTTAACCTTTTAACGTTCAGTGTACGATATATCGAACGTCAAGAACAAAACATTGAGCGTGGGAACAAAGCAAAAACAATGAAAGCATGTGAAACACACACCCTCACACGCACACACGTTCATTCCTAATATTCACTTTTTTGAATGCAAAATTTTAGTTTCTTCACAATGGGAGGTCGCGTATGGGAACAATCGACGTCGTTATGTATATAGTGGTGGGTATGATTTGTTGTTCATGATTCATAGTTACAAGCCTCGCAATCAAAGCTCTGGAAAGTTTTGTTCTCCTTCAAGGCATTGTACAAGTAAGTGATAATATTAGTTAAGTTATGAAATATATGTGGGTGTATATGTTGGTAATCTTCTGCTTGTTTTATGGATATATATATATATATATATATATATATATATATATATATATATATATATATATATATATATATATATATATTCGCTTATACCTCAAAAGTCTGCAACAGGCTGTTTCATCTAAAAAAGAATCTTCGGAAAGATCTGCCTGAAGATTCTTTTTTAGATGAAACAGCCTGTTGCAGACTTTTGAGGTAAGCGAAAATCTATATTTGCTCTAACTATATGTTATCCAGCACTCTTTGCGTTTCGTAGACAAAAACCCACACGTATATATATATATATATATATAATATTCTTGATAAAGGCGCAGCGGCCTGAAACGTTGAAAATTTGAAATAAAAGTTTTATTGTGAACAATCTATAAATGCTGTTAAAACTTGTTGATCATATATATCTATATATCTATATATCTATATATATATATATATATATATATATATATATATATATATATATATATATATATATATATATCTATCTATCTATATCTATCTATATATATATATATATATATATATATATATATATATATATATATATATATATACACATATAGCGAATGGAAACCATATTATAAATCTTTAGTGCATGACTGATTATACATGAGCCGCGATTAACCAGGCTCACGCGATTGATTATAGGATCTTACTGTGGTTTTAACACTCGCATAAACTCAATTTACAAAGAAGAATTGGTTTATAGTCTAGATGTGATTGATTAGATGTAAACAAATCTGAACGTTAATTCAAATCTCCTTTTGCGGACACGAGTCAGCCGGGTTGATTTTATGTCACGAAAATCTTTCTTTGACTACAAAAAGTAAGTTTTAACGTTTTGTTTTGGAAGGTTTATGACTGCTTTACTGGAATCAAACGCATGTCTCACTGGGTTTATCGATATTAGATGCTATTGTACCCTTACCATGCAACCAACATGGCCGCTGTGTCTTTGTCCTCTAAATCTCAGTGGATTGATTGCAATCCACCAATTGGTTTGAATATTTATTCTTATTGATTTTTGTTACCAAGCATTTATAATAATTATACTCGAACTAATAGCGCTCCGTCGTGATGACGTCAGGATTGATATTTGTCCGCTTTTACGCACAATTCTTGCTGTCCAAACAATAGATAATGGCTCATTTGCAATAATTTGAAAGTCAATTTTGGTTTGTTTGTCCACTTTTTGGGCTATTAATAGCAGGTCGACGGTACGCTATTAAGTAGCTGACTATCAATCTCTTTGTATAACTTAAGTGCATGAGTTAATAAATAATCGGCGTAACATTTTTATGAAAAGTTTAGACTTATATTTTTATATGAGTAAGAGGCAATAAATTAAATTAAGTTAGATGATGATCGAAGTTCGATTGGAGCAAAACTAACTTAAGCCTAGTTTTCATTTGTCGCATTTCATCGCCGATCATCGCCGATGCTCACATTTGCGACGATCGGGGATTGTCTGGGATGATCGCCGATCATCCCAGACAGTCGCCGTCGATAACCGATCAATGCGGGAAAATAATATTTTTTTTGTCAAAATGGGCGCCCCCTAAACAACAGATTATTACTCTACACGAAGCTTTCACTCGTCATAGCGCTGGTACTGTGTAAGAAATATAGAAAGAAGAGTTTCTGGGTGCGAAAAATATTTGAGACAAGGGAAGAACCGAAGAATCATGGCAATTTCATGCATGTTTGAAGTGCTTGGTTTTCTTCCAGAGACTGGGTCCTAATTTGTCTTATTTCATCGGATTTCGGTTTTCATTTGTTTTGCTTGTCTTATTTCATCGGCGACGGTCAGCGATCATCGCGGCAAACAATTTGTTTTTGGTTCTTGCGATGATCGCCGATGATCGCCGATAATCGGGGATTGTCCCAATTGTCGGTTTTCATAATCCTATTTCATCGCAATTCATCGCAAAGCTGTTTCGCCGATTCTCGCCGATGAATTACGATATATGAAAACCAGGCTTAAAGACTGGACCAAAACATTTTCATTTATTAACTCTTTGCAATTGTTCTTTAAAGTTCCCGTAAAGCTGACAATGACGTGGACAGTAATTTTCCTTGCCGTACTTACGTCTTCATTAGGTGAGATTTAATTTTGTACATTATCTATTTATAATACTTATATTTTCTTTTTAGTCAGACTTTTCATCTACTTTGAGAACTTTTACGATCATACACTAATAAAAACGGAATTTTAAAGGATATGGGCAACAAAAACAAAAATTTCAAAAGCAAACCAATGACATGAAGAATGCAATCTAGTGCGTTATTTAGACCCAAATTATTCCAATAAAACAACTTAATTGCAGCCATTGCATGTGACGTCACAAGATGGGTAAAGTGAAAACTTTAGTTAGCCATATTTTCACATATATAAATCTGAAACTCATTTTTTGTGTATGATTTTCATTCTTGATTAAACCACAACACTTTAAAAGCATACCACAGAAATTCAGCTGCCAGAAGAATAAGTTTCATCATGTTTACCCGCCTAGTCAACCTCGTCCCCAGGGCATTTTGCCTCCACGTTGGGAGTCGGCGAAAATGGCCCTGGCATCGGCTGGTCACGTGACACCCAGAATTTTGGGGTGTTTTGGCAAGAAAATTTATGCGGTCTTTGTGTTTCGTTTTTGTATAATACGTATACATGAATAATAAATAAGAAATATTTAACGCTCTGCCGAATCACTCATGTGAACCTTTATCATAAATGCAACTGGCTAGCATTATTCATCATGATACTCCCCACGATTATCCAGGATACATTTAAATGTCGGGAAGAAACATATATCTAATGTTGTACTTGACTTTAACCAAAGCTATCGTTACAATTCTTTGGATGAACTTCGCAGAGTGGATTTATTGCAATTCATATTTTGATGAATAAATTACAATGTATCTGAATTAATCAAGTTTTTAAACCGGCCAATCCGATTATAGAATCGACCAGCCGATGCCAGGGCCATTTTCGCCGACCTCCCAACGTGGAGGCAAAATGCCCTGGGGACGAGGTTGCCGCCTAGTAGGCAAGGCCTTACAACAAGATGGCGAGCGGCAGGATTGTCCTTTGTCGAAATTAGTGATGTTGTTTGGCACAAGAGTTGTTTTGTTTACTTGGATTACCATCGCAAGACAGTTTGTTAATCAGAAATTACAAAATGTTTACTTGTAATTTTTGTTACTCTTACCCTTTAACATCAATTCCAGCCCAGCTGGCGCTGTGCATAATAACCTATAAAGGAAAAGTTAGGATAAAAAATAAATAACACTTTAGTGTCTTTCCTCTGCGTTCAATGATATCCAAACAAGTATTTTAATATGCTCTTATTCTTTTTATTATAGGAAATATTGATAATAAGGAAAACCTCATCAATGAGAAGAAACTTCGAGAACCGTCCATACAGCAACCAACAAAGAAACAACTATCAATTAGTAGGTTAAAAATCCTTTGGTATTTTTAATAAATATTTTATAGTTTTTTCGTATGTTCTTGCTGTACAAGCTGTCGTAAGTTAAATTCAGAGAAAACTCTGAGCTCCAGATGGGACTCGAACCCACAACCTTCCGAATGCCAGCCGGACGCTCTCACCACTGAGCCACTGGAACTCAGATGATAGACCATTGAAAACAACTTGAAAACACTGTTAGATAGTTTCAGAAATTGCAGCTTGATGTTAGTAATAATTGAAACTAACTAACAGTGTTTAACTGGAAACTTACTGTTACAACGCGACTTGTAGACCAACAAGTACTTGTAACCGAGCGGTTAAGACTCGTTCCTGGAGGACTGGGCACAGTCTAAGGTATAAGTACCTTAATTAACCTTGCTCCGCTATCTGAGTTCTAGTGGCTCAATGGTTAGAGCGTCTGGCTAGCATTCAGAAGGTTGTGGATTCGAGTCCCGCTTAGAGCTCTGAGTATTACTAACTAACACAGCTTGTACAGCAAACAACTGACAATTATAACTTGAAAACAACTATTGAAAACAACTTCGGTTTACTATCTGAGTTCCAGTGGCTCAATGGTGAGAGCGTCCGGCTGGCATTCGGAAGGTTCTGGGTTCAAGTCCCATCTGGAGCTCAGAGTTTTTCTGAATTTAACTTACGACAGCTTGTACAGCAAAAACATACGAAAAAAACTTTACCAACTCAAGCTGAAAACAATAACGTACAAATATTTTATAATTCACCATTTTTGTAGAATACTGCAATAGGCGAGTTACAGGGTGTTGCGCGCGCGTCAATTTTTCAAAAAACTGGCCAGCTCCACTCAAAGTAAACATACTGTTCAAAATAAACAAAGTATAGATGCAGTTTCTGGATGTTTAACACTGTTATTCTGCTGTTGTTGGCTCGCTAGCAAGTCTGTTTGCCATTGCTTACTTTGTGGAGAGCCCGCCAAGAGCCCGCCAATTTCTTTGCAAAACGATGCGCACGCAATACCCTGAAATTCGCCTATTACTGCTATATTTATATCAATTTAGACCGTCATTTTTTGGTGGAAGACGAATCAGAAGAACATTTTGAACTTCGTAAGCGCCGTGCAGTTCCGACCCAAAATGAAACAGACAGTGGAAGTAAATTAAATAAATGTGAAAGTAACACTGCTGGAAGTGGAGATGGTAAGTCCAGGAATAAAATCCAAATATTATTATTATTATTATTATTATTATTATTATTATTATTATTATTATTATTGTTCTTTATTTAAGGAGGATAAGTTTTTCAGCAGAGCTGGTGGGGTCCTCCATTTATAGCTAAGACCTGTAGGTGTTGATTTTACGGAGGGAGGAAAACCGGAGAACCCGGAGGAAAACCGGAGAACCCGGCGAAAAACCCTCGAAGCACAGGAGAGACCAACTAAACTCTACTCACATGAGTCCCCAACCCAAGAACGTGGTTATTCCCAGACGGTCACCCATCCAAGTACTAACCCCGTCTAACTGGGCTTAACTATTGGTGAGAGGCAGCGCCCTAATAGCACACGCCACCCGTGCTCCGGATAAAGCAATTGACGGTACCAAAATTAAAAACATGGCGGTGGTATACATTTAATCACAATGCTTTGCGACCTCAAATCAGTTTAAATAACAACTGAACATTGTTTGTCATGCTAAGATGGATTAAGTAGGCAAGAACTTCACTAGCTACCAAAGTTGATCGAATATAAAAAGAATATAAAAAGTTTAAAGAAAATGTACTAACATTTCGTTGCTAACGTGCAACATCTTCAGAATGAAAGGTAATAGGCGAGTTTCAGGGTGTTGCGCGCGCATCATTTTTAAAAAAAACCTGGCAAACTCCACTCAAAGTAAACATACTGTTTAAAATAAACAAATATAGATACAGTTTCTGGATGTTTAACACTGTTATTCTGTTGTTGTTGTTGCCTCGATCGCTAGCAAGTCTGTTTGGCATTGCTTACTTTGTGGAGAGCCCGCCAAGAGCCCGCCAATTTCTTTGCAAAACGATGCGCGCGCAACACCCTGAAAGTCGCCTATTGAGTAGATGAGAGTATATATAGATATATATTTACAAACAGAAACTGACAATTTCCCATGTCCTCTCATGCCATTCAATCACGCATCCATTATACTGATTACACCCTATTTCACCTAACAATTTCTCGATCATCTCTTCCTGTCATTCTACTTCTAACTTAGAACTCTTTATCCGAGAAAGCTTACTTATTTCTAAATTCAAACCTTCTCTCGACGAAAACATCACATCTACACCACTTTCTTTATTCTAGACATTTCCTGCACCGTTTGACTTGACACTTCGTTCTTGTCACTTCTTATTGGTTTGCCACCTAATAAATTTTCTTTAAACTTTTTATATTCGTCTTCAATTTATTATGGGTTTCCATATTAAGATACTGAGCTGGGCTCTTATATTCATTTTGTGATTGCGCCTTCCGCCCGGAAAATCGGTATTTGAATTTATTAAATTTGCCACTTAACGTGTGGCAGGAGAGAGGAACATGCAGAACTTTCGTCCCAATTCACACCAAACTCCTATGTGTAGACAACTAAGACCTAGGTGTTGATTTTACGGAGGGAGGAAAACTGGAGAACCCGGCGAAAAACCCTCGGAGCACAGGAGAGACCAACTAAATTCTACTCACTTAAGTCCCAAGCTGGCGGGGTACGATGTTATTCCCAAACGGTCACCCATCCAAGTACTAACACCGTCCGACCGGGCTTAACTATTGGTGAGAGGCAGCGTCCTAACAGCACACGCCACCCGTGCTCCCCAAGAATATTACGAGTGTTTGCATATATTTAAATTTTTAAATATTTTCTTTATAAATATGTAGGTTTGGATTTATGTGCTGGCTACTCTTGCCAAGAAAATTTAACTTGTTCATGTGACAATAATGCGAATAGTACGGCAGTGATATGTATGTGTGATGATGGCTTTGGTGGTAATGAAATAAACTGTACAGGTATAAATGATTGTTAAAATATCATTATTGTTTTATCTCAAAATAATTTTTAAAATTGAATCACCTGACCAAAAAGTCGCTATACATTGTATGTATTTGTATGTTTGGTTGAACAATACGGGCCCACCGCAGTCGGAGGAGCCAGAAGGCCCCTTAGCTACTACCCTAAGGCATGGGTGGGCGCCACTCCCTGTCCCAGATGGTGTTGATTTTACGGAGGGAGGAAAACCGGAAAACCCGACGAAAAACCCTCGAAGCACAGGAGAGATCAACTCCAACTCTATTCACATGAGTTCCAAGCTCGAGAATGGGGTTATTCCCAGAACCGGGTGTAACTATTGGCGAGAGGCAGCGCCCTAACAGCACACGCCACCCATGCCCCCCCCCCCTGAACAAAAACACCTAATTTAAAGTAATTTAATTCTACAATATATACAGTATATATCTGTATGTAAAGATTTAGACATTACGGAACAAACAAAAAAATGTTACTGACATTTTCTACCAATGCGCAGCATCTTATATGAGTCATTATCAAGTTTATGTAAATCAGGGCGAATCTGTATGCGATTCATTTTTCTGTTTAGTTTTCTTCATGAATTTGTAATGAAAAATTCATGAAGAAAATTAAAAAGAAAAATCAATATCTGTAAATCGCATACAGATTCACCCTGATTTACATAAACTTTTTCCCCAATTTACTTAGCTAAAATCTCTCCAACTGGAAAAATAGTTTGAAAACATGGCTATTTAGATGCGTCCATTTGATAAGTACGATAAAGCATATCGCAGCCGATCTGTATCTGATTTACTACGGCTCGCTTGCGGCTCGCCTTGTAAATCAGATTCAGATCGCTGCTCATGCTTTATCTATTACATACAAGATACCAGTAAAGATATTAATTATTTAAATATACTTACACGTGTAAGAAATACACGAGTGAGAGAGTGAACCGTTCCTGATTTTATCTAATTGATTAGATGTGGACGAGTGTCTCATTGCCAGTCAATGTGATATTAATGCCTCTTGTAAAAATGCAGTTGGGTCGTTCACTTGTTCATGTAATAACGGCTTTAGTAGCAATGGATTTAACTGCACAGGTATCAGTGTACCTTTTTATTTCTACTTATGTATCTAATTTTAACATGAAATTGAATATTAGCAACGATGTACTGACGGTGAGATAAAATTTTGTAAACCTTATATTAGACAAATATTTATTTAATCTAGATTTTGACGAATGCAAAGACAGCAGTGTTTGTCCAGACCAATCTTTATGCAAGAACAGCGTTGGCTCTTTTTCTTGCATTTGCAACGAAGGATTTTTGAAAAACAAAGATGGCCAATGTGTTTCAGGTACGTTGTGCATGCTTAGTGGATAAGTAGTTGAATTTTGGAGAACGTGGTTTTGACTTTTTGTCTCCTCATCAGAATCTTTAGTAAATCCTTCACTAAATCCTTTAGTAAATCCTTTGTAATTCGTAAAGTGTTTCTATCTGTTTCGGGGCCGCAGTAATTGGCATTAGCTGTTGCGGTTGCCCAGCCTGTTGTCTCAATGTCTGTATTTATGTTTGTAATATGGCAATCATGGCAAAGTTAATAAATAAATAAAAGTAAAATAAAATACTGTTATGCAAAAAATATTCCAAGTACGCTAAAGAAAATATGGAAGCAGTAATACGCATTTTTGAATGCAACTCATGTAGTGGTTTCAAACATTCGACGTATGGGTCTGTTCCTGGTGTGGTGTGGTGCGGTGTGGTGTGGTGTGGTGTGGTGTGGTGCGGTGTGGCGTGATATCTCTTATTTAATATAAATAGAAAAGGAAGACGTTTTTCTAAAAATGGATTAACAAATTGTATTGTACAGGGAAGTTTTTAATTCTTTTGTTTTCAGGAGAAGAGATGTTCGACGTTACAATGCGACTTAAGTTGGATTACGAACCTGCTTATGGAGATAGTACCACGGAGGAGTTTAAAACGTTAGCAAACAAAATAATAAATGCGGTATGTAATATGTTTGTAACTATAGTAAACAGTCGAAAAATTTATGGAGTACTATACAATAAATGTAACTAAGGACAAATCAATTTTTAACTTCCAATTATCCTGTTTGTTTGTTTGTTTGTTTGTTTGTTTGTTTGTTTGTTTGTTTGTTTGTTTGTTTGTTTGTTTGTTTGTTTGTTTGTTTGTTTGTTTGTTTGTTTGTTTGTTTGTTTATTTATTTGTTTGTTTGTTTGTTTGTTTGTTTGTTTGTTTGTTTGTTTGTTTGTTTGTTTGTTTGTTTGTTTGTTTGTTTGTTTGTTCTTTTATGTGTTTGTTTGTTTGTTTGTTTGTTTGTTTGTTTGTTTGTTTGTTTGTTTGTTATGTTTGTTTGTTATATTTGTTATGTTTGTTTGTTTGTTTGTTTGTTTGTTTGTTTGTTTGTTTGTTTGTTTGTCTGTTTGTTTGTTTGTTTGTTTGTTTGTTTGTCTGTCTGTCTGTCTGTCTGTCTGTCTGTCTGTCTGTTATTTATTTATTTATTTGTTTGTTTGTTTGTTTGTTTGTTTGTTTGTTTGTTTTTTCGTTTTTTGTGTGTTTGTTTGTTATGTTTGTTTGTTTGTTTGTTTGTTTGTTTGTTTGTTTGTTTGTTTGTTTGTTTGTTTGTTTGTTTGTTTGTTTGTTTGTTTGTTTGTTTGTTTGCTTGCTTGCTTGCTTGATTGATTGCTTGCTTGCTTGCTTGCTTGCTTGCTTGCTTGCTTGCTTGCTTGCTTGCTTGCTTGCTTGCTTGCTTGCTTGCTTGCTTGTTTGTTTGTTTGTTTGTTTGTTTGTTTGTTTGTTTGTTTGTTTGTTTGTATATATTTAATTAAAACTTCAAAGCGTTAATATATTTAACCATGTAGTACATTATTTTTGTAGACTGATAAAGCATATGAAATGAACAAAAATTATCTTAAAACACGTGTGATCAGTTTCGTGTAAGTAACTAATTTATTATACAATGCCTAATTCATTAATGCTAAATACGTATGTCTTGTATGTAACCACACATGTTTGGGAAATAGCGTGCTTTGGGGAATATCGAAGTGTATATGTATGACTCTGGAACTGAAAAATTGTTTTTGTTTGTAAATTGTAGACCGGGAAGTGTTATAGCAAACATTCAATTGATATTCCAAAGTGCTCAACCTTTACCATTGACCGAACTAAAATTGGAAATTGAAAATGGAACGTTTGGAGATTTACTTGTGGATAAGGAAAGCATTAAAGTGACAGTGGGAGGTAATAATAATAATAACAATAACAATAACAATGACAATAACAATAACAGTAACAGTAACAGTAACAGTAACAGTAACAGTAACAGTAACAGTAACAGTAACAGTAACAGTGACAGTGACAGCGACAGCGACAGCGACAGCGACAGCGACAGCGACAGCGACAGCGACAGCGACAGCGACAGCGACCGCGACCGCGACCTCGACTGCGACCGCAACCGCAACCGCAACCGCAGCAGCAGCAGCAGCAACAGCAACAGCAACAGCAACAGCAACAGTAATAGTAATAGTAATAATGACAATAATAATAATAATAATAATAATAATAATAATAATAATAATAATAATAGTAATAATAATAACTTTGTTTCAGTGTCAATGTATTTAGCTCATTTGCTAATTGGGGACACTGTTTAACTTTACGATTTAAAAGAATAACATGCAGTAAAATGTATTATATAATATAATATAATTTTTACAATATAACTATATATATTTACAATATACAGTATAATGTCTATCAAACGTCCCTTTTATAGAGTAGACGTGAGCATATTGAGCAAGTTTAACATGTGTTATATTATAGTAAATAGAACACATACATGGTTTAGAAACTCGTCCAAAGTGATTGTTCTATGTTTTTGTTCAAGTTTATGGAAATTTGTGCAACTTCACGGTATTGTATTTTCTGTATAATGAGGCAGTCATCCAATAGCAACAGTCGGGTGTTTCATCGTCACGTGTTGTGGTGCTTCGTCGTCACGTGTCCATAGAATTTACTTCCATATAAGGAACTCCATTGTCAGTTCAACATGACCATGCTTCATGTTGAAAGACGATAGAGCTTCCAAACCATGTATATGTTCTATTAACTGTGGTTATATTTAATATGTGTTATGTTAAGTTTCAATATGATTGCTAGCTAATTGATTGTCTTATTTTAACACAGACAAGTGCGCTTCAAAACCTTGCTCCACCAATGCAACGTGTACAGATTTAGAAGACGGACAGTATCAATGCACTTGCAATAAAGGATTTTTAGGCAACGGAACTCATTGTGAAGGTAAAACAGCGAAATACTTACTTACCAAACAGAAATATAGGTTTATACCACGTGACAATCAATATATTACCCAACCTGCTGATTTCTTAAAAAGACTGGATCAAGCAACCTGTAGTTTGAATAATGAAAAAAGTTTTTTCTTTTTTTAAGGTTTTGTTTTTGTTAGAGTTGAAACTGCTGTCAAACAGGTCTTTACCGAAGAATTGAAAAATATAAGTTCACCAGAATATCGCAAAACCGTCAGAAACTTTACAGCAGAGGTAAAACATTTTCATCATTTAAAGTGCCTATGAAGCGAAAATTATTATTGTCTTAAATGAAAGAACTCTTAAAACTTCAACGTAACATCTTTTGCAGATCTTCGTTTCCGTGCTTCGTTGTTGAGATATCTCAGTTTCTTTGATATGCAAATTAAACACTTTGACATCACATGTATATAATGAGTTATCGGAGAAAGTTCTATATCTTTGCTATTATCAAGCGAAATCACTTCGAAGCCGATCCTGTGCGTCTATTTCGCATACAGCATTATACATACAGATTTTTAATTGATTTCGTTTGATAATAACAAAGATACCGAACATTCTCTGATAACTTATTATACACGTGTGACGTCAAAGTGTTTCATTTGCATATCAAAAAAAATTGAAATATCTCAACAACGAGGCACGGAAACGAAGATCTGCAAAAGATGTTACTTTGTCGTTTTGAGAGTTCGTTCATTTAAAACAATAATAATTTTCGCTCCATGGGCACTTTAATAAACTTGGTCACGTTGGAAAAACACTTTACCAATCTACATCTCCAAAGATTTTGGGGTTAATGATAAAAAAAAATTTAGCAATGGTTTATGTTTTTGATGCAATATTTAACAATTAGATTATGAGCTCGAAATTTCTATGAGTGAATAGTTGACGAAAGCGGAGCTCGAGTCAACTATCATCTCATAGAAATTGAGAGCGAATAATCTAATTGTTTTAGTAGAAACTAATTTGTGTACCTTAGTTCTTCCAAATTATTTCAAAAAACGAAGCATAACCATTATTTCTGTGCGAAAACCAAGGCAAAACAATCTGTCACTCCTCGTGTCCTCCATGTTGTTTTACTGCATGGCCGCGCGAGTACTGGTACTCAATTTGCTACTCGCTATCTATCGACGAATAGATATCGAGTAGAGTAGCCAATAAGATTGCAGCATTTGCAATAGAATACTAGTAAGTTTCTACTAAATATATATATATATATATATATATATATATATATATATATATATATATATATATATATATATATATATATATATATAATTTATTTATTTTTTTATTATTTTTTTTTTTAATTTTTATTTTCTTGTTAGCTTACTAGGCTTTTCCAGGATGAACCTGATTTTGTGAGAGTTGTTATTTTGGCTATCAGGTGAGAAAATGTTTTATCCAATTTCATAATTAGGCACATTTTTATTATATGTCAGATATTTCTATAATTTCATAAACACAGAACCACTGAAGATTGTGAGACACAATTCAGGAAATTTATAGTTAAGATTATATTACTGTAACGTACATTAACGTACGACTGAGAGTTGCAGCGTTTATTTTATCTGGAATTTACTGCAAGTTTTCTTAAAAGATTGTGCAGTACAAATGAATTAATTAATATACCTATATAATAATAATAATAATAATAATAATAATAATAATAATAATAATAATAATAATAATAACAATAATAATAATAATAATAATAATAATAATGGAAACTTTATTGAAATACTTTATATATATACAATTATAAATCTCACTAATTAAGGTAATTTATAATTGACTACTTGAACCTATTTATTGTTTACAACTATATCTGAGAAAAATTTGAATTTAAAATGTATCTTCAAATATCCATTAAGTCTGGATTTGTCCAATCCTTGTTTCTACAACAAAATATATAGTATGTTGTTCTGATGGCGATAGACATTATTTTCTTAATACAAAAATTTTGGTGTTTTTTATCAAGAGCTAGATCGTTTAACATCTCCAAAAAGGTACGACATTCTGTTGAGAAAACACCTAAAGAACTGATTGACAAATTTACAAATTTGACAGTTTTAAAATGTTCCTTTTGCTGTGTAATTACATCCCTGTATCTTGCTCTTTTGCGATTCAACGTTAGTTTTGAGATTAGATTCATATCCGACGGAGAGTTCAAGGATATAGAGACATTCAGTGGAAATGGAAAGAAGCAGATCTGGGCGATACGTTTCACCAGTTATAATCGATGGGCTCTTATATCCAGGAAGATCAACGAAGAGATTAGAGTTGATGACAGGTTGTAGTGTTTTTGCAATAAAGTTGAGAACAGAGTCATGTCTCCATGTAAATCGTGGAAGGTACGATTGGCATCCAGCAACTACATGTAGGAGGGTTTCAGGGTTTAAGCAGAAGGAGCAATCAGAGTTCGACATTATTCCCCATTTAGTAAGGTTTTTGCGGGTGGGAAGAGAGTTATTGATGTAACGGATGGTAAAGTTGTAAATGTTCTTTGGTAAGTTTGATTGAGATTTAGACCATATGCTGTTTAGTTTCGACAGTGAGAACTTGATGACGTTAGAGAAGAAGGAGCCTTGGAGAACCAGATGATTCTGAAGTTTGTTCTCTTGTCCGGAGTTGAAACTTTTAAGAACTTCCTTTGTCGAGGTGTAAACGTCATATTGAATGTTTGTATGGTCACATGTTGATTCCCAGAGATCTTTTATGGAATCATTTGGGGAGTTTCTTAAGGCGTTACGAAGAACTGTTTGGCACTGAGTAAACTTGATAGATGGAGGGTAGATATTTAGACCGAACTTATTACTGGTAAGATATACATTACTTAAAGTTCCTGATACAGGTATTTCAAGCCAATTGCGTATGTATTTGTTAACTTTTGAATCCATGTTTTCAGAGACCCAGGTTTTTGATAAGGTAGCAACAGTAAAATGCCAGGAGAATTTGGATAAGAGGTAACGACTATAAAGTAGAAGTTTGTTTTTCGGGTGTAGAGGTTTAAGATCAATTTCAGACATAACATCTTCAAGGAGAGTGATTAGCTCTTGTTTGTGCTCTTTGTTGGACATACTGAAGTCAAAGTATTTTCCTAAGTATCGGAACGAGTCTCCAATTTTAGTGGCAGGCATCAATTTATTGTTAATCAGAAGTTTTGGTAAATATTGAATTGATTTTGTTTGACTTTTCTTAATACCAAATGTACTACACTTATCAACTCTAACAATCATGTTGGACCATTGACACCAGATCGAGAAACGATTTAAAAGATGTTGATTTTCTGAATCTTGACCGCTTATTACCGCAGCATCATCAGCAAACTGGAACCAATGGATTGGGTTTAAAAATTTTGTGATGAAACCAAATTGCCGGTATTTATCAGCTTTTATGTGTTGAATAAATGTATTGAAGCACATATTGAAAAGTAGAGGGCTAAGACAGTCTCCTTGAAGCACTCCGCGGCCAACAGTTATGAATGGAGTAGAGAATTCTGATGTTATAATTGCAGTATTGAAGTCAGTATACAAGCTCTTTATAGTTTCACTGATGTGATTGGGAATGTGATGATAATCGAGGACAGATTGAATCAGGTTATGATGGACTTCACCAAAGGCATTTTTGAGGTCAAGTAGGGTGATGACAAGAGAACGTTGTTTTATTCTCGCTTGGTTGATAATATTTGTCATTTGAGCAGTGTGTTCCAAAGTGCCAGCCAGATTAGGTGTGAAGCCTTTTTGAATCTTATGTTCAATAAAGTTATTAGCCGTTAGGAAGGAGAACATAGCATTGCGGAGACATGAAGTAAGCACTTTTAATGGTATGGTTTCTAGAGTAATAGGACGGAAATTGGATGGGTCATTTGTGTTGCCTTTTTTATGGATAAGTATAGAACATGCTATTTTCCATTCAGCAGGTACAGATTTAGAAGACCAGACGCTACGTATTATTTCGGTTAGATAAGTGCGTAAAAATGGACAACGTTTAAAGCAAATAATTGAAAGTTGATCAAGGGGACAAGGAGAACCAGACGCTTTCATCCTGCGAATAATATTTGTAATTTGACGATAGGTTGGGGGTTCAAGGTCAAAATTGACGACAGGATCAGATAGCTTTGGAATCCAGCTGGGAATATAGAACAGTTTACTTGGATTAATTGAATTTAGAGTTTTGTTGAAATAGGTTAGGCATTCTGTCATAGTAAAGGATGGGAGTAAAGAATTGTTCTTATTCAGGACATTTTTAACGTAGCCCCAAAAATTTCTACCAATGTAGTTGTCGTGATTGAACGTTTTGTCTTGATTTTGAGTTGTCTCGTTGATATTGTTTTGACTAGCATTACGAAGCTTGTCACGCAATGTGCGAGTTACGTATTTAATTTCATGAGAATCAGCGTTTGAGAGTTTTAATTGTTTTAGAGATTTCTTTAGGTCCTTTACTGTTTGATCTTTATACTTATTCACTAGGGCTTTATCCGGTATCTTCTCAACATGACCAAAGTTATCAGCAAAATAGTTGTATACCACATTATTAAGTTGCGTTATGCTTGAATTTAGATCTTGTACTCTGATTGGTGCATCTAATTGAAGCGCAAATTTGAAATAGGTGTTATAGCTGTTGACCATTCTGTGTCACTTTTGGGAAGATTTATTCCTTTTCTTAACACTGGAAAACTCTGATCATTAACAATGTTCGCATTCGTATCGATTTCTTCAACTGTAGAATGAGTGGAAATATTGGTAGAATTTTCAGTAGACTGATGCTCAAGATCTGTAAGCAGTTCGTCATTTAATCCATGAATTATACGACAACTACGTTGGTGCATTTTAAGACCACGCGTTCCTTTGCATGTTTTACCACAATAACACTTTACGGCGTCAGTATTTGAAATCCGGACAGGAGAATGCATAACTGGCATTTGGTTTACTGTGTTACCACGACGATTTTCTTCAGCTTGATTTATTCTTTGTTTGCAACGCCATGAATGTCGGCCGAGCGTAACGAACTCTTTTCCACAGAACGAACAAACAGCGCAAATTACCAGCATCGCGATAAGACTTGAGCGAATCATTATTCAAATCCTAGTTAAGCTTGATAGTTATAATATTTTGAAGAATATACGGTGGTTCAAGTAAGAAAACGGCGATAAAACTAACAACATGTACAGAGCGCGTCTAAGCAGCTCTGCTCAATGCTGATAATAATAATAATAATAATAATAATAATAATAATAATAATAATAATAATAATAATAATAATAATAATAATAATGGCATACATAAGCCTTGTTTTAATTTATTTCTTTATATTTTACTCTGATGAAGGGCTTTGCTCGAAACGTCAGTATTTCTTCTTCAAAAACTCATTAACAATTCATGAGGAAAATTCAAAAGAAATTAAAGTTTAATCAGTGTCTTTATATATGATAAAGATATAACCTCTTGATTTACATAAACTTTAGCTTTAATTTTCTCGGCTTAGACATGCAAGGTTATTTTTCAAACTTACTACGCCAATGAACTTACCAAGTTGTTCGTTTTTGAAGCCTTTCGATAAACTCGCATTTCGTGTTTTATCAGTTTTTATATCTGTCTGTATATAAGCCTGTCTGTATATAAGCCTGTCTTTATATCTGATAAAACACTCCTGCTCGTTTATTAAACAATATATTAAAACTAATCTTGGCAGTTTATCATGCACCTTTTTACTGTGGGCTACCCAAAACACACTTCCTACACAGCACTCTACCTTTTTACACCCTTACATAATAAATACTTTTCGTTTGAAAATGCAAAGCTTAATATGTTATTACCTCACTAGAAATGGATCAATCATCGTCGATTTTGAAGTCGTGTACAGAAGCAAAACGCCTAGCACCAAGACAGACAAACTACAAAATGTTGTTGACGTTTTAAAGAAGCCGTCATCCGAAAATTTTTTTAGGCAGAACTTTTTGATTAAAGGTAAATGAATATCACAAAGGCTATAAAAATATCCTAATTAGTATTATAACCTTTCGTAAGCGGTCAATTCGTTTCATAAGCTCTTTAACATTATTTTACAATCGAAAAGGATTGGACTTAGGCGACTTTATGTGATTTATATATCATTCTTATTTGATTAGTTTTGTATTTTATGCATATTCGTAAATTTAGTAATTCATAAACAAAACACAATAGAAATCAGTACCATGCATGCCTGTGGTTTTATTTCCGATAAAATATTCTTCCAGTTTTGATTTACATAAACTTTAGCTTTGATTTTCTTAAATTAGATATGACTTAATTTTCAAAATAAATAACTCACCAAAGATGTAATGGAAATCTCCTCAAAAGGAGTGACTTGTTCAGAGACTCTCAGAAAACCAAATGACATAATCATCTCCCTTTGGGAACGAACATGTTATTTTTAAAAAATCCTAATAATACTTGTCTGATCCCTACATTATCCTATAATGAATGAAATATCTCCTGAAGAAGTGGATTGTGCCTGGGAAGGCCAAGGAATCTGATAAAATCAGAGATTAACAATCAAATAATAACACAGTGCATCTACTGTAGTCTGTAGTGTATACTTTAGATTCCGCCAATAGCCTTGCCAATATATTGCAAAATTGTACTAGGTACATTATAGCAATAATTTTGTAACTTTAAAATCTATGATAATTAAATATTTCATATCAAAAACACCACGTTCAATTTGACTCGACACATTTTCCCATTGATGATGCAAAGTGTGACGATTCCCGTGGCAAGGCAGCACTTCCCTTGCGATAGTAACTCCTAGTTATATACTATTTTAATTTTAATTTTAATTTTAGAACCACCACCACCACCAATAAACATCACACATGACGACGTCAACGAAAATCAAATCTTAGTGAAATGGGATCCTCCAAATCTGGCCGATCAATTTTTTATTACATCATATCTGATAAGTTTTCATCCTGTCGATGAATCTGCAATTGACACGAAAGAGATCGTTTCAAACGAGAAGAATATACTACTTAATAATTTGAAAAGTGATACTTTTTATAATATTTACCTTCGAGGAAAAAACAAATATGGCGAAGGCGAGAACAGTACAAGTATCCTGGTTAAGACAACTCGGAACGAGAAAGGTAAATCATTAATACAAAAGAAAAATACTAGAGAAACTAAACACCAACGGTCTAATAAAAATTACAAAACACGCCATGGGGACTTCTAATTGGAATTTTACTCCGTTGGTCACCTCTCTTAATTAAACATATTGAGCTCTGTAGCTTGGTTTTCTGGGTCAAATCAGTCAGCATTATATGTAGTTATAATACCGTGCCTGCTTTCTAGTATCACATTGATGGATAACGACAACAACCATTGCGACGACGACAACAACAACAATAACAACCATCACGACGACGACAAAGACAACAAACTGCATGTTACATCTGTAAAAGCACTATACTTTTAATATAACGAAATACACGAATTATCTTTTGTCAGAATATATATTAGTTAAATTACTGTAATCGGGTTATTTTTCTCCAGTTTTATAGCATTTGTTCTATTTTCAACTCTTGTATTACATGACCAGGAACCATTACTAACTGTCTATTAATTCTTTTTTTTAATCTTAGATAATCAATTGGTCGTAATCGTTAGCGCTGCTGTTGCCTCATTTGTATTTGTCGTCGTAGTTGTGATTGGTGTTGTTATAGCCATACGTAAAAGGAAAAGAACAAGGGAAAGAAACGAGAGAATAAAGGTAAAGGTAAATTAAAGATGAAAGCAAAAGGAAAGAAGAGAATAAATAAAGAAGGAAAGTAGTAAATTAACAATGTAAGAAAAAAGAGATGAAATTGAAAATGAAGATGTTATCAAACAGCGAGATTGGAGGAACCAAAAGCCTGAAACGGAAGTAGAGGGAGGGAAGCATGTTTTCTTTAAAATTATACAAAGGATGCGTTGGGAGGGAGGGGAAGGTGAGAGAACAGACACGGAGGCAGCTTAGAACAATGGAAAAGGAGGATATCGATAAGAGTATATAAGATATATTCGCTGTATAATAGAAATGCAAACAAATTATCAGAATTATCAGTATAAAAAAATAGAAAATTTTTAGAATAAAATGTTGAGGAAATTATTTGAAACGTTTCGCTGTACTGTTTAAGTATATTTAAATTAAAATAATATGAGAGAGTATTCCAGGTTTATTAAAGGGTCCTACTCCATTTTACAAAAATGTTATTTTGTAATTAGCATTGCTTATACTAGGTTTGTCATACGGTTTATAGAGAAAGAGGAGAAGGAAGGAAAGGCATGAGATTGGCCATGGATTTTCATTGAGAAGTAGTAGTTATCCTGCACACTGGAGGAGAAGTCCTGTGGAATTACATCACGTCTCTACTGATCCACCCATCAGTCACAGCTATCAGAATGTTCATGGCAATTACGACGACGTGTCGGAAGATTTTTTCGACTACAATCTTGAACAATAATCCAAGATTGTAGGTGTTGTGCCCATAGCTGTTTTAATTAACAAATAGTTTACATTTTTCCGTGTGTGTGTACTGTAATAATAGATCACAGATGAGGTCACAGCGTCTAAAGAACAAAAAAGTACAAGTGGCTGCAGTCTTTACACCCTGCGACGTCTTCTGTGGTCTATTACAGTATGCACACGGAAATATATGTAATATTTTTCATACAAAAAATATTCAAGAGGTTTATCCAAGGCGGATTTTTGGGGCATGAAAAAAGAATATCAAGCCTGTTGACGTGGATTTGACCGTTTTGACGTAATGTCCTTTAATAGATCACCGTCAACAACCAATGAAAATCTACATAGAAGTCACGTCATTATATATATATATATATATATATATATATATATATATATATATATATATATATATATATATATATATATATATATATATATATATATATATATATATATATATATATATATATATATATATATATATATATATATATTTGTGAAATTCATTACTAATTCATGAGAGTTTTGCAGCCAATCCAATTTCAGAAATTACGTCACATGTATACCCCTGTAAACCCCATACAAACTAAAACCAATGATGCTAATTAGTTACAACCACTAGTGGATGTATTACAACCACTAGTGCTTGTAACTAATTAGCATCTCAATATCCCAAAGGGATTTTTACTATTTATTCATTTCACAAGTTGTTTACAACACTCGCGTCCTTGTTGTATATTCAATACAACACGGCCGTTCGTGTTGTAAACATTACATATATATATATATATATATATATATATATATATATATATATATATTGATAGAATACATTGATTTTTTAAGGGTTTTCAAAAACTATATATATATATATATATATATATATATATATATATATATATATATATATATATATAGAAAAGAGAGAGAGAGAGAGAGAGAGAGAGAGAGAGAGAGAGAGAGAGAGAGAGAGAGAGAGAGAGAGAGAGAGAGAGAGAGAGAGAGAGAGAGAGGCGTGAAACTCTGAGTAGCAACTATTCTCAAAGTTAACTATCTGCTCTACGTATAAGTATTGAGCACTCTTGGAAAACCTTACAAACACCCATATATATATATATATATATGAATAAAGGTTTAAAGTGTACTCACTGTATAAGATAATAGAAATGTGTTCAAGTGAGTGAACCCAATGCTATTATCAGGAAATGTCGCATCCCATTGATTCGAACACGCCAATCCAAACCAAACCAAATGAACAGACCAAGAATAGCTACTCCCCCTCGGCAGGTCACAAATTAATGTGCTCGGCACTTGGGACACCGAGTGTCGCCTTAAAAGTAGGAGTCGCTATAAAGATAAAGGATATAATGTGAACCACGCAAAATCCTTATAAGGTGTTAATATTGAGTTAGTCAAGGTCATGGAACATTCGAAGAAAGGATAGTAAGTAAGTAAGTAAGGACTGGGGCTAATCATCCTTACTTGCAGCCAGTGGCTGAATTGCAAAGGACGCAGATCAACGTGGCCGTGTCGAGGCATATCAAGGCGCTCGAAGCAGCCGCCAACGACACAGTTCAGACCACGGATCACAGCTGAGATGTTAGGTGTTGACTTTATGGAGGGAGGAAAACCGGAGAACCCGGCGAAAAACCCTCGAAGCACAGGAGAGATCAACTACAAACTCTACTCACATGAGTCCAAGCCGGACAACGGGGTAATTCCCAAGTGGTCACCCATCCAAGTACTAACCCCGTCTAACCGGGCTTAACTATTGGTGAGAGGCAGCGCGCTAACAGCACACGCCACCCGTGCTGCCCATCTTTGGTTTGGTTTGGATTGGCGTGTTCGAATCAATGGGATGCGACATTTCCTGATGATGCGACATTTCCTGATGATGCGACATTTCCTGACATGTGTATTATTTAATGTGGATTGCATGTGGACTCCGTAGGTGATCATATAGATAATTTCAAGCTCTTTCAGAAATACTCCGTGTTAATATAAAATGGCAGAACTCCAGCTTTCTTGGATGGGAGACTTCGACCTACTAAAACAGTTCGTCAGCGAAAACCTTGAATTAAGCGGTGAGTGGATTTCCCCAGGTGGTGATAAGAAAACCTTAAGCGACGGTTGTACATCCATCTCATGGCGGAAAAATAAGAAAGTATTGTCAATTGACGGTAAGGAAAAGAACAAGCTAAAACGTAAGCTGTGCTCAGTGATTTGCGGAGAAGATTTTGAAGAAAATGAAGGTATATCACTTCAAGAAGCCACCACTACAAATGACAATAGCCCTTCCGATTATACATCTAACGAACTATCGACCGAGGTAGAAGGTATTAAACTTGATGTGACGATCGTAGAGCAGACAATTAAATTTAATACGCATTCCATTAGAAAAGTCGAAAGTGATCTGGTCAGGATAGATAGTGATTACGAAGAAATACGCCAACAACTCGACAAATTCAAGAAGGAAACTCAAGAAATTTTACAAAGGCAGACGAACCAACTTCCATCATCATTTGAATATTCAAATGTCATATATAAAGATATCCCAAGGGGAAAAAAGCGCTGTCACGATAAAGCTACCTGTGCAAATGATTTCACCGATAACAATGGAAGTAATCCCAAATCATACCCTCCTGTAGCGAATTCCATTCAAGGCGATAGCACAGCGTGCTTGGATTCAGCAACGTTACCGTCGCAACCAGCCGACTACAGAGAAAAACACCAACTAAGACACAGCTGTGAACAAGTTTCATGGTCAAAACCAAAACGAACCCGTACTTCTGGCTCTTCACAATTTAATCATATCCAAGATGATGAAATACCGATTAATAAGAATCGTTTTGAACCGCTACAGATTATATCTGATGAAGAATCAGAAAGTGAATTCTCAAACCCAACCCACGCATATGAAGACCAGATTACTGCTTACAGATCTGCGCACAAGTCCAAACACCGGAAAACAAGTGAGGCCAATCGAAGATCACGCAGTCAAGTCTCCTTACAAGACCAATCTATCGGTGTCCAATGGTCCGGTCAACAACGACAACTACCTCGAGCATCCTCAACCTTATCGAATCCAAAGATGCGTAGGGGTCGAGATTCTTGCCAGGAACCAGCCGCTAACAGCAGAGTAATCAAACCTCAGCGAAAGAAATCTAGAGGACAGCCCAAGGCAAACCCGAACACGCGGAGTCGGGGTTCTTCCCGAGGTTATTTTACCAAAAACAGAGTGGCACACCAACAACGACATTATCTCGAAAAAAACCCGAAAACGAGCAGCCAAAATTTTTTTCGGGAACGAAAAACGAGCCGCCTGTCCAACGACTGGCTCAATTACCTAGAATTTGTCCAACACGTTATGAGATCATAAACCCGTCCGTTAATACGTCCGCCAATACCAGCTGTAACTACCATAATATTATTCCTGTTGTTATTTCACGCCGTGGTGACTGCTCGAGTATCCCACCTTATAAGAATAGTGCTTGTGCCGCTCCTAACCTCTTTAACAGAAGTAATCTACTTAAAATTAAATCAAAAACACCCTCCAAACCTCCAACGACGAGAAAGTATGAATATGTCCCAAGAATTCTCCTCTCCAACGTGAGATCTCTTGTGCCCAAAATCGACGAAATTCGTCTTCTGGTGTCGCAAATTAATCCGGATTTAATCTTCCTGACGGAGACGTGGATGAGGGACACAATTGGCGATAACCAAATCGCAATACATAATTATAATACACTAAGACGAGATCGCATTGAGGATTCACACGGAGGTGTTTGTCTTTACATGGTCAATAATATCAAATTTAACCGTTTAAGTGATTTAGAAGACGACAATTTTGAAGTACTATGGGTTCAGGCACGGCCACATCGTCTCCCCCGTGGCCACCACTGTCTGGTCGTCGCAACGATTTATCACCCTCCAAGTGCAAACAACAATGAAATGCTGCAATATTTAACAAAGTCAGTAACTGAAGTTGAAGGGAGGTATCCTGGGTGTGGAATCATTATTGCAGGTGACTTTAATAAGTTGGAAATCAAGTACTTCTGTCGCCAATTTGGGCTTAAGCAGTTGGTAAACGTACCAACGCGTGAGGCAACTACACTCGATTTTGTATTAACCAATCTGCACAATTTCTACCACACAAATGCCGTTGAGACCCATCCACCGTTTGGTCTGTCTGACCATAACACCATTGTTATCCACCCACAGGAAAGATCACATAACTCACGTAATCGTGTCATTTACAAGAGGGATACGAGACCCTCCCGTAAGATGGAACTTGGTAGATATCTAAATCAAGTTGATTGGAGTATTATTGACCTGGCTGAAACGTGTGAGGAAAAAACCGAAGTATTTACTAATGTCATCGCTACAGGATTAGACCTCCTCATGCCTGAGAAAAAAATCAAGCTGCACCATAATGACCCTCCATGGATCACCGAGAATTTCAAACGCGAGATTCAAAAGCGGCAACAGGCGTTCTCATCAGGCAACACTATCGCCTTTAAATTTCACCGTAACAAAGTCAACGAAATGAGGAAAAGATGCCGTATTAATTATTACGCCTCTAAAGTTAACCACCTCAAACAATCGAAACCCAAAGAATGGTGGGCCGAAGTTAAACGTATATGTGGGGCAACTTTGCCCTCGGGACTTGACAGTTTAGTTTCACAATTACAAATCGAAAATATTGACAAAATATCAGCATCTGACATTGCCAATTTAATCAACGATAGTTTCTTGGAGCCAATGACAGAATATAGTCCTCTCAGTGACCACGATCTACAGCTTTTGATAGAAAGTTCTGAAGGTGTCTTGCTCGCTGACATGAACATGACTTCATCAAAGTCTGTATACAACAAATTGAAATCGTTGAACTCTGCCAAAGCACCAGGTCCTGATGGTATAGCGAACTGGGTCCTAAAGGAGTATGCAGAAATTCTAGCTTTACCTATTTCAAATTTGCTAAATGCTTCGTATATAGAACAAAAGTTACCACTGGCTTGGAAGCGCGCAAACATTACACCAATCCCGAAAGAGAAACCCATTACTGATATCAATAAGCATCTCAGACCTATATCACTCACTCCGGCACTATCCAAAATCGCTGAAGATTTTGTTGTTGAAATCTATGTAGCCCCTGCCATTCTGAGTGTCATTGACCCATCCCAATTTGGAGGCATACCACGCTCTTCAGCTACACTAGCTCTTATTAACATGATTCATGAATGGGCCGAGGCTACGGACGGTACCGGTGATGCTGTTCGAGTGGTTCTCTTTGATTATCGGAAAGCATTTGATCTGATCGATCATCGAATCCTTGCAAGAAAAGTGTTTCAGCTTAGTATCCCTCTCGCAGTGAAGAAATGGATTATCAACTTCCTGACGAATAGGGAACAGAGGGTTAAATTGTCAAGGGATTGCTACTCCGAATGGCGTGGAGTTCCGTCAGGGGTCCCACAAGGCACTAAACTCGGCCCTTGGTTGTTCATCTGGATGATCAATGATCTCAGACCACGTGCAATTGAAAACTGGAAATACATTGACGATACAACAATCTCAGAAGTAGTTAAAAAACATGCCCGTTCCACCGTGCAGGAAAGTGTAAATTACATACAACAATGGTCTACAGATAACCGTTTGCAGCTTAATAGTACCAAATGTAAAGAATTAAGAATACACTTTGGAAGAGATAAATTAGAATTCCCTAGTATCCGTGTCAATGGCAGCGACCTAGATATTGTTGAACATGTTAAAATTTTGGGCCTAACCATTAGTAGTGACCTAAAATGGAACCAACACGTTAACAACATTGTAAAAAAAGCTAACAAGCGAATTTACTTTATTATCCAACTCAAACGGGCTAAAATTCCAGCATCGGAAATATTACTCTTTTATTGTACATGTGTTAGACCTATCCTTGAATACAGTACCCAAGTTTTCCATTATGCACTACCTAATTATCTCAGCGATGCTATAGAACGAGTGCAACAAAGAGTACTTTCCATTATTTACCCAGGTAATCGCTACATGGACTGTCTAACACAAAGCAATTTATTAACTCTCCGTTCCAGACGAAATGAGGCCTGCCTAAAACTGTTTAAGAACATTGAAGGTAATCCAGATCATAAGCTTCACTGCTTACTTCCAGCAAGGACTGTCCAACATCATTGTTTGAGAAAGCAACGTGAGTTCACGGTACCCTGTGTGAACACCAAGAGATTTTTAAACACTTATGTAATATCAACCGCAAATGAAATAAACAGGTCATATAAGTTTTAGTCACAGTCATTTGTGATTCATAGCTAATAGTTAATTCTACAATTTCGATTTTATTGTAATTAGTCACATTAGCGAACGTGTTTTATTTTAAAATTTTGTTTACTATCTCATTTGTAACTTGTAAAATATTTTAGTTTGTATATACATTTAATCTTACGATTCTTGTACAACTCACACAATTCAGTTTATTTGTAAACTGCTAAGTGAAGTTTTTAATAAACTACTATTAACAACAATAGCATTGGGTTCACTCACTTGAACACATTTCTATTATATATATATATATATATATATATATATATATATATATATATATATATATATATATATATATATATATATATGTAATATTTCTCAAATTCATTAATAATTCATGAACCAAAAACAAACGACGTCGGACTTTATCGGGATTACAAAGCCCTAGTGCATAAAAAACTCGCCTTTGGTTCGCCTTTTCAAAAAGCACTCAGACTTTGAAATCCCGGTAAAGTCCTCCGTCTCGTATTTGAACTATTAGTTAAAAACCTCGTCATCGTGCTTTATGTACTGTATATAATAAACGAGCAGGAGTGTTTTATCAGATATATCTGAGAAAACACGAACTGCGAGTTTATTATACAGCTTTAAAAACGAACCACTTGGTAAGTTGATTGGCGGAGTTAGTTTGTAAAGCTAAAGTTTATGTAAATCAGGAGAAATCTTTGTCACATATAAAGATACGATACGGTCATGATTTTCTTTTGTGTTTTCCTCATGAATTATTATTGGATTATGAATTATGGGTTTTTGAACATTGTATATAGACGCGAGCCGAAGGCTAGCGTCAATATACAATGATAAAGCACGATGACGAGGTTTTTGAATAACATCTAAACCATCATCATAAAGGTACCTAAGGTTATAACAAAGCAAGTCAATCACAGAATGTGGGAAGCTATAAATTATCATATTGGTGATTGGATCATGCGCTGTGATACAAAAGAGTCCACATTTTGTATTCAAGGCAAAGAGGAATAAAGTTCTCATCTAATAAACAGCTTGTTTGCAACTAAAAGTTGCCTCTCTCTCTCTCGTATGGGGTCGCTACCAGTTTACCCTTGTCGAGATTGTTGAGGGACAAGTGTCTATATATGTGATATAGACCTGATTAATAAAACATCAGTGTCTATATCACATTTATATACAAGATTAATTTCTTTTGAATCTTCCTCATATTATATATATATATATATATATATATATATATATATATATATATATATATATATATATATATATATAACAAAAGCAATATATCACCATATCTGTAACTATATATTGAATAAATATACAAAGAACGGAGGTTTTATGCCAGATACTGTGCATTCAGATACGTGAGGAATATTTATGCCTTACCTCTTACACAAATCCGTGTCAACGAGTGATGCACGGCATTGCCTGAGCTCGTTTACCGGGCGCGGCGATAAGTAAAGTGTGAATACAACAAACGACAACAATTTTGTTGTTTGGTATAAAATTTGGCTATGGGTAGCTAACGACATACGCAATAGCCGTTTTATTAAATTGGTACATAATAGATAAAAATAACTTTTAAAATAAATTGTCAAATTTGAAGTTCCAACTTGTGCCCGGTAAAGGTGAGGGCCTAAACATGCCTAACTTGCATATCAAATATCCACCATTTACATGTACATGCCAAAGCTAGGGTGGCAACGCACGGGGAGGAGGAGGGCAAGTGAGCAAGAGAAGAGCGTGTTAGTTCTTTCACCGCCAAAACTGGAAAGGCCTTATGAAAGCCTGTGCTCATTTTTATATGCTCGTTATTCCCGAAAGGTGTTCTGGGAACTCTCGCCCTATTCCACCTCGCGCATGACCGCGTTTTATTTTACATGCATGGTTCAACTTTATTGTACAGTATATAATAGTTTTTGTTCGAGGTAAAACATAAAAATTCTATTGGTTCCCAAAAATTCATGAGAGTTCCCTAAACATGCCACAGCATCGTAAACAAGATACGTGAGGAATATTTTTGGCAGTTCTGTTAGTGTAAAAAGTGAGTGTATCACCATAACAAATGCGTTTGTTTCTGCCCAAAAATATTTTTATTGTCATTAGTTTGATAGATTGAAAATCAAATTTTTTTTACTTAACTTTACAGTGGTTACACATATTCTATATATATATATATATATATATATATATATATATATGTTAATATAATTTGAAAAAAAACGTGTCAGGAAATTTGAAAGTTATATTAAATTCGGCGTGGGTATTAAGTTTTACTGGAAAATACTGGCTTTAAAAATTAAGTGAAACAGAAAGGAGTTGCCTTAAAATCTTTCAGCTAGTTTATAAGCCATCGAACATTAAATAATTAGGAATAGTAAAAACTGTTTTAAACCCAAACTACGTGCTTAGTTGTTCATCCTTTAGGCTATTACACTGTTTAAATATTTTCAGTGGTGCGTTGCTCATCATTATCGTATGAAGGATTTCCGTATGCATTTGATTTCTTCGAAAGTTGCCCTAACTTAACTGGATCTGCAAACTTCGGTTCCTGTCGCATTGAACGACGTTTCTAAAAAATGTGTTAATAACAATAATTAGTATTTTACTATACGCCGTGAATTCATGCTTAACTATAATCAAGACGAGAGAGAGAGGGGGGGGGGGGGGGGGGGGAAGAGGGAGAGAGGGAGAGAGAGGGAGAGAGAGGGAGAGAGAGGGAGAGAGAAGGTCGATATATTCTATTTTCCTCTATCGAGCTATCTTCATCTCACCTTTTCTCTAAGACAATAAAGGCCAACCAGGACAGCAACAATTAAAAGAATCACCACGATGACTACGACAACAATAATTACCACTTTATTATTATCAGCTAAAAAAATTCAAGAACAAAGAAAATAATTAAAATGTTAGTCCTGAAGACATATACAATTCACATACGACTATAAAATTGTACAGCCGCATATAAACTTTATTGACTCGTTCCAAGCTGAAAATTCTATACACTTTATTATACTTTATAATTTAACTATAACAATTTACTTAATTAGACAAGGAGACTTGTGGCCTAACAAATATACCTTAAATAAATAATTAGAAATAGTAAAAACTGTTCTTAATACTCATATCGTGAGTATTAAGAACTCTTAACTACTAAAATGCGATATCTTGTTCAGCAAAAACTGGCCAAACTATAAAGTGGAATTGTGTTGGATTTTTTGGACACATTTTAATGCTTTAATTGTAATGTGTGTATCATGTTCTACGCGCCCATTCCAATTGAGGTTTCTTGCGTGGGTATTTTGCATGCATATAGGTAATACTCATGCAGTCTCGGTTATATTCCAACATACTGTTGTTGATTCTAAAACCAAATATTCGATTGGCGTTTTGTTATGCCCGATAAAGAATGCGACAATCAACTGCGACTGAAATGAGATTGCTCTTTCAAATGTCGAATATACTGTACACCACTTCCATAATAGCGACTAATTTGCGTAATTTTTATGTATATCTTATTAGTATAATTTCATAGTGGAAAAGAGGCTTTCCAGGCTTCTGATTGGTACGCTCAGCGGTGAATCTGAGGTGATAGTCACCGCCCAGCGCGGTGACTATTACATCACAAGAAATTGTTCTTCAAAAGTAGTTTTGGAAAAGAGACTGGTACTTATTCAACACTGCACTGACTTTACTCGTTTCAGTCTCCCCCTCGGAGTTGTCATTTTGAAGTATGCGATTTTAGAATTTGTCGATTCATTGAAGTGTTGATTTTTTTTTCAAAATGGGGTCTGTAGTTTTTGAGACAGACAAAAGTGCATAATACTGAAAACATTTATCACTGAGATGTTTTACATATCAAATATCGTAAAAACAAAACTTTATAAAGGTAAGGAAGTATATTTTCTATTATTCTTCGTATTTGTTATGTTTTGGTTAGGTTTTGGTCGTAGCGATGTTTTCGAAAACTTCGTCATGAGTGAAGAACATATTGAACATGAATTAAGTGCAAAAAAGCCGTAACACAGGATCCAAAACACCAGAATAAAAGTCTTTTTAGCATATATTTGAATGTATGTACAAGTTCAATTCCAAAGTAGGATGTTGTTTACTCTTATTTTGAAATTTTACGCTGACAAAGACTGTGGCTTGCTAACATCGTCTGTGAGTAAACAGAATCACCACTGTTAAAATGAAAGCAGTTGTTTAAAAGTTTTTGTTACAACTTTATTGGTTTTTTATCAACCTCTGAAATTATACTAAAACAATTAGTCACCTCAGTCTCGGTGACTATCGGTGTATTTACCTCGCCGCTTCGCGGCTCGGTAAATATTCACTGATAGTCACCTCGACTTCGGTGACTAATTGTTAAATAATCTCTTCTGGCCCCGTTTGTGTGTCTGCAATTCAAAAGAATCTTTGCTTCATAACGCGGTCAGAAAGACTCATTTAGATACAGTAAAAGAATATTTAAAGTGAAGGCCTGATTATAAAAGTGGTCTATAATTAGTCGCAAAATGTGCTATTACTTTTTTTATTCCTTAATGTTGCATGACATAGATTTATGGATTATCAAAACGTCGCTTTTTGGTTTTTCCTGTTAAGATAGGATTTTGAATACCAGTTATACAGTATATGCTTTCATAGATGACATGTGTTTTTTTTTATATTAATGTATATTTCGCAAAAAAAATTCTTGTTTTGGTAAGAATGTTTCAAGAAAATGTTTCTTGTTTCAGAGAAAACAAGAAAATATTGAAAAATTTCATGTCAACATGTTTTCTAGTTTCTAGAAAGTGTATATTGTTTTATTAAGAAAATTTATCTTCCCAAGATATTTTTTTCCTAGAGAAGGGACGAAAAGTAAAATTTTTTTACTTTGGTGAGAACATTTTTCTTGTCTGGACTGTCTTGTTTAAGAAAATAATTTCTGATTTAATCCGAGGGCTTCCCCAGAGGTGAATAAAATCGTCTGGCGTTAGCCAGAATAAAATATTAAAGACCGATTTGGACAAAATCTTGCCTAGATAATTTTTCCTATAGAAGGGACAAGAAAATAGTTTTTAATTTAAAAAATATTTTCTTGAAAGAAGACTTTTTTGTTAGAACGAGATCAGTTGATTTTTTGCGGTGCTTACACGAAAAGACTTGTTGCCTAACAAATACATACGAATTGAGAGACAAAATCTAGCCTAGATAATTTTTCCTATAGAAGGGACAAGAAAATAGTTTTTAATTTAAAAAGTATTTTCTTGAATGAAGATTTTTTTCTTAGAACGAGATCACTTTATTTTTTGCGGTGCTTACACGAAAAGACTTGTGGCCTAACAAATACATACGAATTGAGAGACAAAATCTTGCCTAGATAATTTTTCCTATAGAAGGGACAAGAAAATAGTTTTTAATTTAAGAAATATTTTCTTGAAACATTATTTTTTTCTTAGAACGAGATTTTTATTTTTTGCAGTGCTTACACGAAAAGACTTGTGGCCTAACAAATATATACGAATTGTGACACACATGCATACGCTTGAACTTGTCCTGAGTATTAAGAACTCTTCTTTTTCGGGCATGTTTCCATGATTTAATAGTAATGCGTGTACCATGTTCTGCATGCATATTCCACAGTTTAGGTTGTTTCGGTATCGTCATAAAATTACACAGTCAGAATTGGAAAAAGTGTTCAACCTTCCTCCGGATGGGTTTTTAAGTTTAGATAACCTTCCTCAAAATATATAGCGATAATTTTGTGTTTTGCAACGTTCATGAATACTGCGTGACTTTTACAGTACCTTGGTTTTCTAGGTTTTCCTATATAGGTAAGCTTTGGCATACTACAAATCTACAATAACTACTAATAACTGACCGCTGCTGACTGACAGCCTTACTAACTACCCTCGACTACTGCGAAGTTACAGACATCACAGCAGACATCAGCGTACATGTCTCACACATGTAACTGCTGCCACTGCCAGTGCTGCATAATTGTTAGTTAGCCAATATTTTGCTGCAAGTCGCTTTTCTTCTCGACACCTTGCTTGGTCAGTTGTAACTTTCTCAGATTACCGAATGTGTTGTTTCACGTGTTTTCACTTTAAACCTTCCTCACTAAAGTAAACCTTCCTCTGGGTGGTACCCGCATACCCGCAGCTTTTTTCCAACTCTGTACACAGTTACAGTATATGAATTAATTGTAACTTACTTTCCTCTTGAAGTGTTCTAACATGGATGGTATTGCTTTTCTCTCCGTGGCCTTCATCATTCACACCATGGACTGTAATGACGTAGTATGTATCACTTTTCAGATCGCTCAACTGTCTGTTAAGTCTTTGGGAAACAACGTCTTTCGTCTGGAATTTTGTCTCACTTAACGTTTTGTAACTCACGATATATTTGTGTATTCCAAAATACTCTGATTCGTCCGGTTCTTTCCAAATAATTAGAATCTGATCCTCTGTCACCTGATCAGCCGAGACATTTTTTGGGGGAGGAGGTGATTCTACAAGAATAAGTTAAAACTACGATAAGCAAAACAACTACCTAACCAGTTACTTATGCACTGTATATATTTTCTAAATTTCGTTAATAATTCATGAGGAAAATTGAAAAGAAATTAAGGTTTAATCTGTCTGTGTAGCGTGGTACACTGATATAATTGATTAATAAAATTAAACATCCGTTCTGTATCACATTTACAGACACAAATTAAACCATTATTTCTTTTCAATTCATGAATTATTGAACATTTTAAACCATACACCTATAAACCTACAATACAACATAGTTATTAGAACATATACATGGTTTGGAAGCTCTATTGTCTTTCAGCATGGTCATGTTGAACTGACAATGGAGTTCCTTATATGGAAGTAAATTCTATGGACACGTCACGATGAAGCAACTCACTAATTCAACCCGATCGTTGCTATTGCATCATGACTGCTTCATTATACAGAAAATACAACACCGTGAAATTGCACAAATGTCCATAAACTTGAACGAAAACATACAACAATCACTTTGGACGAGTTTCCAAACCATGTATGTGTTCTATTAACTATGGCCACGGGTGGCGTGTGCTGTTAGCGCGCTGCCTCGCACCAAAAGTTAAGCCCGGTTAGACCTGGTTACTATTTGGATTGGTGGAGCTCATGTTGAGTAGAGTTGTAGTTGATCTCTCCTGTGCTTCAAAGATTTGTGACGGGTTCTCCGGTTTTCCTCCCTCCGTAAAAATCAACACCTACATGTTAGATGCAGTGATCGGGATCCGTGGTCTTTACTGTATCGTATGGCGCCTGCCTGATGCACCTTTGATATGCCTCGATAATCGATATCAACACGGCCACGTTGATCTGCGTCCACGTTGATAATTCAGTCGCTGGCTGCTCGTATGGATGATTAGCCCTATATACATCTTACACCTACGAGTATGCCAAAACCTACATCTAAACATATACACTCCATCACCTACATTTACACCAACTGCGTGAAACTGGAGCATCTACAACAATCAACTTTAATTTTAAGTAAATTACAACAAGCGTACAGTATTCAGTATTAGAAGTTTCAAAAAGTTTTACTGTGACTCAATTGTCTAGCTTACAGAATTACAACGCCTCATGTTTTCTCCCTCCCCTCACATTAATATACTTACGTTGGATCTGGATTGCGTCGGCTGTAACCTTTAATTTC
>OZ036001.1:12063976-12223976 GCA_964035015.1 Corallium rubrum
TTAACATTTTATCAACAGGCTATCAAGTATATGTTACCCAATTCAACACAGCTCAAATATTTACAACTTGTCAACTTTTAAAGTTGAAAATTACGTTAAATTATAGTATTTCTATACGTCAGAGTTAATTTAGATCATAGCCTTAAATCCGAGGGAGATATTTTAATGATTCTTCTTAGGCCAATATTGCGCTTTATGTAACATAATGAACCTGGAAGATTAATACGCTCTTCAGTTGCTACGAAAACGTCAAAAGACTTTGCATATTTGTACCTGTTTATAACATACTTGCATTACGACTGCCAATACTCCAACAATGTTTCAAAACCTGTTACACCACTGAATTCTAAAAAAACAACACCAACATTCAATAATTAATATTTAGGCCTAAAATAAACTTCTGGAAAAATTATTTATGTTTATGTAAACTCAACTTAGGTCACGTCTGCGGTCTTCCGCACTGTTATAACGTGCTACTAATTACTCGGGCTACCTGTGGTAGGCCGAGTCTAGGTTTCGGCTCGGTTTTTTGGGTGGTTTTCCCCTTCTGTGTCACGCTCTTAGCCTACTCCGCAGGCATCTCTAATCAGAAAGCGCAGGCTCAAGTCAAGTGCATTTAACATTTTAACTTATCAAGACAAACATAATAAGACTTTGCGAAACTGATGCGTGCATGCCAAATGCTTTCTTTCTTTGCTTTCCTGATGTCTGATCAAGTCTTTCTCCTCTTGGATGTGTTTTGTGTTTTCACAGACATAGTTATTGGTCAGTAATGTCGCTGGCAAGTATCTTGAGATTATATACGCTTAATACGATCTCACACGCCGTATACATGAAGCTGTGTTGATATTTAATACCCGAAGAGACTTGACATATGAACGCTGTGCATGTGTGGAAATAATGCTTTCTTTCTTAGCTTCCCTGCTGTCTGATGAACAGAGTCTGATCAAGTCTTTCTCGTCACGGACGTATTTTGCGTGTTAGTTTGATATTGGTCAGTAATGTCGCTAGCTGTGTTGATATTTAATACCCGAAGAGACTCGACATATGAACGCTGTGTACATGTGTGGAAATACGTTACAGGCAATCGTGTTTCGTGTATTGCAACTATCGGAGATTGGATTGTGTTTTGACTTGAATGTGTTTAGACGGCAGCTTTAGATCTTAGCACTGCATGTGACAACCTGCGCGTGATTTTGCAGTAGCCCGAGTGAACGCCTGACCAGGCGTCTTGTTCAAAATTAATAACGCAAGTCACAAGCAATACACCCACAAAGTATAATATTACCGAGCTTTGTTGAAGTCTGAAGAAGCCAAGTATTTTCCCAAGCAATACATTGTACATCCTACTGTCTTCAAACCAGGAAATAGAATGTGCACTTGGTCTGTAATTTGAGCTGACGCTGTGACAGCAATCAGACAAATGCTGTTTACTTTTCTTTCATGCATACCTTAACTAACATTAGGTTTAAGTTGAATTGAAGTCTAAAGAAGGCTATACTTATGAAAAATTATTGAGAAGCCTATATCAAATAGGCCAAACACGGAATTACATAAAGAAAAACATGTTAGTCATACTTACCAAAAACTCGTAGCCATGCAGGTTTTAAAAAAATTCCAAGAATTTACTTATTTGTTTATCGTGAGTGGCTCATGAGGCAAGTATATATACTGCCAATTCTTCCTTCTTCTCCATGCAGAGCCTACAACCCTTTATTAAACAAAATTGAAAATGCGGTAAGAATTCAAAATACGTCATATCATCTCAGTATAGCTCAATAGTTAAAGTGCCTCACCGGCGATCGGAAGGTTGTGGGTTCGAGCCCCGCTTGGCAACTCAGAAATATTTCTCAGTCGAAGCTGAACTAATATCAGCTTTGATACCGACCGATCACAACATGATAAAAATCATGGAAACCAAAAAATGACAAGCACTTTATAAACGTCTCCACTACCTACTTGGCATTTGAGCGAAATCAGTGCTTCACATTCCAAGCGAAGGTTTGCTTTTATATATTTCGCAACAAATCTTGGCTAGGTTTTAAATGGGTAGATCATTGGTTGTGCTCACGCTGGTAAACTGGTCTTTGCTTTTCCAATCTATAGACTATTCGTAGCGACTGAAGAGTATAGTTAGTAATTGTCATAACTTATTGGCAAATAAGGTCAGCTTTAATAAAGTGTTCATCCAGTCAAGCAATATGACGGTGTTCGCAATTCACTTCATAGAAATATCTGCCGACAGTCGCTAAAGGAAAAACATGTTATTTGTTAAATCTATAGCTACAGTACCTACGTGTACAAGTCTGGTCACGTCTGCGGTCTTCCGCACTTCAATAGGAACGACAACATTGACTTCTACTGTTATAACGTACTACTAATTTAAAATTAATAACGCAAGTCACTAGCAATACACCCACACAAAGTATAATATTACCGAGCTTTGTTGAAGTCTGAAGAAGCCAGGTATTTTCCCAAGCAATAACATTGTACATCCTACTGTCTTCAAACCAGGAAATAGAATGTGCACTTGATCTGTAATTTAAGCTGACGCTTGTGACTGCAATCAGACAAATGCTGTTTACTTTTTACACCCACAAAGTATAATATTACTGAGCTTTGTTGAGTCTGAAGAAGCCAAGTATTTTCCCAAGCAATACATTGTACATCCTACTCTCTTCAAACCAGGAAACAGAATGTGCACTTGATCTGTAACAAAGCTGATGCGATCACCTGTCTGCCGCCTGCTGTGACCAGCAGCTAAATCGTGCTGCGAAATGAAAAACATAATGAATCAAGGATTAGTTGACAAACGTGTTTCATAAACAAGAATGAGGCTAACTTCTAGTACTCGCATAAACTAAATTTGCAAACCCTTTTTAGGGCCTCAAAGAAACCATATTTTAATCACTTTTTTAACAACTGGCAATGTATCTGCGCACTACATGCTACAAAAAGGCAAAAACGCCACTGACAATGCATAGATGTTTTCTACCAATATAGAAGTTAGAGCTGAGCATTCTTATGGACAAACAAAACAAAAAATAACTGAACTAATTATGAACAATAAAAGTATAGTGTTATCCGTCTTACTGAGTTTTTATTTCACTCACCCGATTCATTTTTCATTTCACCCGGAAAATTTTTGAAATTGGGTCTCTAAAATGGCATTTCCCGCGATCTGACAACACATTTGGGCAAAATTTTGAAACTTTTAAAACATACTTTTAATGCAGAAAATTATACAGAATTATACATTTACAAAGCTAACTAAAATATTAGTTAGCTAAACGAGACAGGAGCGATTGGGAGCGAACACCCGTGCAATTATTCATTGTCTCAAATATTAATTTAATAAAATTATATGTCATCTACCGACAACCTGAGATCATATTTCACGAACACGCCGTTAAAATATATCTCATCATAGCGAGACTAACAATACTTTGAAAACAGTATTCATTTCAAAATCATGAAAAGAAAGATCCAATTTAACGTTGAACTAAACCTCAGCTTAAGGATCAATTGAATAATTGATCCTTTGAGTTTCAAATTCATATACTGCCTGCTGAATAAATATATGTCTGAACTCAGATTTTACTAGGACGCAAAATGATAAATAATACGATACTGAGACTGGACAAAACACATATATTTGACACTAGACTGTTTGTAGATTTGAAATGAAAGAAGACGACCTTAACTTACACCTGTCTTACCTTACAGCAGTGGGGGAATAATGACTCCGCGCCCAAATTGAGAAGCTTGAATGCTTCCAATCGCGTCTATTAAATGCTCCACAGAAGAAACCATCTGCTGCATGGCTACTCAACCTAGATGATATATCATCATTGATTTGTTGCAGCAAACGATCGTCGTTGCTCTGAAGAGCAGATGATACCCGTTCGAAAACGCTTACCGAAGGCGAAGCCATGACTGATCAAAGCCGAGGATCAAACTTCAAAGTGACAGACTTGGATGAATTCATTATCTTTACCGATCAGGCACATTAGTCAGAATTCATTAGCATCACGCATTAGCCAATCATATTCAAGCCAAATTTTGTCAAATCCATGGCAAGTTAGTCAAAATGACGTCACATTCAGTTGCAGCCAATCGAATTGCTGGGAAAGTTAGTCAAACCCGGCATCCCAATCTAAGCAGGAAGCAGATCGGTAATGCAAGTACCCAGGGTCATCTCTCCAGCGCTGCCGGTAAAAGATCCCGCGCGACCGAACTTTCGATGAAACATAGTTAAATGCCGTCGCCTTGTTGTGATTGCTGGAAGTAGAGTCGGAATTTTTTTATGCTCGCAAAAAAATTACATCAGTCGCGTGACTCGTTTGACTTACGCTAAATCCGCCCCTGCTGAAACACAGCTTCTGCTCACCACGTTTTTCCACTCAGACCACACCAAATGATAACTTCACTTTCTTTTCTGTAATCTAATCGAAACCAACGGAATTAACGTCGCTAAAATCTCTCCAGTATAGGAACTAATGTTATCAGATAATGATGAGTGACTCTTCAAATTTTCGGTACACTTTGAAGTTTTTGTATAAATAATGAGTTGCTAATATATGTAGGCCGCTAAACCGTAGGATAACTTTGATATTATGAAAACTTGGAAAGAGCTATAGCTAATTTGTCGGAGAGAAATATACTACTCGCACTACATAAATCCGGCAGAAGCATCGCATATAATTATATTTATCTACAGATTAAATGAAGACTATACATAGATAGACTTTATTTAAATAGGGTTCGTAATTATACAATAGAAGATATACTGTACTCTTCCTTACGGACCTAATAACTCTCCTTTACGGCTTTGAATGTAGCCTGCGCCACAGACGGCTAAACCCCAGTATAGTACTATACCAGGGTTTAGTCGTCTGCGGCGCAGGCCGTACTTTGAGTGATGCATCAGTGATTGCATGGACGAGGTTTCGGCAGTTATCTTGTAAAATAATTTCCTCGATGACATGGTTTGAGCCTTGATGGATGATCACCACTTTGTTATTTATGTAATCAATTCATCGATAAATGGGCAAGAGTTTGCCAGTTAATTATAACTGTTTTGTTTATGGCATAGACTCTTCAGTCGGGCGTGATGTTTGATTGATCGACAGCCATAATTAAATATAAAATTGTTGATGGCCTGACAAGCAAGAGTTTGCTTGTATTTATTGTCTGGCGTAATGCGGTTCGATTGCCAGCCATATAGATGTAAAATTAATTAAATGTTCATGACCTATTATTTATGGAGTGATTCTTTCTGACTTTCAGCATGTTTCCCGAACGAAAATCTTCTATAGAATCCTATAGAATATTCGGATTTTGGACTCTGTGAATATTCTATAGGATTTCTATATCCAACAGAATATTCTATTCTGTGGCATTTCTAAAATTCTGTCGAATCCTATAGAATATTCTATAGAATCTGTTCCAATTTCTTTGAATTTGTTCCAATTTCTTTCAATTTCTTGAATATGCCATAGAATATTCTATATCAGGTATACCATGAAAGTGAAAATGTTAGCCATGCACGATGAATAATAATTTAAGGAAATTATTCATCGTGCATGGCTGACATTTTCACTTTCATGGTATAACTCTTTCAATTCAGAAAATGATATATCAAAAGTAGGATCCTGTCTCCCATATGCGGGATGTTAAACTAAAAAGCATATCACAAAAAATCCATTAGATCGAGGCGTTGTGGTCGGGGTCTGAAAGGTGGACTTTCTTCCCGGCGGGTTGTGCTTAGGTTTAGGGCCACCGGGGGTTGTGGTTAGGTCAGTGGCGTAGCCAAGACTGTGAAAGGGAGGAGTCGAAATCAAAATAAATTTTCAGGGGGGTCCGGGGGATGCTCCCCAGGGAAATTTTGAAACTCGAGAGTCGCTGAAATGCTATTTCCTGGCTTTTGGAGGAAGATTTTACAGAGTCTAAAGGTTAAAAAACGTCATATAAAATACTCAAAACACGCAAACGTCACATAGATACTCAAAATGCATACACTCAATAGATTGAATACACTGTTTGCAGTTTATTTCCGGACACAATGGCATATTGCATCAGTTTTGTAGTTACATGTCTGTTGTTTTATATCAAAAGGGGTAAGCCGCGGCTCCCACAGCTCCCCCCTGGCTACGCCACTGGGTTAGGTTTAGGGTTGTTGGGATGTTGTGGTTAGGTTTAGGGTCATGTTTAGTTTTGATCAGACCGAACAACGTATAGTCCCAGTCTCTACGCGGTCCTGCATGTCCGCCATGTTTGGCTTCAATTGACGACCCACGGATATCATTCCTGTACTGTACTAGCTGTACTGTCTTACATGTACTCTGCACTGCACTGCACTGTACTATTTCCCTAACTTTCTCCGCTTCACTAATACGGTTTTTCTCATTCAAGATTTTACCTTTGATAATGCAAATTTAAAACAGTAGATCAGAATTCTTATTGGAAATAAATGAAGCTAGGGAGATAATAAAAATTATTTTTTAGAATATTCCTTTTAAAACGTTAACGGCGGTGACTGATGAGATTAGAAGAATGAGGAACCTTCTTTCGAAACGGGGGGTTGGGGGGTCCCAAAATTGGTAAGGGCACGTCACTGGCGATCATACGTTCAGTCATCAAAGACCCAGTAGCTCAATGGTTAGAGCGTACTGGCCATCAAAAGGTTCTGGATTGTAAATATTTAGTCACTGGAGAATAGTTGCCCATGCAATGGTCCAAACGCCTCAGCGGCTATCTTAATAACAAAATTATTAACCAAATTACATTTTCATATTAAGATATTTCGCATTTAATAAAATGTTACTTACTTACTCATACAATCGAAATATCCTTCAAAATCGCATGCGATGACTTGGACACTATAGTCTTTGAGAAACACAATAGAACATCTATTATGAGCAAGGATGTAAAAGAGTATCACAAGTCATACTATTTCCGAATACAAAAGACCTCCCACACCATGACGCCACTGCGTGTTGGGCATGTTTTCCTAAATATTGCGTGCATATACAGTATGAGTTCGGAAATTGTGCGAATTTTTTTCGCAGTTTACAAAGCTGTTGTTATAATATAATGGGGCAATTAATATAAGATTAACTTATAGAACCAGACACAGTGCTAAAAAGCGGGGCCCTGTGGCGTTAAAAATATCGCGTTAAAAATATACTATTGATTCCTAACGAACGAACTCACACACACACACACACACACACACACACGCACGCACGCACGCACGCACGCACGCACGCACGCACGCACGCACAGAATATAAAGCGTTTGAAGGTTAGCTGCGCCCGCAAGCCAACTTTCAGGGCACCGCAATTCTTGCAGATGACATCAAAACGGTTGGATCTAGAAAGCCGCTGTTACACGATGCAATTTTTCGTGGAACCTGTACGAGACAGGTTTCAAGACAGATTGCAATAAGGCCTGAAACACAGTCATCGTCTGTCAGAAACTGGTTCGCAGCTCGCTGCGAGTACTTGCAGCAAGTTTGATAATAGTAACGATATGTAACCTTCTCTGATAAGTCATGCACATCTTACGTTAAAATGTTTAATTTGCATATCAATCAACTTTAAACATCTCAACAACGAAGCAAGGAAACGAAAAACTGCAAAATATGTCATTCTGTCATTTTAAGTGTTCTTTCAAATGAGACAGACTTATTTTTCATATCATAAGCACTTTAATTGTATAAGCAATGACAAATTTCCATTGTGCCTATATTTTAGGAGTAGTGAGACCTCGAATGATTATTGTGGGACAGTGAACTCGGGTGGAGAATAATATTAAAGTTTTACTCCAAGTGACGAACCGTACCGGACAAGTAGAAAAAACTCTACTTGGCCCAGCTGGGATTCCAACCCGCGACCTTCCGTTTAGTACTGTACGATGCTTTACCAACTGAGTTACATGCACAGGTCAAGTTGGGAGCTGAAAGTCGAATGATAGTATTTAGGCTATTTGAGATCTTAACAATACCTCCAAATACCCCAAATGTAGTTGTTAGTTATAACTTTACTTCTTTAAATAGTAATTATACGAAATTTCTTTTTAATCGCCTTTGTCATACTCGCATTAAAGGTTAGACAGTCCCACAAATCACTATATAGGTGGATTTGGCATTTGTTTAATCATCGTGTACCATGGTTTAGGCCCTGTTCCTGTTCGTGCAAGGTCGGCCACTTCTTGTCTCCATCTCATTTTATCTAACATATCTTGATCTTAAAGTCCTCGTTCGTCGATCACCTCTTTCACTCCATCCAACCCATCTTTTCCTTGGCTCCCCCTTCTTCTTCTTCCGGGAAATTTCCTCATCATTGCAATTCTCACTGGGCTATTCTATTCCTTTCTTCTCACATGTGCACACCACATCAGTCTGTTTTTCTTTACCTACAACGCAATCGCCTCCACTCTCGCGCAACTTCTAATGCCAGTCATCACTTTTCATTCTGTCTTTCAATGAAAATTTATTAATAATTTGTTTACGTCAAATTTAAATAACAAATTTATGTCAAAGAAAATGTTTCTTTCCTATAAACTGAATTAAAGGGGTTCTTCATTTTAATCGACGCCAAAATCATCGTAAGGATTTGGAGTAGACCGTTGGTCTTCATTGATAGATCGTGCTGCCGAAAAATGATGTAAGTCCATAGGAATCTTTGTCCACTCTGATGGATGAGGGCGGTTACTGAAGGATAATGGAATTTCATTTCTTCCCTCCCGTCTATTTCTTCTCTGTAATTGGTATAAGAAAGAATCACAACAGGATATACTACACCAAAATCGGCAGTCGCAATAGCAAAAATAAAATATACCAGATTTGTTTATTCAAGCTAACTTGCATAACGTCTTAGAGTAAATATTTTCTCTGTCTTTTGCTAAATATTTATCAGTTGTGTCTGCTTGTTTGTTCGTCTATTCTATTTATTTATTTTGTCAACGAAAGGGTTAACCAACCATAGTTTCCACAGCCCAACTTTTATGATGTTCTTCTTACCTATTTTTTATTTTTCCTTCTCCTCCCCCCCCCCCCCTCCCCCCACCCCCTTCCCTTCTACGCTTTCCTCCTCCTCTCCCTCTTCCCCTCCCTCCCTGCTTCCCTCTCTCCCTAATTCCTTACATTGTTTGTTTCTCGATCAATATGTGTTTATATATAACCTACCATTGTACTTATTCTCACGCGTCTTTCCTTTGATCTTTTTCGATGGACGACATAACAACCGATGACGACAACAACAGCTAGTACGAGTGCAGGAACTGTAACACTAATAATTATGACCATTATATCATCTATAAATTGTGATAGATAATTTATGTGACATCTATGTTTTCAGGAAATGAAAAACTACTTTTAGCATAAAATATGTATTCTGTACGATTACTGTGTGGAAAACACCCTAAAATAATAACGCAACGTGAAAATGTGGTGAACTACCGAGAATAGTTTTGATAAAGAAATACTAAGGTTTCGAGCAAAGCCTTTTATCAGAGTAACATATCTTAATTGAATACGAAGAAAGATACGAAAAAACTGTAAAAGAACTTCTACGACATTTTTACGAGTTTTTTCAAATTAGACGAAGTTAATTTTTATTGCCAATGTCCTTTAAATAACTTCTTGCATAAAATTTTTGAATTTTTTAAATCCAAAATTTTTCTCATAACTTTGTTTTGAAGCAACAAATAAACTTATAACGTTCTAAGTCATGAATGTTTATATAAAAAAAAAAACCAGCTAGTTTTTGATTGTTTAAATAATTTAAACATATATTTACCTTTTGCTCCCGACGCCGTCTTAACTCGTACATTAGTACTATTTCTCCCTTCGCCATGTTTGCTTTTTCCACGAAGGTAAATATTATAAAATGTATCACTTTTTAGGTTATTAAGCACTTGGTTTTGTTTGTTTGACTTTACATCGATCGTTTGAATTGCAGATTCACCAACCGGATGAAAATTTATTATATACGATGAAACAGAAACGTGATCAGGTAGAAACGGTGCGTCCCACTTGACCAACATTTGGGTTTCCTTTACGTCTTCAACTTTGATGTTTTCAGGTGGTAACGGTTTCTCTAAAAACAAAAACAGAAATAAAAGTAAAAATAAAATACAACCCCCCACCCCCACCCCCCCCCCCCCCCCCAAACTGCACCAAATATTGCACTCTTGTATTTAACATTAGTAAATTGGGGGGGGGGGGGAATAAACACTTCATAGTCTTAAAAAAGCTATTTACAGTTTTCATTAAATTTTTGCGGATTCAGTTCAAAGATTTCGTTGTACTTCTTTTGTTCTTCTATTTTACTATTAGAAAAGGATCGATCATTGTCGATTTTAAAGTGGTGTACAGGAGTAAAACTCCTACTTCCAAGAAAGAAAATATAAAAATTGTTGTTGACGTTTTAAAAGAACCGCCAAAAATTGCAATTACCCTTGGAGACGATTTTCAGTTGATAGGTAGGCCACGTGATATCAATATGTAAAATGTGTGATAGATAATAGGCCATTTGCACGTTGACATACGATGGCGTTGGGTGACTACAACTACCAGAATGCTTTGCCAGTATTCTAGGGTTTCGGCTAAATTAAAAGAGATCACTCAAAAGGACCCGTCCAGTCCTTTCGCGGCTTTTCCCAAATATGTCGTTTAATTTGTTTTATTCCAAATTTGTCGTCAAGCTTCAGTGAGTCTCAAGATTTTTGCAATCTTTTCGACACTTTAACCACAACATAAACCCTAATCAGAAATCTGGCTTACTCCCTAGCTTTTTGGAAAAACCTATTTGACGACATATTTCGGAACAGCCGCGAAAGGACTGGACGGGTCCCTTTGAGTCATCCATTTTAGGCGAATCCCTAGAATACTGGCAAAGCATTCTGGTAGTTGTAGTCACCCAATGCCAACCTAAACACTAAATCATGTATGAATCAAATGATGAGCCATATATAAAACTTTACATTGTGTAACGGTAAGCAACGATAGATCGACACTAGTACTAAAATAATTATAATTGTTATAGCTAAAGTTTCGCTGGATACAACGATGACAGTCATTGGTTGGTTTGTGGTCACATGACCTTAGCCAAATTTCAATGTCTGCCGAGCGGGCAATAATTGAGAACTTATTGCCCGAGCATGCAGGCAATAAGATTTCAATTGTTGACCGCTAGAACTTTGAACTCTTCACGGTTTCCTATAAACAAAATCTTGTTTGGGAAGAGAAAAAGAATATTATAGGTCTTCAAAGCATGTCTAAGATTAACTGGAGAAATGTATTGCTGTTCTTTTGTTCTGAGACTCATATTTGTTTGTTTGATGTGAAATTACAGAGCCAGGCGAAATGTTTTGGTAAGTCTTTCAGTTTGTTTTTTCGTTTGTGTACTTTCCCTTGATAAACGTCGAAGTTATTCAGCGAAACTCAAGCTATACAAGACTCTCGGGGGGAAAAAACTAACTGTTTCCCTCGGGAGCAGACATTAAGTGTATATTGTTTTATAGCTAGAGTTTCACTGAATGGAACGATGACTGTCGTCGGTTGGTTTGTGCATGGTCACTTGACCTTAACTAAATTTCAATGTCTACCGAACGGGCAATAATTGAGAACTTATTGCCTGCTCGGTCAATAAGTTCTCAATTGTTGCCCGCTAGAACTGTGAACTCTTCACGGCATCCTATAAACAAAAGCTTGTTTGGTATGAAAAAAAGAATATTTATAGGTCTTCAAAGCATGTGTGAAGATTAATTGGAGAAATGTATTGCTGTTCTTTTGTTCTGAGACTCATGTTTGTTTGGTTGAAGTGAAATTACGGAGCCAGGCGAAATGTTTTGGTAAGTTTTAACGTTTGTCTTTTGTGTACTTTCCCTTGATAAACGTCGAAATTATTCAGCGAAACTCAAGCTATATAACAAAACACTTAATGTCTGATCCCTCGGGAAACAGTTAGTTTTGTTTTCCCTCGAGTCTTGATGTTTCCCTCGGGAGCAGAATTAAGGGTATGTAGTAATACGGTTGATGTTATAAATGTTTTTGGCACTTCTCGGAGTTCATTTTAAATCCTCGCTTTCGGCTCGGGATAAAATGAGCTCAGGTCGTGCGAAAAACATATTTATGCCCATAAACATCAACTCTATTGTTGTATTTTACTCTGACTAACGCCAGACGATTTTACTCGTCATGCAATAAGGGAACCCCGGGTACCCTAAGAGTTAAAAAAAGAACGAACGGCATCTTCCTTACCTGATTCCCAAAATAATAACTTCAAAAAAATCTTCATGGTCCTTGAACAATCTAGTGAGCTAATCATAGCAATAATACTAATATTACACTAAGTGATATTACACTATTGTTTAGTTTCAGCAATAGCTGATCGTGGTCATGTGGGACCACCTATTAGGTGCATTAGCCTCTTATAAGTGTATAATTACCATTGCAAGTTGTGCAAACATTGTTACCAGTTTCGTAATATCGCTTTAAGTTTCCTATCCAGTTCCCATTATCTATGATTGTTTCGGTGCACCAATATAGCCGCTGTTTTGGTGCACCAATATGGCCACTGTTTTGGTGCACCAGTATGTCCGCTGTTTTGGTGCACCAATATGGCCGCTGTTTTGGTGCATCAATATGGTTGCTGTCTTGGTGCACCAATATGGCCGCTGTTTTTGTGTACCAATATGGCCGATGTTTTGGTGCACCAATACGGCCGCTGTTTTGGTGTACCTATATGGCCGATGTTTTGGTGTACCAATATGACCGCTGTTTTGGTGTACCAATATGGCGGATGTTTTGGTGCACCAATATGGCCGATGTTTTGGTGCACCAATATGGCCGATGTTTTGGTGTACCTATATGGCCGCTGCATGTACGTGATGTCAAATGAACACGATCTAAATGATGAGTTGTAACGTATGCATGCATGTGGTACGTTTGAGAGCTTGGTGTAATGTAACACGTTTATATATATATATATATATATAGAGAGAGAGAGAGAGAGAGAGAGAGAGAGAGAGAGAGAGAGAGAGAGAGAGAGAGAGAGAGAGAGAGAGAGAGAGAGAGAGAGAGAGAGAGAGAGAGAGAGAGAGAGAGAGAGAGAGAGAGAGAGAGAGAGAGAGAGAGAGAGAGAGAGAGAGAGAGAGAGAGAGAGAGAGAGAGAGAGAGAGAGAGAGAGAGAGAGAGAGAGAGAGAGAGAGAGAGAGAGAGAGAGAGAGAGAGAGAGAGAGAGAGAGAGAGAGAGAGAGAGAGAGAGAGAGAGAGAGAGAGAGAGAGAGAGAGAGAGTAATGTGTTGATTGATCACACAAGTAAAAGTATATAGAAAAAGTTCGTTGTGGAAACGATGAAGATGGAATAAAGGATATCAGTAAATGACACTCATTCTGCACAAACGTTTTCGCTTTTATTAGAAGCTCCTCAGGTGCTGAATACTTAGTATTTTTTTCTAACTAAGTATTCAGCACCTGAGGAGCTTCTAATAAAAGTGAAAACGTTTGTGCAGAATGAGTGTTATTTACTGATATCCTTTATTCCATCTTCATCGTTTCCACAACGAACTTTATATATATATATATATATATATATATATATATATATATATATATATATATATACAAATACTACATCTACATAACATACTTATATCCAATATATACATTTCTCCCCAAGAACATAAAAAAAAGTTTGAACTACGACTTTCCTAAAAATGCTTGCAGTATTTTACCTCTTCTGTAAAGTTTCTAACAGTTTCTTGGTATACTGGCGAACTTTCATTTTTAAGTTCGTCTGTAAATTCTTGTTTAACAACCACTTTCACTTCAACAAAAACAAAACCTGAAATATCAGAAGAGAAATCATATTAATGTCAGAGTACATTAATTTTGTAAATAAATTTTCAATAATTTCCCCTCCCCCGTTTTTTGTTACTCTGCTATAAATAATATCATTAATTGATTAAAGAACATAGGCAATAAAAATGAAGTTTATCAAATTTGAGAGAATCTCGTAAAGTTATAATAGAAGAACTTTTACAACTTTTTTGAATCTTTATCGCTTTTAAAATATTTCAGTTTGTTTGATATGTAAACTAGATCATCTCTGACGTCAGGAGCAGGGCACAGTTGTTCCATACATTACAAAATCACTTACACCTCTATGATTGCTCAATATAAAATATTTAGTGTCACAAGGCGTGTTTATGTACACAGTTTCAAGTTATTCCGTTAAACAAACTTGGAGATATAACTGATTTTTCTAGGTCTGAAAATATTGTGTACCCTGCCCCTGACGTATCACACAAAACTGGAATATCTTGAGAACGAAGAAAGATGCAAAAAGGTTCTAAAAGATCTTCTATTACAATTTTACGAGTTCTTTAAAATAAAAAAACTTATTTTTTATTGCCAAAGTCCTTTGACGTATCAAAATAAACTGAACCAAGATAAGGGTGCGTCCCTTTGTCATGTCACAATAAAAGTTGTTGAAATGATTGAAGAAAAGTACAAATAATTGGTATTGAAACCATAATAATTAAGATGATTTAATGATATATTGGTTGGTTGAATTAATTTGGCTAAAATTACCTTCGCAATAAGTCCCATTTCCTGAAAATCCTTCTTTGCAAGTACACTGATACTGTCCGTCTTCTAAATCAGTACACGTCGCATTGGAAGAACAAGGCTTTGAAAGGCACGTATCTGACATAATAAAATTTTTTCATAATGAGCCATAGTCGCAATGACAACTACAGTATACAAGCTTAGTCACTAAAAATAATTAAGTCTGCTGCAAACAGACGATCGTTTTGACTCGTCTGTCCTATTCTCCGTATTTATACTAGACGTCTTAAACGTCTTCTAGTATGAGTCTCTGCATTGAAAAACTCTTCAAAAATCTCCTTTAAATTGCCAATCTTATAATAATTCTCAGTTAATCATTTATAATTTTTATGAACTCAGTATAAATCGTTTTCATCTGACGTCACGGCAGCCATGTTGGTGTACCAAAACAATGAAATCGTGGCCATATTGGTTTACCATCTTTATCCTATGGGAATTTAGGTCTATTCTTATTCAAACATTTCGTATTGTTTCACCACCCCAATGGGGCCGCCGATCAGGTGATTGAAAATTATCCATACGACATTTCCTTATTACCTGCTTCCTTTACTTTAAGACTCTCTTTGACCACTTTCAGCTTCCCGAACACGTCACTATCAATTCCTGACTTCAGTTCTTCCAAAAACGAAGGTTGAGAATTTTCAAATAGCAATTGAATGTTTGCAATAACGCTCCCTCGTCTATATAGTATAAAGAAATCCACAACGGTATGATGATTGTTTTTTTAGATAAATTCATTATCCGGATCCTGTTCCTATATTATTATACAGCATATTATATACTTATACAATTATATGTATAATATTTTATTATCAAATCATTAATAATTCATGATTAAAACTCAAAAGAAATGAATGCTTAATTTAATTTTGCAAGTAAAATTTAAAACATGAGCAGCAGTGTTTTATCAGATTTAAAACACGAGATCTGATAAAACACGTACTGCGAATGTTTTAAATAGCTTCAAAAACGAACCATTTGGTAAGTTCATTGGCATAGTAAGTTTGAAAAAAGAACGTTGTCTCAGCCGATAAAATCAAAGCTAAAGTTTATGTAAACCAGGAGGTTTCTCTATCAGATATAAAACCACGGACATGGTACTGATTTCCTTTGTGTTTTCCTCATGAATTCTTAAATAAATGAGTTTTTGAAATACTTAAAAATATAGGCGCGGCCAGGTAAAGACATAATGAAATAAAAGAAACGTTCTCTGACCAAATGATTTTATTACGAGCTTTCAGCTACCAGTCTCGAAATAAAATCATTTGGTCAGGAGAACGTTTCTTTTCTTTCATTTTGAAATACTGTTGTGAAATCATGAATAATTAATGAGGTTAAGAAGCAATCAAAACGTAGCATTCAAGTCACATGTATATGTCACATTTATGAATACTAATTAGCTTCATTCTATTGATTCATTTCGCAAGTACGATATATAAATCCCCATGCAGATCGGCAGCTCATGCTTTATCTATTACTTAAAACATTGATTAATCAATGTTTTATCAAAGTTCTAAGACACTAGCGGCTCAAATACAGCTCTTCTGACTTAAAATGATCTTATCTAACCTTTCCTACGACTCTTAAACAAAATATTCATCATGCACACTTAAAATTTGATAAGGAAATACGCATAACGATCGACTACTTAAACTAGTACTTACTCCAAGCTTGTTACCGTCGCTTCCAGGTAATTTTGGTTTGATTCATATGATTTATCAATCTGCAAAAACGAATATGCATTAGCAATAAACATCTTGCACATGACGTCAAAACCGTGGATCCGGAGGACAACTTCAAAGTTCCGATGTTCAACAAAGCAAATAATCAATAATAAAGGAGAGTCAGGACTTGCCTATTGAAATGCCCATGAAACGAAAATTAAGTCTGTCTTATTTGAAAGAACACTTAAAATGAAAGAGTAACATGTTTTGCAGTTTTTCGTTTCCTTGCTTCGTTCTTGAGATATTTCAATTTGTTTGATATGCAAATTAAACATTTTGACGTCGCACGACGTCATATTGAGTTATGAGTTATCGAAAAAATGTGTATATCTTTGCTACTGTCATATATAATCACTTGAAAATCGACATGTTTAGTGTCCTGGGCGAAACACACGCACTTGCTTCCCCCAAATTATGTTGGTTTGATACTAGCAAAGATATATAACTTTTTTCGACAACTCATTATGCACACGTGACGTCAAACGTTTAATTTGCATAACAAACAAACTGAACTATTTCACGAACGAAGCAAAGAAACGAAAAACTTCAAAAGTTGTTACTCTGTCATTTTAAGTATTTTTTCAAATAAGACAAACTTAATTTTCGTTTCATAGGCACTTTTATTACAAGCATGGATTCCCTTGTCTACACTCAAAACATTACCTTAGTTTGCCTTAGTACACATATATTAGGTTGAGTTTGTCTAATCTTAAACATTTTGATTAAGTTAGCTAGTATAGTCGACTTTATATAGTTCGTGATTAGACTTACCCCACTTATTATTTGGTTTGATAGATCCTTAAACTCAGCTGAGTTCCTATCGCCATAACTAGTTTTATAATCCAAACCAAGTCGCATTGTAATGTTAAACATCTCTTCTCCTGAAAAAGAAGATACGTACGTACATATATATATATATATATATATATATATATATATATATATATATATAGTATACACCCAATCATAGTCTATTACAAATCCTGCATTCTGATTGGCTACTCAACCGTTGTCTATTCGTGATGGACAACGTTTGAGAAAAATGAAAACAAACCTGAAAAAATATGGCAGTAAACTCTCGTTTTGCAGACGTTTTGGAGGAATTTTTTGAGAGTTTGATAGAAAATTCTATCTCTGAGAAAACTAAAAACGCCACAAAAAATGGCATGAAGATTTTTAATGGCAAGGAACGAAATACAATTAAACCGTATTTTATTAATTAAATCTGCTTTTACTTGCCGCTCACGAGTTGTTAAATAACACAACATTTTCGTCAGTTTGCACACAGTGGTTTGCACTAGAAAAACTGTATTTTTTAGAGTAGCTACAGGGTGTATACTAAAACAATTAGACAACTCGTCCTCGTTGTCTATGCGCGAATAGTCAACTCAGGCTTCGCCTTCGTTGACTATTCGCTCATAGACAACTCGGACTCGTTGTCTAATTGTTAAATATATGTACTATTTACAATATGAGTGACCGTGTTGTATTGGACATGCAATTGGATATACATTGGATATACTTGTCATATCCAATACAACACGGACACGAATATTGTAAATAGCTTAAAATACTCCGAGTCTTTGATGTAAATATGAGTAATATTTGTTCAGATTAATTCAGAAAAATCTTAATTTCAATGTTTTAGAGCTGAGATAGACCTCATATACAACCACGATAGTGATTGTATCAGATATACAACCTCCTTCACGGTCATGATTTCTTTTGTGTTTTCGGCATGAATTATTAATGAGTATTATAAATAAATATATATATATATATATATATATATAATAAATATATTATATATATATATATATATATATATATATATATATATATTTATGTAATGTTTACAACACGAGCGGCCGTGTTGTATTGAATATACAATCACGAGCCGAAGGCGAGTGACTGTATATTCAATACAACAAGGACGCGAGATATCCCTTTGGGATATTGAGATGCTAATTTGCTAATTAGTTACAAGCACTAGTGGTTGTATCAGAAGAGTATACATCCACTAGTGGTTGTAACTAATTGGCATCATTGGTTTTAGTTTGTATGGGGTTTACAGGGGTATACATGTGATGTAATTTCTGAAATTGGATTGGCTGCAAAACTCATGAATTAGTAATGAATTTCACAAATATATATATATATATATATATATATATATATATATATATATATATATATATATATATATATATGTCTATTAACGCATATTAAGATTCTCCATAAAATTCAGTACTAACAAAAAATGACCAAGCCAGACAAGGAACCAATTAGTGAAATAAAAGTAGTGTGCTGCGTAGGCAGTGTTGAAGCAACAATCGAAATATAGTAATAGTTAGATAAAGGTTAGATATACTGCCGAAACAGAAAACGTAGGAGTCTAATGTTTCGAGCGAATGCCCTTCGTCAAAGAGAAACGAGGGCCTTTCTCTCTGACGAAGGGCCTTCATTCGAAACGTTAGACTCCTACGTTCTCTGTTTCAGCAGTATATCTAACCCTATACTATATTCCGAATGAACCAATTAAGCTTGAATATATAGGTACCTTTCACGCATTGACCATCCTTGTTTTTTTAAAATCCACCAACACAGTTGCACGAGTAGGATCCAATGCTGTTCTTGCATGTTGACTTATCTGGACAAACATTACTTTCTTGGCATTCATCTAAATCTAAATCACACATTTGAAATAATGAATAAATCGTTTTCATTTTACATCACAGCCGCCATATTAGATTCTTCTCTCTTCTCCCGCGTATAATTTGAGTCTGAAACTTTTGGAGCATCTTTTGTCTATATTAAATATATGCTCGTGTAATATACCTAGAAGCTGCACAAAGCAGTTTTGATATAGATTAACATAATTATCCCAATATTTCTTAACACTTTGAGGCCTGGAATTCTCCCTGTGGTGAATAAAATCGTCTGGCGTTAGCCAGAATAACATTAAAGACACGTCGTCAGGTTTTAAAATTTTAATATGGAAATTAGCCTTGAGTGTCCTACCATGCACCTTAACTCTTTGACTACCGTATCGTTCGTTTTCGAACCAAGCAAACTTTCGTGTTTTGCTCTGTCTAACGCCAGATGATTCTATTTTCATAATTCCTCATTTGGAGTATTGTAGTCCTCTTCTTGTTCGTCAATCCGTCGTAAACTTTAATGAAGTTAGAAGCAAGCTCAACAAAATTGTATTTCAGCAATACTATATATATTTTTGAATTTTTTAAATATTATATAATATTATATATAACGCAATGCAATGCAATGCAATGCAATGCAATTCAATTCAATTCAATGCAATGCAATGCAATGCAATGCAATGCAATGCAATGCAATGCAATGCAATGCAACGCAATGTAATGTAATGTAATGTAATGTAATGTAACTTAATGTAACGTAATGTAATGTAACGTAATTCTCACCATCTTATTTTGAACGAGCTTTAATAGCTCATAGGCGAAACATGGTTAAATAAATTTTTCTATTCTGTTCTTTCTATTCTACTTTTTGACTGGAGAACCCTCGGTAGTGAAGAAGTTAAACTACTGTGAAATATATTACATAGCTCTACTACTGCGTACTGAGCCCTTCATACTTACAGAGAAATAAGACTTATCTAAATAGATCTAGTTATCTAACTATATAGATCAAACCTAACCATCACAAGTGATCCCACTCCCCGTATAACCCTTGTTACACTGACAGCCATATGATCCAATTGTATTAATGCACGAAGCTAATACATGGCAATTAAAAGATCCAGTAGAACATTCATTAATATCTGTCAATTAAAAATACAAAACTAATAAGTAAATTTGTAGTATAGTCATTCACTCATTTATTCATTTGGAAAAATACTGATCAAAATTTAAAAGCACATTACTTCTCATTTAAGGAAAATGTCCAAACATTCTCAGAATACTTTTATTAATTAAACTAATAATTGCTAACTGAAAAAAAATGTTATTACTGCAGGAAGAATCAATGTGACAATTATTAGATCCCACACTACATTCGTCACAATAAATTAATCTATTTTCATAAATGAAAATAACATAAATTCTTCATAATACAATACTTAATATTTACCATTACAAATTATTCCATTTCCATCAAAGCCACTTTTACATTTGCATTCAAAAGATCCAATGTTGTTGATGCACGTGGCATTAATGTGGCAATTATGAGATCCCACAATGCATTCGTTAGTATCTGTATAGCAAGAATAAATTTAAAACGTTCGTCAAAAAAGAGATCAAAATCTCCGTGGAACAAAATAAAAAAAATTCATTTATTTATATAAATATAAAATTTCATAAATTCTTCATAATCAATAATTTAATACTCACCACCACAAATTATTCCATTCCCTTCGAAGCCTTTTTCACATTTGCATTCAAACAATCCAATGTTGTTGATGCACGTCGCATTAATGTGGCAATTATGAGATCCCACAATGCATTCGTTGACGTCTATATATTAAAAAGAAAAACGGCACAATTTTCATAAAAAAAACCGAATCTTAAAGCATTTGGTACCTAATTCCTCAACTCTACCCAAATCCTAATCCAAACTTGTCAAAGTATGCATTATTTTCAGAATCAGCAGTTTATTATAATTTCATAATAATATCAGATAACCAAGAAATAGAAGAAATAGATAGACGTTATACTAATACTCCATTTGAAGAGTCATTTTTCTTGCTAAAAGACAAATCTTCGTTAAATGCTTAAAACTTGTTCTAAATAGGTTGGTCAAACATGGATATACAGTATGTATCTTAAAAGATATAATCCCCTAACTCTTTTCTGTCCGAATCGGTCATTAGTATTTTATTCTGGCTAACGCCAGACGATTTTATTCACATCTGGGGAAGCCCTTGGACAAGATTGAGTTAATAATATCCTTGACACAAAAACACAATTCTTCGCCCGCCCTAGAAACTTACCAGTACAAGAAGTTCCATTTCCTTGAAAGCCACTGTTACAATTACAATCATACCATCCAATATTATTACTACAAGTTGCATTAATGTGGCAGTCGTCAATTCCTTCAGTACATTCATTGACATCTTTAAAAATATAAAAATAGGTTAAAAACAATTTGAACGTCCTTTAAAAAAATCTTGTACGTCGACCCAGGTCGACCTGAAATAGATACATCAAAAATAGATATACAATAATATAAAGTATATAAAATAACTAAAAAGAGCAATAAAACCACAAAACAATCGTGCAAAAGAAATAGTTTGATAACAACGCATATCCCATATCAAAAATGCATACGTTACAGCATAGTCCATAGAGAAAATATATGGTCTGGAAACTCGGCAACTTCAAAGTGGTTAACAAATGAGCGGCGGTTTTATTGAACCGTACCTTACACCGTGCACATCCTTTGTTTTAGGTTTATAAATATTTAAATAGCACGATTGAGTGATTTAACTGAAACGTTGCTATTGGATAATTCCTTCACTATACTAAAATACAATGTGTTCAGTGACCGTGCACAAATCTGCATAAAGGCGAACAAAAAGTAGAACAAAGTTTCCAGACCATATTTTGAATGACTATGGTTACATGCAGATTTTTTGAAAAATGTTTTAGAAAATGAAATTGATAATTAGATCTCATGAGACTATTAAAAAATGCGATAAAGTACAATAACGTAATAGCAGACAACTATAGATCAAATTCACACTACACCCATCATTTAATAATGTCATATGATAAAAAATGTATATAATTACTTCAAGCAGATAGTACATACCAGTGCAACTGCTTCCATTTCCCGAAAAGCCACCATTACAACTACATACATATGATCCAAAATTATTAGTACACGTGGCATTAATGTGGCAATTGTGAGATCCAACACTGCATTCGTCAATATCTATAAATTAAAGTAAAAACTAAATAAATAAAGTAAAACCAAATAATTATTATTTTTAAACTATCCTGAGCATCAATTGTCAACCCGAAAAAACTTGAAACTCACCAGAACAAGCAGTACCATTTCCTTTAAAGCCGTTATTGCATTTACAATCAAATGATCCAATATTATTTATACATGTTGCGTTGATTGCACAGTTGTGAGTTTTATCAATACATTCATTAATATCTGTGAGGATAAAATATCCAATCAACTTTTAATTCTACCAGTTACTATTAATATCATAGGATCAAAAAATAGAATGAATGAAAATGTAACTTCAACAATTCGCGAATAGCACATTTTGTTACTTACCGGTACAACTGCCTCCATTTCCGGAAAAGCCACCAACACAACTACACACATATGATCCAAAATTATTAGTACACGTAGCATTAATGTGGCAATTGTGAGATCCAAGAATGCATTCGTCAATATCTATAAATTAAATCAAAGTAAAAAATAAATAAATAAATAAATAAATAAAGTGAAACAAAATAATTAATTACTCTTATCCTATCCTGAATAAAAGTTGCCACTTCGCAAAAACTTGTAACTTACCAGAACAGGTAGTACCATTTCCTTCAGAGCCATTATTGCAATTACAATCAAACGATCCAATATTATTAATACATGTTGCGTTGATTGCACAGTTGTGAGTTTTATCAATACATTCATCAATATCTGCAAGAATAAAATATCCAAACAAATTTTAGTTTCACCATTTCATGTCATATAATCAAAAAATAAAACAAATGCAAATGTAACTTCAACAAGTCGTGAATAGCACATTTTGTTACTTACCAGTACAACTGCTTCCATTTCCTGAAAAGCCACCATTACAACTACACACATATGATCCAATATCATTAGTACACGTAGCATTAATGTGGCATTTGTGAGATCCAAAACTGCATTCGTTAATATCTATCAATTAAAGTAAAAAATAAATAAATAAAGTAAAACAGAATAATAAATTATTCTTATCCTATCCTGAATAAGAATTGCTACTTCGCAAAAACTTGAAACTTACCAGAACATGTAGTACCATTTCCTTTAAATCCATTATTGCAATTACAATCAAACGATCCAATATTATTAATACATGTAGCGTTGATCGCGCAGTTGTGAGTTTTATCAATACATTCATCAATATCTGTAAGAATAAAATATCCAAACAAATTTTAGTTTCACCATTTCATGTCATATAATCAAAAAATAAAACAAATGTAAATGTAACTTCAACAAGTCGTGAATAGCACATTTTGTTACTTACCAGTACAACTGCTTCCATTTCCTGAAAAGTCGCCATTACAACTACATACATATGATCCAATATCATTAGTACACGTAGCATTAATGTGGCAATTGTGATATCCAAGACTGCATTCGTTAATATCTATCAATTAAAGTAAAAAATAAATAAATAAAGTAAAACAAAATAATTATTCTTAAACTATCCTGACCAACAATTGTCAATTCGCAAAAACTTGAAACTTACCAGAACAGGTAGTACCATTTCTTTTAAAGCCGTTATTGCAATTACAATCAAAGGATCCAATATTATTAATACATGTTGCGTTGATTGCACAGTTGTGAGTATTATCAATACATTCATTAATATCTGTGAGGATAAAATATCCAATCAACTTTTAATTCTACCAATTACTATTAATATCATAGGTTCAAAAAATAGAATAAATGCAATTGTAACTTCAACACGTCGCGAATAGCACGTTTTGTTACTTACCAGTACAACTACTTCCATTTCCTGAAAAGCCACCATTACAACTACACACATATGATCCAAAATTATTAGTACACGTAGCATTAATGTGGCAATTGTGAGATCCAACACTGCACTCATTAATATCTATAAATTAAATTAAAGTAAAAAAATAAAGAAAGAAAGTAAAACAAAATAATTAAGTATTCTTACACTACCCTGACCAACAATTGTCAATTTGCAAAAACTTGAAACTTACCAGAACAGTCAGTACCATTTCCTTTAAAGCCGTTATTGCATTTACAATCAAAGGATCCAATATTATTAATACATGTTGCGTTGATTGCACAGTTGTGAGTTTTATCAATACATTCATCAATGTCTGTAAGGATGAAATATTCAGTCCACTTTTTTAGTTTCACCATTTAATATAATGTCATAGGATAAAAAAAATATAATAGATGCAAATTTAACTTACCAGTGCAACTGCTTATATTTCCTGAAAAGCCATCATTACAAATACACACATATGATCCAATATCATTACTACACGTAGCATTAATGTGGCAATTGTGAGATCCAAGAATGCATTCGTTAATATCTATCAATTAAAGTAAAAAATAAAGTAAAATTACCACAACTTAATAGTAATCTTGGCAGAGACACGCTTCTTGCTAGAAACTTACCAGCACAAGAAGTTCCATTTCCTTGAAAGCCACTGTTACAATTACAATCATACCATCCAATATTATTACAACATGTTGCATTAATGTGGCAGTCGTCAAATCTTTCAATACATTCATCAATATCTATTCAAACATAAAATTAAAAGAATATATATATATATATATATATATATATATGTAATGTTTACAACACGAGCGGCCGTGTTGTATTGAATATACAATCACGAGCCGAAGGCGAGTGCATGATTGTACATTCAATACAACAAGGACGCGAGTGTTGTAAACAACTTGTGAAATGAATAAATAGTAAAAATCCCTTTGGGATATTGAGATGCTAATTAGTTACAAGCACTAGTGGTTGTATCAGAAGAGTATACATCCACTAGTGGTTGTAACTAATTAGGATCATTGGTTTTAGTTTGTATGGGGTTTACAGGGATATACATGTGATGTAATTTCTGAAATTGGATTGGCTGCAAAACTCATGAATTAGTAATGAATTTCACAAATGTATATATGTACACGCAGGGGGCGGACAAAAAAAAGTGGCCATCATTAAAAATATGATTAATGTGGAATAACTATTATACGAAAAAAGAAAAATATGTAAAGTTATATATTTTTAGAATACATGCGTCAAGATCTGCGCAAATATGATATCAAATTCTAATTTTAACCATTGAATTAAAAAATATATTAACTTTGAAAGTATACCACACTGTGAAGCTGTTTTGAAATCAAGTGAAATGGCAACAAAATATCTAACTATTTTGCTGTTACAACACTTTCATGGTATACAAACTCCATTAGTTACTTTGAAATCCAATTGGAATAAGTGGAACTAAGATTCACTTCATTTGTTGCAAGATTGAAAATCATGAAAAATTAATATATTTTTTAAACCAATGGATAAAATTCGAATTTGATATCATATTTGAGCAGATCGTGACGCATGCATTCTAAAAATATATAACTTTACATATTTTTCGGCAAACAATATCAATCAATTAAAGTAAAAAGTAAATAAAATAAAATTAGTACCTCTAATAGCAATCTTGACACGAAACACAATTCTTTGCTCTCCCTAGAAACTTACCAGTACACGAAGTTCCATTTCCTTGAAAGCCGCTGTTACAATTACAATCATACCATCCAATATTATTACTACAAGTTGCATTAATGTGGCAGTCGTTAATTCCTTCAGTACATTCATTTATATCTACGTAAATATAAAATTAAAATAACACATATATCCCAAGAAAAATTATTAAATTGAGAGCAAAGACCCTTAATGTCATTTCAAGCATTTTGTAAACACGTGCAAACAAATTTTAGTCAAACAAATAGATCGTTTTCATCTGACGTCACGGCGGCCATATTGGTGTACCAAAACAATGAAATGGCGGCCATATTGGTGTACGGCATGGGAATTAGCTCTTTCTTATTCAAATATTTCGTATTGTTTCACCACCCCAATGGGCCCACCGATCACGTGAGTGAAAACGATCTATACAGTTATTTATGATTATACCGGTACAATTGCTTCCGTTTCCAGTGAAGCCATTGTTACATGCGCATTTAAAAGATCCAATACTATTGTTACAAGAAGCGTTTATGTGGCAATTATGAGATCCTACATCGCATTCATTAATATCTAAAAGTTGAAAAGATATAAACTATTAAAAAACAGTTAAATGAAACACAAGATCGTTTTCAAATTTTTTTTGTCTAGTGTTGAAATTTACCAGTACATGCAGTTGTCATCTAAAATTTTAGATGAATTTTTTTTACTACTGTTTGAGTAGAGCAGTATGAAGCATGCAACATCAACAGTGATATATTCGCAGAGATTTACCTGTACAGTTTATACCTTCAAGTCCATTGTTACATTTACAGTCATACGAACCGATATTATTACTACAGTTTGCATTGATATGGCAACTACTATTTCCTGACGTACATTCGTTTATATCTACAAAGGGGAAAAATGCAATAATTATGTTCTATTTTTTATTTTATTTTAATTTTAACTACTAGATTTTTAATTTTGTTGTTAGTTTACTTATCAGAACTAGAAGGAGTATCCACTAAAACAAACAGTATAATAATAAATATAGATAAATTGAAGTCGAAGTTAGTAGTCAAACACATAAAACAAATATTATTACCATTACAATTGGTTCCATTTCCTGTAAAACCATTGTTGCATGCACATTCATAGGATCCAATGCTATTGCCACAGGAAGCGTTTATATGGCAATTATGAGATCCTACACGGCACTCGTTAACGTCTAAAAGTCAAAAATACTATTAAAAAACAATTAAATACAACAAAATCAATCGTTCTAAAGAAATTAAATTTGACGTCGTGAAGCTCAAATCTGGATATTCTCACAGGAGCAAAACACATCATGTTATTCACCTGTACAATTGGTTCCACTGCCCTGAAAGCCATCATTACATTTGCAACCATACGATCCAATATTATTACTACATGTTGCATTTATGTGGCAACTATTATTTCCTGTGCTACATTCGTTTATATCTATAAAGAAATATTAATTTATTATTGAGTATTCACTAAAACCAATTATTATGACAAGGGTATTCAATTATAGAAATATGTTAACGCAACTATCCCTTGCCAACATTACATAACTCAAATACAAAACGACTTTCACATATTTTGAGAAAATGTCGAAACAACTTTTAGTCCAACAAACAAATAAAGCAATGTATAATTACCGCTACATTTGGTTCCATTTCCTGTAAAACCAGTGTTACATGTACATTCGAATGATCCAACATTGTAATTACTACAAGTAGCGTTTCTGTGGCAATTATGAGATCCTACACGGCACTCGTTAACGTCTCAAAGTAAAAAAATACTATTAAAAAAACCAATTAAATACAACAAAATAAATCGTTCTCAAGAAATTGATTCGTGAAGCTCAAATCTGGATATACTCACAAGAGAAAAACACATCATAGATATTCACCTGTACAATTGATTCCACTGCCTTGAAAGCCATCGTTACATTTGCAACCATACGATCCAATATTATTACTGCATGTTGCACTGATATGGCAACTATTATTGCCTGTGCTACATTCGTTTATATCTATAAAGAAATATTAATTTATTATTGAGTATCCACGAAGTATAGTTTGCAAAATCTCACTAAAACAAACTGAATTCGAAGGGTTGGTCGAATTCTTAAACCCAGAATATCAAGTATCTGACTCAGTAAAGTTGGAGATACGGCCAACTTCTCACATCATAGAGCGTTGATTTTTGTCAACTTATTTGTCTAATAGACGACAAAAATTCATATTTCTCTACGACAAACTAAGGCAGCAGAATTTCTGATGCGCTAGACAATGTCAGATACTGTTGTTGCAAAATCTCATAAAAGCAGTGAATGAATATGCATAGATGTGCTGTCAAAGGTTTTGACGCATCTATGAGGGAAAGGTTAAAATCCGGAAATTGAACATGATAATTTATCACTGGTTTGTACATTACGTAAACAAGTAATTTAAATCTGTTGTAAGTTTATACGTTTTATACACTATATGAAACGACTTCTACTTTCATCTCACCTTGACATCTCACCTTTCCCCTTCTTACTAGGAAAAAAACCAAACCTGTGCAGGTCAAGCAATCCTAGTAAAATTTCGGGCCAGGTACAAAAAGCATTATCCATGAACGTAGCTACGTTTCCATTGCAAGAAAATACTCATCTTCAAGATGCAAATATCTTCAATGTAAAACTTAATCAGAATGCATATTACCTGTACATAAAGTTTGTGCTCACAATGTGCCCATTAAATCAACATTTTATCAACAGGCCCCTCAAAAGGAAGTATATGGTACCCAATTCAACACAGCTCAAATATTTACAACTTGTCAACTTTTAAAGTTGAAAATTACGTTAAATTATAGTATTTCTATACGTCAGAGTTAGTTTAGATCATATAGCCTTAAATCCGAGAGAGATATATCTTAATGATTCTTCTTAGGCCTATATTGCGCTTTATTTTTGCTACGAAAAGGTCAAAAGAGTTTGCATAGTTGTACCTGTTTATAACATACTTGCATTACGACTGCTAATACTCCAACAATGTTTCAATTGTTACATGTTCTAAAAAACAACACCAAAATTCAATAATTAATATTTAGGCCTAAAATAAATTTCTGGAAAAAATTATTTATATTTATGTAAACTCATCTTAGGTCACGTCTGCGGTCTTCCGCACTTCAATAGGGACAACAACATTTACTTTTACTGTTATAACGTGCTACCAATTCAAAATTAATAACGCAAGTCACTAGCAATACACCCACAATGTATAATATTACCGAGCTTTGTTGAAGAAGCCAGGTATTTTCCCAAGCAATACATTGTACATCCTACTCTCTTATCAAGTACAGAATGTGCACTTGATCTGTAACAAAGCTGATGCGATCACCTTGTCTCATGCTGCCCGCTGTGACTAGCAGCTGTATCGTGCTGCGAAATGAAAAACATAATGAATCAAGGATTAGTTGACAATCGTGTTTCATAAACAAGAATGAGGCTGACTCGTTTAACCGGGCTGACTTGTTTGGTTCTAGTACTTGCATAAACTAAATTTGCAAACTCTTTTAGGGCCTCAAAGAAACCATATTTTAATCACTTTTTTGACAACTGGCAATGTATCTGCGCACTACATGCTACATGCTACAAAAAGACAAAAACGCCACTGACAGTGCAGAGATGTTTTCTACAGAGGCGTAGGAACGGATTCAAAATTGGGGGGCCTGAAGTCGATATGCAGATAATCAATGACCGCATTTTTAGCGGGGTTCGGGGGTGCTCTCCCGGAAAATTTTGAAATCTATAGAACCTCGGAAACACAATTTCCAGCAATTTGAGGAAACTTTTCATGTAATTCTACAGCAAGCATAGTTCAAATTTTAACATAAAAATGAAGAAATTATTAAACCAATCTGGGAACCAATCTAACCATTCTCGTGCCCAGAGCCCGCATGTCGCGTGGCTAACACTGGATGGCTAACACTGGATGGTTTGTGAAATCTCGTCTTGTCGTGTAGATGAACCCCGTAGGTAGATTACCGTAAGTAACTGCTCTCCTAGCCTCTGTATAGTCGCACTAATACAATCATTAAATTTAGCAACGCTTGTCCTGACTATTTTTTTGGCGGAGGGGCTCAGCCCCCCCCCCCCCCCCATTAAAATTTTGTGGGGGCTCAAGCACCCCCAGCCCCCCCCCCCCCCCCCCCCCCGCTTCCTACGCCTCTGGTTTTCTACCAACATAGAAGTTAGAACTGAGCATTTTTATGGACAAATAAAACAACTGAACTAATTATGAAGAATAAAAGTATAGTGTTATCTGCTCTTTTACTGAGTTTTTATTTCACTACTCACCCGGTTCAGAGATATAACCCCGCAAGACTTGTATAAAATAAGCGGAAGACATGAGACACAGCACGTCAGTCCATGCATGCATCTATGGCTTGGATTTAATGAGACGTAATGGTTTGGATTGTGGTACAGACACGGCTTCTGCTTACCACGTTTTTCTACTCAGATAACACCAAATGATAACTGTAATCTAATCGAAACCAACGCAATTAACGTCGCTAAAAGCTCTCCAGTATAGGAACTAATGTTATCAGATAATGACGAGTGACTCTTCAAATTTTCGGTACACTTTTAAGTTTTTGTATAAATAAAGTTGCTAATATATGTAGGCCGCTAAACCGTAGGATAACTTTGATATTATGAAAACTTGCACAGAGCTATAGCTAATTTGTCGGAGAGAAATATTCTACTCGCACTACATAAATCCTGCAGAAGCATCGCATATAATTATATTTATCTACAGATTAAATGAAGACTACATAGATAGACTTTATTTAAATAGGGTACGTAATTACAATAGAATATATACTGTCCTTTTCCTTCCGGCCCTAATAACTCTCCATGTAGCCTGACGGCTATATAAAACCCCGGTGTAGTACTATACCAGGGTTTAGTCGTCTGCGGCGCAGGCTACTTTGAATGATGCATGATTGCATGGACGAGATTTCGGCAGTTATCTTGTAAAATAATTTCCTCGATGACATGGTTTGAACGTTGAGGGATGACCACCACTTTGTTATTTATGTAATCAATTCATTGATAAATGGGCAAGAGTTTGCCAGTTAATTATAACTGTTTTGTTTATGACATACCGTATTTCCTTGAATAAACGCATCCCTCGAATAAAAATATTATTAAACGCCGCCCTTGAATAAACGCCGCACTTTTTCTCATCGATGCGGCGTTTATTTGAAGCATATATATATATATATATATATATACATATATATATATATATATATATATATATATATAATATATTTAAAGACATATAAACTTTATTTTTTTGGGATAAGTGTTAAAATTGGTTACGAATTTGAATTAAACAATAAATTCACAGTTGATGTTACAAAATTTACAATAAACGCCGCCCTTGAATAAACGCCGCCCTCGAATAAACGCCGCCCTCGAATAGACGCCGCACCCGCAATGCGGAAAATTTAATATACGCCGCGGCGTTTATTCAAGGAAATACGGTAGACTCTTCAGTCGGGCGTGATGTTTAATTGATCGACAGCCATAATTAAATATAAAATTGTTGATGGCCTGACAAGCAAGAGTTTGCTTGTATTTATTGTCTGGCATAATGTTCGATTGACCACCATATCGGATGTAAAATTAATTAAATGTTGATGACCTATTTATGGAGTGATTCTTTCTGGCTTTCAGCATGATATTTCCCGTAAGAAAATCTTCTATAGAATCATATAGAATATTCGGATTTTGGACTCTGTGAATATTCTATAGGATTTCTATATCCAACAGAATATTCTATTCTATGGCATTTCTAAAATTCTATAGAATCCAATAGAATATTCTATAGAATCTGTTCCAATTTCTTTGAATTTGTTCCAATTTCTTTCAATTTCTTGAATATGCCATAGAATATTCTATATGGGTATACCATGAAAGTGAAAATGTCAGCCATGCACGATGAATAATAATTTAAGGAAATTATTCATCGTACATGGCCGCTGACATTTTCACTTTCATGGTATAACTCTTTCAATTCAGTGATGTTTGAAACTGATATATCAAAGTAGAAATAGAACCCTTGATCCTGCGATTCCACTAGCTGACAGGTCCTCTCACTTAGAATTCAGGATTATCCTGAAGCCCATGAGACTTCTGTCTCCCACATGTGGGATGTTAAACTAAAAAGCATATCACAAAAAATCCATTAGAGGTGTTGTGGTCGGGGTCTGAGAGGTGGGACTTTCTTCCCGGAGAGTTGTGCTTAGGTTTAGGGTTGCTGGGATGTTGTGGTTAGGTTTAGGGTCATGTTTAGTTTTGATCAGACGGAACAGCGTATAGTCCCAGTCTCTACGCGGTCCTGCATGTCCGCCATGCTTGGCTTCAAATGATGACCCACGCATATCATTCCTTTCTATATAGGGTTTGCTGATCCAAGCCTATAACTCCCAAGTCAACCCTGACATCCGACCAAGCTCCCCTATTTCTCAATTTATCTGAACTGATCGCGCGCAATGACACACAATGCCCTCGAGCGCTTTTATTTTATCTTGAAGCATTGCCGCGCGGACTTGGTATACTCACTCAATTTTTCGAGTACATTAGCCAATCAGATTGCATCGTTTGCAATAGTAAAGGAGTATCCGTGCAGGATACTCTATGATATTTTTTTGATAATCTGCAACCAAACTCGCGAGATGTTGCGAGAAAAGTGTAAAAAAGAACGCACGAGTCGCTGGGCGAGTGTTTTAGCTTTTTGAAAATCGATGATTCCAAGTGTTTGAATCACAGTACTGATCCTTACGGAAAATCATTCCGTATTTGTTTTATAAAATAGTTTACTCTAAAATTGATGAAATTTGTAATCGTCCCAAACTACATTTGGCGGAATATTTTCTGTGCAGTATATCCTGCACAGTTATTGACCAATCAGGGCTTGCGTTGTATAAAATGTATTTTCTAGCGTTACGGAATGTACACAGAGCGAGACAGCAGAGTGTATATATTGTGTGACTAGTCTCTAGGGTAATAACACTAGGTTGTATATAAGGTGTAAAGAAGTGAAATAGAAGTTGTGCCATTCGAGGCATCCCGCTCTCCCTGTACGCTTGTACAAAACGTTTATCAAACTTGAAAATTGGTTATAAAAGAATATACACTCAATGTCTACTCCCGAGGGAAACAGTTAGTTTTGTTTTCCCGAAAGTCTTGATATTTCCCGAGACGAAGTCGAGGGAAACATCGAGACTCAAGGGAAAACAAAACTAACTGTTTCCCGAGGGAGCAGACATTAAGTGTTTTGTTATATAGCTTGAGTTTCACTGAATAATTTCGACGTTTATCAAGGGAAAGTACACAAACGACAATAAAGCTGTTAAGACATATTCTTTTTTCGTACCAAACAAGCTTTTGTTTATAGGATACCCTGAAGAGTTCAAAGTTCTAGCGGGCAACAATGGAAACTTATTGACCGAGCAGGCAATAAGTTCTCAATTATTGCCGGCTCGGTAGACATTGAAATTTAGCTAAGGTCATGTGACCACAAACCAACCAATGACAGTCATCGTTGCATCCAGTGAAACTCTAGCTATATAACAATTATGGTTATTGTGTATGTATGTCCGACAACATGGCAAATAAAGAGATGCCCGCCTCCTATCACTATTGTACTGGTTATTGTGTTAATGCAGTTTATCTAGAAAATGCTTTATACTCGTCACAAGGTGTGTAGAATATAATGATAGTTTATGAATAGTATATGTGTATGAAATGTAATGGTATAAGAATTATTTTTTGCATAGACAAATCGTCAAGTTAACAAAAACTTTAATTTTCTCCAATTAAGACTAAAGTACAAATTATTACCCAAACGTTAAACCGTACAGCTATTTTTATTCCACATTTTAATCTACGGAATTCATTTATCCAAATAGTTATTCAAATATTTATCCAATTAAGTCCCATCCAACCAACCCTTTTTACCCAAATTATTGCCCAAATTATTACCCAAACGTTAAAGCGTACAACTATTTTTATTCCACATTTTAATCTACCGAATTCATTTATCCGAATAGTTATTTAAATATTTATCCAATTAAGTCCCATCCAACCAACCCTTTTTTACGTATTAAACCCATATCCCATTAACAAATGTGGTAACAATCTTTCGGTTAAAAAAAATTGAACATAAAGTCCCCATTTGTGGTTTCCCTTTTTTGAAGAAAAAAAACCGGCACTTCAATCCATGTATAAAGCCATATTTTAACGCCGACGAGGTCTGATTTTCAGCTCGGATTCCTTTAAGGAATACTGGAACCCTTTCCAACCGTACCAAGAAACTCCCTTTCCTCTTAAGTGGGTGTGGGGACCACGCTGATAGTATAAACCATTCAAGCTGGAGTAATGGCAGGCTCTGTACCACCAGGCAGCTGAAAACACCAAAGCACAGTTTCTTCTAGAATCTTCGTCATTCTCCCTATCTTTGGTGCTAAACTTCATTCTATTATGATAATTAAGGGAGTCGCCTGCATTAGAATACCCTGAAATGAAGGAAAAATTTCTGTTTAATGACATGCACGTGTTTTGCAGTACTTATATTATAATATTCTTCTTAGAGTCATATGGAGGTGAGCCTTCATCTTGTGTTTATACATAGTTAATAGAAACTAAACATGGTTTGGAAGCTCAACAAAAGTCATTGTTTTATGTTTTATGTTTTTGTTCAAGTTTATGGAAATTTGTGCACTTTCACAGTTACTGAACATATCGGTGTTTTCTGTATAATGAAGCAATCATCCAACATATGGATCGCGAATCTCGACTGCGCATCAGAATGACGCGTTCTGAGTCGGGATAAAACTTAATTAACTTTATGACATCAGGCTAAAGCTGCAGTTTTCATTTGCATTTTCATTTACATTTCTGAACTCATTGTACTGAATTCCTCAGCTTAATGTTATAAAGTTTTATCCCGACTCAGAATGCGTCATTCTGATGCGCAGTCGAGATTCGCGATCCATGTATAGCAACGTTTGGGTAAACCTAAAACAAAGGATTTGTGCACCTTTACGTCCTTTACGTGCCTTTCAACATGAATGGTAGCTTGATTGTTAACCGCTTTGAAGTTTGCCGGGTTTCCAAACCATGTTTATTTTCTATTAACTATGGTTTATATGAGACCTGAGCCAGCCCACCTAGCCGATATCTCGCCTTGTGAGATCGAGATCTCGGTTACCCTGGCTGTTTTTTCCCATGTAAACACGATTGACCGGTTTGGCCTGGGCTGGCATTAAAATCTTCGTATACACGCGACAAAATTTGTTTTTATCAGCTTTTTTCGACATATTAATAATTCACAAGTTCTGCTTGTATCTTACCAGAACTGATAAATTACGCAATCAGCACAACAAGCAAGCCATGTCCGGCTATAAAGGCGAGCTAGCCCTTCTCATGTAAAGCGAGCTAGCTTGGGTACCCGGGCTGGCTCGCCTCCATATAAACACTCTTTTATATAAGGATTGCTAATTTAAAAGTGAAATAAATCACCAAAATTTAGAGATATGTAGCATACACACATGTTCTTGAATATGTAGAGAATTTTATCATAGGATTATTAAGAAATCAGAAGTAATAAGATTATAGCACTCTGAAGAATAATGACAAATTTTGCGCAACAACATATCTTTCAAGTTTCTGAGAAAAGTATTGATTGTTAGAGGACCGTAATCATTTCGTGAAAGTTACTAACTTTGAAATTGCCCAACACTGAGCCTATACTGGTTTCTCTCATTCGATACGGCGAAGGTACGGTACTCAGCGTAGCGCTTTTCATTTTGAAAGCTTTGAAGGTCAACTCTCAAGACATTTCTCTCGGTTGTTGTCATGCGGTGAATCTTCTCCAATCCCAGCCAGAACTCGCCATTGGAAATACCAAATCCATTTTTATAATCCGCCCAGTTACGATTGAAATTTACACTTCCGTCCATACGTCTTTGAAAAACAGTCCATCCTCCTCCATCAGTTGTCATGTCACATTTTACATCAAAAGCGCCACGACCATCTGGGTTGATTTTGTAGACGCCATCTCTCCTGGATCCTTTTTTCAACCATTCAGCACAACTTCTCGGGTCCAAATCTACATGAAAAATGGTTAGATTAACACATTCTGCGTATATGCAACGCGCAGGTCCAGATTTTTTGCCATATATGCATTATGACTTATTGCATGGATTTATCTAAACCCGACATGGCAAAATTTTAACTCGAGAATTCAACAGTGACCGAGAGCGAAGGTCGAGCCTAATATTATTCAAGACTTAAATATTTTCCATATCGGGCGAAGATGAATCTAATAGGTGTTTATCTAATATGTGTTTTATTATACCAAAAAGATAATCGTGCGGTTGACAAGTTAATATATCTTATATGACCTGTCCAAAGATTGCTGTCCAATATGTAGTTGTCTTACATTGCAAAATATTGGACTGGCACATGACGCTAATGTAGACATTTGATTGGACGATTATTTGTGAGAGTAAAATAAACGTGTAAAAATAATTATTATTTCATATCTTGTACTGACGATGGAATACGTTTGCCGAAACATGTTTACATTAATTTACTTGAAGTTTGTAGTATAATAAACATTAATAGTCGGCTGTAGTTAGAAAATAATCTTGCACTAGTATCGGGTATATTAATTTAGTCTTAATTTGATAAAAACAAATTTGTGCTACTCGTGCATTGGAGTATTTTTCGCATTGGAACAGAAGACTTGTTATGGATAGCAATCTTGGGACAGGTATTCGCGGTACTAGTTAAAAATATAAAATGTGAGCTTCTCTAATATTGATTACCTTTAATACACACGTCCGTTTCGTCTTTTGAATAACCTTCGTTGCATTCACAGGTATACGATCCGAAGACATTGACACAAGTAGATCCCCGAGGACAGATATTCTTGTTTGCACATTCGTCAACGGCTTTATAACATAATGTGAAAAAAGAAACAAATTAGTCGTTCACAATGATTTATTTCGTCCAGAATATGTCGAGTTCAAATAATGAACATAACCTAAAACAAGTGAAAAAGTACTAAATTTGATTACATTGTATATCTTTGTTATTAATTGTTTTGATAACTTTAAGATAATCGAAGACTATTGTAGATTATTATAATTAATGTGTTAAAAATTACGAAGCACTGATTGCGCCTTCAAAGTGTTGGGTCTGCTAAGTATTCATGCTACCCCTTTTCTCGAATAGTTTGAAAAATCTCGCAAAAACAAACTAAATTCGAAGGGTTGGCAGAATTCTTAAACCCAGATTATCAATCTGAAATCGTACAGAGTCTATAATTTTTGTCACTATATTTATCCAATAAATGACAAAAATTGCTCCACGACCGAACTAAGGCAGCAGAATCTCTGATGCGCTTAGACAATGTCAAATACTGTTGTTGCAAAATCTCACAAATGCATGTAGCGAATATTCAAAGATGTTCTGTCAACGGTTTTGACGTATCTACGAAGAAAGATTGAAACCCGGAAATGGTATACGAGGTGGCGGTTTAAAATTTCTCACGATCTGTACATTACGCAAACAAACAAACAAACAAACAAATAAACAAACAAGTATAATGTAGTTTTAATCTGATACACTATAAAAAGGCATATTCTATTTCTAACTGACATCTCACCTTTCCTGTTTCTATTAGAAAAACAACAAACCTGTACTTCACGTCAAGCAGTCGTCGCAAAAATTTCGCATCAGGTACAAAAAGCATTATCCATGTACGCAGCTACGTTTTCATCGCAAAAAAAATGTACTCCTTCTGAAGTTGCAAATGTAAAACTTAATCACAATGCATATTACCTGTACATGGAGTTTGTACTCACAATGTGATCATAATAAATATAACTCTACTACTATGTCACGAATCAAATTCAACGTTATCAAATTCAACACAGCTCAAAATTGTAATTCAAGCATTTTTTAGAAAATTAATGTAAATTATATTATTTCCACCCGTCTGAATCAATTTAAACTTTAGTTTTAAATCTAGTGAAAGATATGTTTCCACGATCCTCTTAAGGTCAATCTGGTATTTTTTAACTAAAACACTGAGCTTTTCCATAATTACGAAAAGGTCAAAAGACTTTGGAGCGTGCCTTTTTAAAGTTATTTTTACCTGATTACTTGTAACACATAACATAATTGTCAATAATGTATTCCTTGAAATTACGTTATAACAGCCAATAATTATTCCAGCAGTCCTTCAAAAAATGGTACATGAAATACTAAAAAATAAGAAAAACATAATAGATAATATAAACTCATTTTAGATATCTTAGACGTTTCATTTTTACATTACATTTTGTAATATGTTATGACATGGAGTATTAAGTTACATGCACTGTCCCTAAACAACAATTATCTAAACTAAACTAATTTTATTTGTACTGGATAACTATATCCGTTATATCTAAACTGTTCTCTCTAGAGGTCCAGTAAGGGCCATTGGTTCAGTGTTACTACAGGAGGAGACCGGAATACCCGGAGTAAACCTGTTGTGTTTGGTATAGAGTCAAACTGGAAGCACTCTTCTCACATGCGGCCGAGGTGAAATTTTCAATCAGATAACTGCTGAGAGCAGGAACCGAACCTGGGTCGCAGAGGTGAAAGGCGCGTGCGCTAACCACACTGTGCCATGCACCAACACCCTATCTGTTTGTTTGTGGGACTCACACAAAAGAATGCTTGGAATGCAGTTGATATACCTCGTTGGTAGTACGGCTCCGAAGAAGAACACAACATTTTCAGCCAACTTCATATTTGAGTTTTAAAGTGTCATCAGTCACTGGCATTCTTTATTGCCATTGGAATTGAAATCCCGAAGTGCCCAAACCATCGGGTCGAATCTCTTTTTCTAAAAAGAACAACCATATTTTAATCGCGCTTTTAACAACTAACAATGTATCTGCATGCACACTGCATGCTACAAAAAGACAAAGACCCTGCTGATAGGACATGCACATTTTGTACCATGCTTATTGAAGTTAGAACTGAGCATTTTCATGAACAAACATGCAAAACATATAAACTAACTGAACTATAACGCAATAAAACAATAGTGCTGTTTTCTACTCCATTGCATGCTATGTTTTCAGTTCACTCACCTGGTTCAGAGCAATAACCCACAGGACGGCTGGACTTCTGAAATGTTGGTGATCTAGACGACTTTCAGTGCGCTTTCGATTGATGCACTTGATAATCTGAGCTGGGGAGTTGTTAATTTTTTTGGACAGAGTTTGCCCGTTTTATATGCAATGATTATTCTCGCGTGATGATTGATTGACAACCATGATTGAAAGAATTGTCAGAAAGGCACGAGTTTGCCTATTTATGGAATGACTCTTTTGGCGTGATGCCACGAAAGTGAAAATTTTATTGATGGTCAGAGAGACATGTGTTTACTTAATTTATCAAAAGAATTACTCGGTTTCGGTGCGATGTTTGATTGACTCGACCATGAATGTGAAAATTGTGATGGCCAAGAGGCACGAGTTTGCCTGCTTGTCTTATTTGATTTGGCATCTATGAATAGCCTTGAGCAAAGACAATACGAGCAATCACTTATTTTAGCTTTTAAATGTATTAAGCTTCAAGGCCCTAAATACATTTCGAACATGTTTAATGTAAGATCGTCTAATTATAACCTTGGGAATAGTGGACAGAACTTTGAACAAGCAAGTTATAATACATTGTATTTACACAATTCTTTTCCTACATTGTTCAGTAGTCATATATGGAATGAACTCTCTTCGCATATTAAAAACTCAGAATCTTTGGCTACTTTTAGAAACAGCATAACGGTAATTTGGATTTTACCAACAAAATTAATCTTGGTTGTAAGTGCATGCGTTGCACTTGAGTTTTTTATAATTATCTGCATAGTTTACTTATGCTTTTTGTATTATAATAGATAACTAACTATACATTTTAAAAATTTTGTTGTAAAATAGCAAGTTATCAGATTAATTGTTGTAATTTTTAAACAATTATTGTCGAGCATTTTTAACATGAGCCCCTGGCTCGGGAGAATGGGAAACCACTCCCTATGCCACTGACATTAAATAAATGTTCGTTTTCTTTTCAGTTCAGGAAACAAATTTGAAAATGTTAATGACCAGAGAAGCACAAGGGTTCTTATCTGCGGTCAAGTAGATCGTTTTTCTTTACTTATACGGTATGATTTTTCATTCGTAGTAGCACCTACTATTATTATTCTCCACCTGCATGAGTTTGCTGTCTCACAATAATTATATAGAATTTAAATGTTCACAATTTGTTGCTTTCACCATGTTTTATTGAAGGTGGCTTGATAGGAAAAAGTATGAAAATTTATATTTTCCCACCTAAAACGTTTTGCAGTGTACATTAGTGCCTCATTCTAGTTTCTTGCATAGCTCCAGTGGCGTAGCCAGGGGGGAGCTGTGGGAGCCGTGGCTCCCCCCCCCCTCCCTTTAGATATAAAACAACTGACATATGTTACTACAAAACTGTTGCAATATGAATTATGTCAGGAAATAAACTGTACTGAACAGTGTATTCAATCTACTGAGTGTATGTATTTTGAGTATCTATGTGACGTTTGCGTGTTTTGAGTATTTTATATGACGTTTTTTAATCTTTTGGGTCTGTAAAATCTTCCTCCAAAAGCCAGGAAATGGCATTTCAGCGACTCTCGATTTCAAAATTTCCCGGGCGAGCATGCCCCCGGACCCCACTAAAAATTTATTCTGATTTCTGCTTCCCCCCCCCCCCCCCCCTTTCAAAATCCTGGCTGCACTCCTGCATAGCTCTAGTGTCAGTGCTGATAATGGAAAAGGTTTACACTTGCAGCATTTGTGTATCTGGACAAATCACATTTATTGTGATATGCAAATTTAATGCAAATTAGGATTTCTGAACTCACTAGAACAAAGATTTATCCCCTCCTGAAACCCGTGCACTGTCTAATACTTTTCAAAACTCAAGAGTAACACTAGGGCTGTGCAAGGAACTAGAACGAAGCACCAAACTACACCGTGAAACGTTATAGAGGGAAAAATCTGATTGTTTACGGACTTTTCCTATCGAGCCACTGGCTCAAATTGTGAGCTCTCGGCTCATATACTCGAGCCGTTTCCAGAGAAGCGTGACAACACATCACACTTCTGAAGACGACTTGAGCATACGAGCCGAAAGCTCATAATTTAAATAAAACATGGTGAAACCCACGAATTGTGTACTTTTAATTTATAAATCGCTATGCAAAGCTTTAAACAAAATATTGTAGAATTTATTGGCGAAATTACTAAGACCGGCAATGGTCTCATTTAGGAACGATTTCTAATTTTGTAATTTTGTGGTGCGAGCCCTTTAACGGTCGAGGATTGAACCTATCACTTTTCACTTTGTTCCAAGGATTGGAAACTGATGAATTATTCTACGTTGTCGCCAGGCAATTGTGCGCAAAGTGACATGCGCAAGCCCGCGTTGATAGCGATAAGCTAAAGGAGCAGTAAATTCTTGTCAGGTCAGTTCCATCTACAGATCGTGTGATGCGACGTGATACAACCTTAAAATCTGATCGTTTCACATGTTTTGATTAAGAGCGCCTTGTTGTAAGATTTTGTCGAAAATATATAGCAAAAGATACGACTATTCCTTCTAGAGTTACTAGGTTTAATGTTCTTTTGTGAGCGTTGACCTTAAAATGCCATACAAAATTAATATTTGTCCCCTGCGAAAATATTTGCATCCTGAACATGCAGCATTGGGTTCTAATTATTCTGACGATTTTTGGCTATTTTTTAAACATTTGCCCTAATACTAAAACAATCATGAAAACTTGGGTACAACTAAAGCGAGTCAAACTAGTATGAAAATACATGTAAGTAATTAAAATTTAATGTCTCCGTGCAGATTTGCATGATATATGAAGGTATATATTTCCCAATTTTCCCTTTGCGTAAAACTTTACCTCCAAATATTCTTGTCAACAAAAAGCTTTTATCGGCTTTGACACATTCTCGGTGTTTACATATCAGATCAAACACTCCTTTTCGTGCTTGATATATTACTTAATATATTATATACTTGCATATATTGTTATAAAATTATAATAATTGCTCTTCGTTCATTCGCTTATCATTTGTATATGCTACTTAAGATCAGGAAAGAACGTTCAAAGTCTTCATTTATACCTTAAACTTTATACATAAACAAACCCATGCACTCTTTCAGTATTGATTTAAGACTAGCCTATATATCAAATGGCGTGTATAAGTTTTACACTGGTTAAATGGGAATGTGCTTGAATAATTAATAACTATATATATTTAAAACATTAGGAAGGAAATAATAAACTTTAAAGAAGCTTTGAATTTAACTCTTACAAAGAATATTGTCAGTAAACGGCTAAACATATCGCACTTCTCCATTTTCACATGCATGCACTTATGTTGGATGCAACACGTGACGTTGTACAACAAAGTGTGTGAGCAGTTTGTACAACAAAGTGTTGGGTTAGGTTGTTTGACGGATGTTGGAAGGTGTTGGATCATGTTTGAGTCTTTTAAATTTTTCATTCAACGTCATCACAACATTGTGAGACCACTGAACAATGTTGGACGGCGTGGATCTATTTAAGCGGGCGTTTATAAGACTGTGCACACGGTAACGTTTCCAAGCGTTTTCGTATTGTTTCAAAGTTATATAGCTGATTGTACTCGATTCTCTTGTGAACATTAAACAATACAAAAACGTTCGGAAATGTTACCGTGTGTACACATAGTCTAAGTAGAATAATAGTGCAACACTGCAATATGAAACGTACGTTGCTCTATGAGATTTCAACTCGTCATTTCCTCCAAATATTTGTTCTTGTTTATAACCGCTTTATGATTTGAATACAAAGCGTCCTTGAGTATCCAAAGGTTTTTCGAGTTAAACTATCTAAATTTTGTCAGTATAGCGAAATAGCTTTTTTGTAAGATAGAATAACAAAGATCTTTAAATTTTCTAACCAATCTCTGCCTTTCTTACAATATTAAACTCTCTGCAATTTCCATAATTGCGTGGTTATTAACATACCCTTGTTATTCACATAAGACCCTTTTATATTAAGAACATAATAAAGACTCTCAATGAAACAAATACATGATGTATTTATCAAAACAATGTTTGCTTTAACGAATGAAATTCAGCAACGTATTGTGTCCGGACTTACTTAAAAAGACACCCTTGCGTTCTTCAAGTAGTTTCAGTCGAGATTCATTCAGGACTGTCGAACTTCTCATTTATTAAGGATTCTACGTTTTCTCTCTCTAAAATGGTGACTGCATGTCAAGGTTCGGTGTTTGTTATCGTGTTAGTATGTATTTTGTCTATTGATGCACATACAGAACACAAACCCCCCGTTCAAGTCCCTGGTGAAGCGTTGTCTGAGCATCCACATTACGACGACAATAAAGATCACGATGTGTCGTACGATCATGAGATATTCCTTGGAAAGGACGAAGCGAAGCAATTTGATGATTTGGAGCCCAAAATCGCCAAATTGAAACTAAGGTAAGTTAACGGTCTAGCTTTAATCCAACAACTAGCGTATTGCTGAAATGCGATTGCATGCTGCAGAACGTTTGAACATAACCGCCAACATTCAGACTCCTTACAAGCAAGCATTAGTGATAATACAATTGTTAAAGTCTACACAGATTGAAAATGTCTTCTTATTTTTTGATAAATTATTTCCATTCGTGTTCTTTGTCTCTGCAACAAATATATTAAGAGAATGAAAGTTTTTTCAATTAAAATTTTTGTATTTAGAATTTACACAGGTTTAATTCGGAGAACGTTAAAGTTTCATGCGATTTGGCTTACAACAACATTGGTGGAACTTAACTATAGATGAGGGCGAATGATATGCCATCACTGTATGATTTTTACGTTCACGAATTTGACAAGTCATTTCGTGAAGATTAATCATGCACCGGATGTGATATTGTGACATGTTATCACGTTCAGAATTTGAATAACAGTTGAGAAACTATGATATTATATTGGCATTCTTCGATACAAGATCCCTTTTATATAAAGGGTTATGGACCGGAACAGTCATACAAACGATTTTTGATTTGGAAGATTATATACTAAGATATTTTATTAATGAGATCTTACGTACTATATCTAAAATAAGGGAAAATTTTGGAATATATTTCGAGGAATACAGAAATTTATTTTACCCCATGCTGCCTGGAGGTTGCATTTGAATTCGTTGGGGCCATGCATGCATATTTGGATTTACATTTCTACAATATATATATATATATATATATATATATATATATATATATTTAAAACCGAGAGAATTTAAAACACGAAGATAGCTAACGTTGCATTATATTATTCATTAATATTATATACATTTATATAATAATATACTGTATGCTGTACATATATCGCGATATATATATATATATATATATATATATATATATATATATATATATATATATATATATATACGGTGGAATCAGTTTGTCAAATACTGCTTTGGCTTGCTTACTAGACATTCAGTTATTAGCAGCTTTATGTATAAAATTACTTTTTCCTAAACTTATAGGGAGATAGCCAAAAAGATTGATGTAAATAACGATCAAAAAATTACCGCTCAAGAAATTGAAAATTGGATTGAAGGAAATATGAAAAGATACTCGTTAAAGAATACTAATGACCGCATGAAAAAGTGGGATACAAATAATGATGACCAAATTTCCTGGAGTGAATATGTAGCTAATTTTGCAGCAGCTGGTAACACTGTTCCAAGAAAGGAACAGTTGAAATCCGACGAAAGACGTTTTGACGTAAGTTTTGATTTTTTTTTATTATTCTATAATAATCCTATTAGATTTACCGTAAAAAGATATTATAAAACCATATAGTGCATGTGTACTATAAGCTAAGTCGAAAAATGGTAAGCTGCCAAGATTTTCTGAGCAAAATGCGATAAAATAAAATAAAACAGAATCATTCAGAATCATTCAGAATCATTCAGAATCATAAGAGTCATACAGAATCATTCAGCATGCCATCATTCAACATCATTCAGAATCATTCAGAATCATACAAAATCATTCAGCATCATACAAAATCATTCAGAATCATACAAAATCATTCAGAATCATACAAAATCATTCAGAATCATACAGAATCATTCCGCATCATTCAGAATCGAACAAAATCATTCAGAATCGTACAGAATCATTCAGAATCAAACAAAATCGTTCAGAATCATGCAGAATCATTCAGCATCATTCAGAATCATTCAGCATCATTCAGAATCAAACAAAACCATTCAGAATCATTCAGCATCATTTAGCATCATTCAGAATCAAACAAAATCATTCAGAATCATACAAAATCATTCAGCATCATTCAGAATCAAACAAAATCATTCATAATCACCAGAATCATTCAGCGTGATTCAGAATCATTCAGCATCATTTGGCATCATTAAGAATCAAGCAAAATCATTCAGAATCATTCAGAATCATTCAGAATCATTCAGAATCATTCAGAATCATTCAGAATCATTCAGAATCATACAAAATCATACAGATATCGTTTACAGGGGTATCCATGTGACATATTTTTAGAAATTGGATTGGCTGGATCATTCATGAATTATTAATAAACTTTACAATATCATTATGGCAGATTTGTGTATATTTTTGTTACAATTGATATAGTATAACCAGTCTCTGAGTTTTGTTAAAATCAATATCATACATCATAATTGTGTAAGGTTGTCTGTAATAATAGTAACAATAATAACACTTTATTTAACCAGGGTAACTAGAATTACAAGCGTAATTTTCATCTAGGCCCGGTATATAGCTATGTTTTGTTCTTTAGCTAGCTTATATATTTATCACTTTCTGCTTTTTTCTCTCGTTATAATTAATAAATAAAAAAATAAGATTTTCTTTATTTAATTCTACCTTCTAGCATGCTGATATGAATGGTGATGGTAAATTAAGTCGAGAAGAATTGATATTTTTCCTTCACCCTGAAGAAAGTCCATTAATGAAAGATGTAGTAGCAGAGGTATTGTTCTCAAATTTCTTATATAATTCTTTAAAAAAAAATTTTTATTTATCTTAATTTTTGCCTTTGGCTTGACATTTTTTATAACATGAATGTAGTCACGTAGACTTTCAGGCAAACATAAAGTGGTAAACACTATATAGGATACTATACCACAGTCGAACCCCTCTTAACGGACACCCCCTATTAAGCGGACACCCCTATCAAGCGGACACCTATGAAAGGTCCCGGCCATTTCTTTAATAAAACCCTATAGTTACACCCCTATTAAGCGGAAGCGGACACCTATCTTGGGTCCCAATGAACAGAATAACCTCTATATTAAGCGGACACATGGAGTTCAAGGTTATTGTTTTCCTTTGACAGTATACACTCAACACTTAAGATTTTACAAGACATACCGACATTAGGCGATCGACATGCATGTAATGAAGAGCTTTCCAGTGCTCTTTTGAACGTTAACGACATTTTGAGAGACTTGCGGCTACGCGAACCTCGCAAGCAAACACTTATAGAGTCTTTTTTTTATTTAATAATTTAACTTATTTAATGTATTTCATAATTTTAAGTTTGGTTAATGTTTTGTTATATTTTGAACTATTAAAGAAATATGTGGACTTATTTTAAGCCAAATAATGCTGTACTGTATATCTTTGTTAATTCATTAACAGACCTTAAGATGAAAATAGCTAATTTAAACTAAAGATTGTTCTTTCCTTATTTTAAGGAAAATATGGAACTGCTTGACACAAACAAAGACGGTGAAATTTCCCTTAAGGAATTTGCAGGTGAGATTTTTTATAATAATTTATGATTTAGATAGTGTCACCTTGTTCGAAATGATTTTTCAGTATTTTAAATACGAAACATAACTATAGTTATAATTACAGCATGATAACATTCTTTGTTTGTTAATTTATTAATACTTTTTTTTAACCAGGTGATAGTCAAGGTAAATTAAGCGACTCTTTGGTAAATGGCGTTGCAAACCATTTTAGTCAACTGGACAAAAACAAGAATGGAAAATTAAGCAAGGTACTATATAGGAACATTTTCTATGAAGGTTACCAATTTAAGTTGCTATTTGCAAGATATACATGTTTTTAATAAAATGGCACCATGTATTTTATTGTGTTCAGTGAACTATTATTATTAAGTGTTGTTGATTTTTGATGTTGTTATTTGTTCCAGACAGATGTTTTTGTCAAAAATGTAATGTAAATTAAATTAAATTAAATTAAATTAAATTAAATTAAATTAAATTAAATTAAATTAAATTAAATTAAATTAAATTAAATTAAATTAAATTAAATTAAATTAAATTAAATTAAATTAAATTAAATTAAATTAAATTAAATTAAATTAAATTAAATTAAATTAAATTAAATTAAATTAAACGCCCTCTTCAAAATAGGCTCCCCCCTTTTAGAGAAGAAAATAAAATAATTATGCGCCTCCGGCATTCATTCGAATCATTACTGCATTGTTAATTTATCATCATATGTCTTGATAATTATGATAATTATTATTTATGTATGATAGTTCCATAAATTTTTTTAAAGTTTAACTCAAATCTTGATATTGCTTTTTATTATAGGACGAATTGATGCCTTGGTTTGTCCATGATGAAGCAGAAACTATCAGTAATGAAGCAATGCACCTTTTAAGTCAAGCTGACACAAACATGGTAAGAAATGCTGGCATTGTATTAAGTAGAGTCCTTAAGACAGGGGCGGATACAGGGGGGGGGGTGTGACTGGGTGACTAGTCACCTCCCTTCCCTGCCCCAACCAATACAGGATTATACAGCGATACACTAGCAGCTGTTTATACAAATCACAACAGTTACTCGTGTGTAAAACGTGCATAAATTATATTGTATAACAATGCTTATCGATACAGGCCTAGGCCGTAGCTATGGCCAGCCTCTCCTTTGCAATAAGATTAGACATCACGATACGCTAATGTCTTGTAAATTTGAAACCCCAATTTTAAAACAGTAAGAATCACGATTATATAGACGTATTGTATACAATCTCAATCTGAAATCTGAATATACATAGTAATTTTGGAACATAAACGTATAAAACATATCCCCATGAGTCCACGACAATGACGACTATGGTGTATTCATATATTTGGGTATTTTGTTTGGTAATTTATATCCTTCAAAACTCTTTCAAATCCCCCTCAAAATGCAGGAAATGCTATTTCAGAGACTCTAAAATTCAAAATTTTTCCGGGGGAGCATGCCCCCGGACCCCCTGGAAGTTTATCCCTGCCCCCACGTAGTAAGTTTTGTCTGTCCCCCCCCCCCCCCCCCGCGCCCTTGTTAAATATTCTGAAAGAAACAACTGAGCACCTTATAGTCACCCCCTTGCAAAAATCCTGTATCCGCCACCCTGGGTTCGGTTTACGGGTACAGGTACCGCCATATTTTTTTTACTCGTAATATCTACCCGTTTTACCCGTTTCCCTGTGGTAGATCATGGCATAGTCCCTAGAAATAAATTGTCTGGAAACGCGGCCAAAGTCTTTGTTCTAGGTTTTTGTTCACGTTTGTGCACCTTATTTTACCTTAACGCTTGCTGAACACATTGTATTTTTGGTATAATGAAGCAATCAACCAATCGCAGCGTTGCTTTATAAATATTAATGAACGCAAAACAAAAGATTGTGCACCTTATTTGCCACCCTCAACCTAAATTGTAGCTCATTGTTAACCGCTTTGATGTTCGCCGCGTCTCCAGACAATATAATTCTAGGGACTATGATCATGGTCTACCAGTACATACGACTACGGGTACGGGTAGATTACCCCCGTACCCGTAAACCGAACCCGGGGTATCTTAAGGTCTCTATTACGAGTAAACAAAAATGACGGTCCCGGGGTATCTTAAGGTCTCTAATAAATACATCCTTTCATGCGTGGCTTTCCAAGAGGTCCTCTCTTGACGAGTACAATCGTCTGGCGTTATAAAAAGAGCAATTTTTTATTTCAAGTTTCCAAAGCTCTCTTTGGCCATACGATACTTCTTTACCAATGAGAAAGTGTTTTCTTGGAAACGATAACAGTACTAATTTAGATTTTGTCCTTTACAGGATCATATGCTATCATATGACGAAATGGTGGACAAGTATGAAGCTTTTGTTGGAAGTAAAGCCACTCATTATGGTGATCTCCTAAGACCCAACCCTGACTTGTAAATAATATATATTGCATTCCTTCTCTTGGAGACATCAGTGATCATAGTAGCAGTAGCTTTCGAAAACGGGAGATCAGCCTCAGACTTGACTGTCCATTGTCCCATTTTGTCTTGGGCAGCCAAGCCTGCTTTGCATTCAACAAACGACAAACTGTGATTATTTTGTTAAAACTATTTGTCAAGACACAATTAACAATATATTTAATACCTAATCAAAGATTATGAAACAATTTTATGTATTAAAGAACCTCTCTTCTAGTCTTCTGAGGCGACTCAGAATATTTTCTGAGTACTTATGACTTCACTAGCAAATTGAAAACTTGATTTTGCAAATTAAAAAGAATGGATCAGTTTTAGTCCTTATAGAATAATCTCAGGACAGTCTTGGATTTTGTAGAATTTAATTCTGAGTATGTTCACATCTTCTGATGCGTACGACGAATAATAATGACTACTAGCAGTAGTAATAAATACTACTACATATAGCAGTAGCCGGTCAATGTTAGTGAAAAAACTAAATGACTGACCGAGGTCGTCTTGGGAATTATATTATATATATATATATATATATATATATATATATATATATATATATATGACCAATTATATATCAATTATATGATATATATATATATATATATATATATATATATATATATATATAAACAAACAGATTAACACTAAACAAGTTAGATGTTTGCAATTGATCCAAGAGTGCTCAATACCACCAGTGGTAGAGCGTATGTAAATAAAAGTTAAAATAATTTCGTTACTACTCCGAGTTTCACGCCTATAGCGATCTTCAGGTAACTGTGAGAGTTCTGACTTGGATTTCATTCATGTTGCAAAGTTCGTCATGGTGCGTGGGAGGCTTGGTGGCATCTCACTTTCTTCTTCACGCGGCAAGTGTTTGAAATGATGACCCTGTTCTGATGGCGACATTTTGAGACTATATATATATATATGACCAGCATCAAATATAGCAATCAGTTAGTTATGACTTATTTAAATGGAAAATTCTACGTTGCTTAGTTTATACCTAGAATCTGCAATAACAAAAGTGTTGGAACATTGAACGGCAACATTTTTTGTTTTAAATATCTTGCAGGCCCCATGTTCAATGTTGGTTACTATTTGAGCGCTCTTCTCAACGTTCACTGGGTCTCTTATAGACTTTATTACGAAATAATTATAAAATATATTAGATGATTATCACAAATGGGAAGTATACTCAGAGCGCGTCAGCAATATTTTGAGAAGCGGGTGCGGTTTCTCGCCTGTCACTATCGGTGTATAATTACAAACTTATTATTGACCCCTGATCACAGTTAATAGAATAGTGCCCTGATGTATTCGGGGGCGGTTTTGATTTGATTTGATTCACAAGTATAGTCTTTGTATAACTAAGTAAAATTTTTCCTTCCTGTTGATCAATTGCATACTCAATATTGCGCACTGAAATACCATATATTTACCTTAATTGGGCGTTGTATTTTATCAAATGTTTTGTATTGCCATATATATATCGAGTGCTTATATAGCTACTGAGTTCTCCGTTGTGACGTATATTAAAGGTTTACTTAATAGGCAAACTAACCGACAGATGTTCCAATACCCACAAAAATCGTTTGGATTTCTGCAGGTTCAGCAAACACAGCTCCGCTTTGTCTTTGTCAAAATAATATGTAAAATAGACAGGCCTTTTTTAAGAGACAATGGGCGACCTAGGACGAACTGACGAGTCTTTGATTTAAATTAAGGGAAGACTTTTTAATTGATGAAATACTAAACCAGTCACACCTCAGTACGTGGTGGTAATCTACGGGGGAGTTACGGTGAGGTATAAACTCCGGTTTATTTAACAGCCAGCTCGAACGCGTTTGTTTCAGTAAACGTAGCACGACTCGTACGCACTACTGGTGCTCGCTCTATATAACCGTTTCACGAATACAATATGTCTTTAGCCAGTGGTCACTATTCAAGGCAACACATGCATTCAAGCTGGATTTATCTTCTGCTCGCCGTTCTAATATGTCTTCAGTTAACAGTTGGGCACAATGACCATGGCTCGTTCTCGCCTGGTCTTCCTGCCAAACACGATCACGAACACGAGACAGATGAACATAAAGATTACGAGAAGCAAGTCTTGCTTGGTGATGAAGAAGAAGGAGCCGGTTATGATGGGCTATCGAGGGAAGAGAAGGTGAAAAGATTAAGGTAACTATAGCGAGTGTTCTGCACAGCATGTATAAATGGTTGTGTATGTTGATCGACTGATCGTCAAGGTTCGACATTTAGACCAGTGAGTATAGACTAGTGACTGATGTTTATTCCAGAGACGGTTATCCTCATATTTGAGTGTATTTTTGTTTATCTGGAAATACAACAAAATGTAATCACCGTGATGTAATATGGCCTATAGGGCTTAATAAGGGCTATAGGCTATATATACTGCATGGATTCTGTAAATGACAGCATCTGAGCCGACGGTCGAAACATCAGTCACAACAACCAACCGAAGCAACACCAACCAGGCACGTAGCCAGGATTTTGAAAGGGGGGGAGCCGAAGTGAAAATAAATTTTTAGGGGGGTCCGGGGGCATGCCCCCCCGGGAAATTTTGAAATCGAGAGTCGCTGAAATGCCATTTCCTGGCTTTTGGAGGAAGATTTTACAGACTCTAAAGGTTAAAAATCGTAATAAAATACTCAAAACACGCAAACGTCACATAGATACTCAAAATGCATACACTCAGTAGATTTAATACACTGTTTACAGTTTATTTCCTGACACAAAGCAATATTGCATCAGTTTTGTAGTTACATGTCTGTTGTTTTATATCAAAAGGGGGGGAGCCGCGGCTCCCACGGCTCCCCCCCTGGCTACGTCCCTGACACCAACACTCAACGCCAAGCATATACTCTCGCATTCAGTACAAAGAGTAAAACGTTGAGGATCTTGTTTGGTCTACATGAAGATTTATAATACATTATACACTAGCTCTATGAACAGTACAGTATGAGGTTAAAGTTCCGATACCCGACTGTTCGACGGCATTCTACTGCACTTCCGGTATAGCTAGTGTTGTTTCTCTACCTGGAAAGATAGTGTTATACAGTCGTCGTGCATGTTTTGTTTTATTTGACAAGTGGAACAGATGATTTATTTCTGCTGTTTATGTTTGCGTATTATATAAATTGTTTTTGCAGTTATTTCTTTAAATAATGAGTAACTGACTAGGAGAAAAACTAGATTGCGCAATTTTGCTTATTTTGACTTTATAACGTGCATTATAATAAATCAAAAGTACACATGTTTCCTATTCAGCGCCTATGAGCGTCTGTGCGCAGGCTGAGTGTTTCCCATGCCCTTGCTGGATGTTCTTGCCCATTTCTAGGCAAGCCAGATTTGGCTGTGCCCGCCCTCAGCCGTACCGGTCCTTGGCTATTCTTATTTATTTATTTATTTATTTATTTATTTATTTATTTATTTATTTATTTATTTATTTATTTATTTATTTATTTATTTATTTATTTATTTATTTATTTATTATGCTTCACCTATTACAATACAACAATATAAAGATGCTAAATTTTAAACTCCTGAATATGCAATTATAAAAATAACAAACAAGAAAGGCGGGGACACCACAACAGTTTAACACCAATATTACTGTGGACCCTTAGAATATAGAAATGAGAAATTTAATATCATAGATAGTGGGAAGGGAAGTGGATAGGCAACCCCAAACCGGAAACAAGCATTGCACAACTTGCTTGCCTCTCCGTTGACCGCCCGCGCTGAACCCGCCCACACCTACACCATGCAGGCCTTTGTCTTTGGTCGCGTTCCAGCCTGGGTCGCATCCGGCCTTTTGAAACCCAATAGATAACGTCTTCCCGTAGGCAAAAAAGGATAGAGAACATAACGTTTTATGAGTCTAACGTTTCGAGCGAAGGCCCTTCGTCAGAGAAAAACGTGACGAAAGGCCTTCGCTCGAAACGTTAGACTCCTACGTTCTCTGTTTCGGCAGTATATCTAACCTTACTATATTTTGATTGTTGTTTCTACACTGCCTACGCAGCAAGCTACTTTTATAACGTTTTATGACATTACTCGTGCTGCGATTAATTTCTCTCTTGATTTTTCACCCTTAATTGTCAAACTTGTACTCAAGTGCGGCGAAAAACCCATTAAAGTGCATGCTTAACTGTACTTTTGTACGGTTGATTACTTGATTTATATGTTTCTCAGCGTGCTTTTGAAGTGCACTTCTGAGTTCTGTCAAACTTAATCGAAAGTACGCGTTGAATAGAAGAAAAGTCGATTAATACACATGGAAGAGATTGAAACGAAGATGCCACAAGAATAGGAAGAAAGTTTTTTACTGAATTCATCTACGAAACTATAAATTTAAATTTTCAGCTCTAGATGGAATTATTGAATATTACTATTAGTTATAGCGTAGGATAATAATTCAGCTTAGTTGTTGGTGTATAAGAGTACGTCGTAAGTTGTCACGAGGACATTTTTTTTTCTATGTAGGTACGCATTAATGCTAAAACAAAGAGATTTTTAATTATTTTTGTAGTGCTTTAGCGAAAAAGGTCGACAGTAACCACGATGGTGCAATTACTGCAGAAGAGTTAAATAAATGGATTCAAGATAATCACATGAAATATCTTTTAAAAAATAGCAGAGAATATGTTGCAGATGTTGATCTTAATAATGACAGTATGATGTCGCTCAAGGAATATGAAGTATCCCATTTTATTCCAGGTACAATTACTTAGCTTGGTTATTGCTTGACTAATACAAATCATTGTCTCCGTCAGTTTTGATTGAATATCTGAAAATAAACTTTTAAGCTGTTTTTATATGCATATTTATTTAATAGTTTGTAGTCGTATTTTGTAGTTTTTTGTTTTTTTAACTTTAGACACGATAAGATAAAACATAAGATAAGATATTTGTTTGAGGTTTGATCAATGGAAAACATCTTTTTTTTTACAAACTTTACTGTTCTTACAGTTCGGTGTTTTGAATAATCCACTGCTGCTATTCATTTTACTATTCATCATTATGCATTATACAATACCCTGGTTGCTATGCGTGTTTTCATTGGTTGTTGTCCATGATCTATTAGAGGACAGACACATGGATCACGTCAGATCACGTCAGCTGACTTGCTTTTTTCTTTCTTCATGCCCCAAAATCCGGCAAGAAGTATTGTGTAATTTTTATATTGTGTAAAACAAATAGATTCCATTTTTTTGTTGTCTGTTCAGTTATAGATGCACAGAAGACGTCACAACGTGGTAAGAACATCAGTGACCCGCTCGACTGCGTCTCGTGGGCCACTTTTTTGCTCTTACCACGCTGTGACGTCATCTGTACATCTATAACTGAACAGACAACGGTAAATGGAATCTATTTGTTAATTTGTTATTGATTATAATTTCTAGGAACGCCTGGTATGCCTAAGGATTTTCGAAACACTACACGTTACAAGCACGCAAAAAGACGTTTTGAGTTTGCAGATTTAAATAAAGATGGCCAATTATCTGTTCACGAGTTTCTTTATTTCTTAAACCCTGAAGAAGGGAAACACATGAGAAAATCATTAGTACTTGTAAGTATTCTACCATGTTAAAATGAGTGTTTTGGAAAGGAATGAAAAATTATCTTTTCCCTCCACAACTTTTCGCTCAAATTTAAATCTATAAAACCTACTTATGACCTTCAGATTTTTGTAATTCTTTTCAGTTTTACCTTTCCTGTCGGTCAACTTGCGATCAATCTTTTCTCTAATAAGATTTTAATAACATTAATTAAGAATGCGTTGATTTTGTTTGTTTGTTTGTTTGTTTGTTTGTTTGTTTGTTTGTTTGTTTGTTTGTTTGTTTGTTTGTTTGTTTGTTTGTTTGTTTGTTTGTTTGTTTGTTTGTTTGTTTGTTTGTTTGTTTGTTTGTTTGTTTGTTTGTTTGTTTGTTTGTTTGTTTGTTTGTTTGTTTGTTTGTTTGTTTGTTTGTTTGTTTGTTTGTTTGTTTGTTTGTTTTTTTTTGTTTGTTTGTTTGTTTGTTTGTTTGTTTGTTTGTTTGTTTGTTTGTTTGTTTGTTTGTTTGTTTGTTTGTTTGTTTGTTTGTTTGTTTGTTTGTTTGTTTGTTTGTTTGTTTGTTTGTTTGTTTGTTTGTTTGTTTGTTTGTTTGTTTGTTTGTTTGTTTGTTTGTTTGTTTGTTTGTTTGTTTGTTTGTTTGTTTGTTTGTTTGTTTGTTTGTTTGTTTGTTTGTTTGTTTGTTTGTTTGTTTGTTTGTTTGTTTGTTTGTTTGTTTGTTTGTTTGTTTGTTTGTTTGTTTGTTTGTTTGTTTGTTTGTTTGTTTGTTTGTTTGTTTGTTTGTTTGTTTGTTTGTTTGTTTGTTTGTTTGTTTGTTTGTTTGTTTGTTTGTTTGTTTGTTTGTTTGTTTGTTTGTTTGTTTGTTTGTTTGTTTGTTTGTTTGTTTGTTTGTTTGTTTGTTTGTTTGTTTGTTTGTTTGTTTGTTTGTTTGTTTGTTTGTTTGTTTGTTTGTTTGTTTGTTTGTTTGTTTGTTTGTTTGTTTGTTTGTTTGTTTGTTTGTTTGTTTGTTTGTTTGTTTGTTTGTTTGTTTGTTTGTTTGTTTGTTTGTTTGTTTGTTTGTTTGTTTGTTTGTTTGTTTGTTTGTTTGTTTGTTTGTTTGTTTGTTTGTTTGTTTGTTTGTTTGTTTGTTTGTTTGTTTGTTTGTTTGTTTGTTTGTTTAATTGTTTGTTTGTTTGTTTGTTTGTTGCTTGCTTGTTTGCTTGTTTGCTTGTTTATTTGGTTTTTTGTTTGTTTTCTTTTTTATAAATTATTATACAAAAATGTTATTAGTGTTGTAGGCTTGAGTTGGTAAAGTTTTCTTTGTATGTTTTCCCTGTACAAGCTGTCGTGAGTTAAAATCAGAGAAAACCCTGAGCTCCAGACGGGACTCGAACCCACAACCCTCCGAATAGAACCTTCCGGGTGGCTTTATGACGAGAGCGTCCATCTGGCATTCGGAAGGTTGTGGGTTCGAGTCCCGTCTGGAGCTGAGAATTTTCTCTGAGTTTAACTTACGACAACTTATACAGCAAAAACATACGAAAAAACTTTATACAAATATGCTTGTTTTGTTATAGGAGACGATAGAGAACATGGATCTTGACGGAGATGGGGCCTTAAATATCAAAGATTATATAGGTAATTAATTTTTAATGATCTAGTCATATATCTAAGAAATTTCTCTTGATGAATATGAACGCATTAATAATGGTAAGTTTAACAAGGTGTAATAATACAGAAAAAAATTACTTTATGTGGATATATAAAAAGTCTATAGCTTGGAAACTTGAAAATTTTTCTGCGCTATAATAGCGATAAAACGTCTTGCATTGACAACTATATGCATTTCTTATGCTTTTCAGGTGAAGGAATTCTTCATATGAAAGATGGCGACGAATTTGTCGCAAAAGTTAAAGAGTTTAAGGGCTATGATAAAAATGTAGACGGTTTATTAGTCGAGGTAAATACGATTCGATTATTACTCTATGCAATTAAATAACAATAGAAAAACAAAAAGGTGATTAGCTTCCGAGATTTTATGGAACGAAACATTAAAGTGCAAATGAAGCGAAAATTAAGTCAGTCTTTTATTTGAAAGAATACTTAAAATGATAGAGTAACATCTTTTGCAGTTTTTCGTTTCCTTGCTTCGTTCTTGATATATTGTTTGACATGCAAATTAAACATTTTGACGTCATGACGTGCATAATGAGTTATCAAAAAAAGTTATATATCTTTGATATTGTCAAATATAATTACCTGTTTAGTGTTCTGGGCGAAACACACCCACATGCTTCCTTTGAATTAATTTGGTTTGATAATAGCAAAGCTATATAACTTTTTTCGGTATCTCATTATGCACGTGTCGTCCTGACTTCAAACTATTTAATTTGCATATCAAACAAGCTGAAATATCTCAAGAACGAAGCAAGGAAACGAAAAACTTCAAACGATGTTACTCTATCATTTTAAGTGTTCTTTCAAATAAGACTGACTTAATTTTCGTTTCATTTGCACTTTAATAATTTAATCTTGCAAACTTTCAATCTTTATTTACTGATGTTATTCTTCCAGGATGAAGTAAGAGATTGGATGTTTCCAGCTGATTATACTCCAGCCAAACATGAAGTTGATCATATTTTGAGCCATGGTGACAAAGACAAAGTAAGGAATATTAAAAATCATTGCATTTATAGACTGAGCTGCCTCCTCTATTCCCCCTATAGGATCAATTTACTGATGGGTCAGCTTTGCATAACTTTTTGAAAATCGTTTAAATGTAATAAGGTCGCCGTGACTAAATGTGTTATACCCCAGTATGAATGGACCTTTTAATTTCACCAATAGCGGCGCCATCTTGCATTCGCAATGCATTGTGGTCTACCCAGGTAACAAGCTTAATTAAAAGGGTAATTGCTTAGTGATGTGACACAATGAGGTAAATTTATCTTTATAAGTACTTTCGTGGCAACAATGTCTAAATATGAACGTTTTAATTTAGTAAAAGTAACAATGCTTGGACGTATATAAGGATACATTTGTGACGAGTCTATCCTTATACGTCCGAGAATTGTTGCTTTTACCAATATCACAACGATAATATTTAGACATTGTTGCCACGAAAATGTTTATAAAGAAAAAAATACTAACAATAAGCAATCACCTTATTACCCTGAATAGACCACAATGGCAGAGTGTTACAATGCTTTGCTAATTCAAGATGGCGTCGCTATTGGTGAAAAGGTAAATTGGCTTTATGCTATATATTTACATATTTTCCAGGACGGTAAGATGACTTACGAGGAATTCTCTTCAATCCCAGAACATCTTGAACAAAGCAGAGCAACTGGTTATGGAGATGTTTTCCGCGATGACAAAGAGGAACTGTAGGATTGTTTTGTATTCTATTTATTTGCTAGTATGTGAAGTATCTTAATTAATAATAATAACCATATTATTTTAAATTTAAAGAGGGAAAGATATATTATTATCAAATTTAAATATATATATATATATATATATATATATATATATATATATATATATATATATATATATATATATATATATATATATATATATATATATAGCCTGATTGGCTATAAGTAATAACCAATCACATTGTCAATTATCAATTTGTTCCCATGCTCCTTGTTGGGTTAGGTTATCTAAACGGATCAGAAGCCTTCTTAGTATAACAGAATAGTAATACAACCAGAAGTCCAACTCGAGTGCAAACTTCTCCGCGTTTCTTCAATGCGCAGGCGCAATGTTCTACGCCATCCTACGCCATCTTGGCAAGTTTCCCCGGCAGTTTTAACATTCTTTTGAAGGTCCAAACTGCCGGGGGAACTTGCCAGGATGGCGAGGAATCAGGATGCGCGAGGCGACATGCGCGAGGACATAAACTTCAAAGGTTCCGACGCGAGTTGGACTTTTGGTTGTATTACTATTCTGTGATCAGGCTATGTAAACACGATTGTGACGTCATGAAAGATTTCTTAGTCTTATTTCATGAAAGAAATAGAAATGGATGCCCTGTGTTTATATAATCTAATGCAAATCCTTGAGGGAATTTGGGAGAATTTGAAAGTGCTTATGTAAACACTCGCCTACGGCTCAGCTTCACGTAAACTTTCGAATTTTCCCAACTCACTCTCGTGTTTGCATCAGGCCATATAAACACCAGTGGGCTTGGTTACATCTTTTGCAATCTGTTTTGAAATGCTGCAACCTGATTGGCTACTTTAAGTACTTGATAAAAAACCAATCTCAGAGCCTGCGGTCCTTTTGTTCAGCCGATGACAAAAGTAGAAAATTGAGTACCAGGCTCCTCGCGGTCAAGCAGTAAAACAACATGGCGGCTGGCATGAGGAGTGGAGGATTTGTCAGTTACTTCGATTTTCACACAGAAACAATGGTTGTGCTTCGTTTTTTTTAATAATTCAGAAGAACTAAGGTACGTAAGTTTGTTTTTATTACAACAATTACACGGAGAGCTTGAAATTTCTACGAGACAATAGATTATGAGCTCAAAATATGTATATGTAATATGTATAAATATATAAAACTTGTGAAACAAATGAATGTTCACTTCATATATATATATATATTTGTGAAATTCATTACTAATTCATGAGTTTTGCAGCCAATCCAATTTCAGAAATACGTCACATGTATACCCCTGTAAACCCCATACAAGCTAAAATCAATGATGCTAATTAGTTACAACCACTAGTGGACGTATACTCTTCGGATACAACCACTAGTGCTTGTAACTAATTAGCAATTAGCATCTCAATATCCCAAAGGGATTTTTACTATTTATTCATTTCACAAGTTGTTTACAACACTCGCGTCCTTGTTGTATTGAATATACAATCACTCGCCTTCGGCTCATGATTGTATATTCAATACAACACGGCCACTCGTGTTGTAAACATTACATATATATATATTTAAAATATCATTAATAATTCATGAAGAAAACACAAAAGAATTCATGACTGTGAAGGAGGTTGTATATCTGATACAAACCACTAGTGGTTGTTTATCAGGTCTATCTCAGCTCTAAAACATTGAAATTGAGCTTTTTCTGAATTAATCTGAACAAATATTACTTATATTAACATCAAAGACTCGAGCATTTTAAGCTACAGTATTTACAATATTTGTGTCCGTGTTGTATTGGATATGACAATCTCTCGCCTTCAGCTCGAGCTTGTATATCCAATACAACACAGCCACTCATATTGTAAATATATAATTCATGTACTGTAAATAATAACTGGTCTGATGACTGGTGGCCCATTAGTGGCCCATTTGTGTGAGAGAACACTAATGGGCCACCAGTCATCAGACCAGTTATTATTTACAGTAGTTGGTGGCACCAAATTAAAGGGAATGGTTTTGGTTAACAAAATTAGGAGAAGTGTGCTTAAGGTGTGTAAGAGAAAAATCCCCAATTACTCAAACATCAATGTAGAGCAAAAAAACCATCAAATATTGAAAACTATTTATTTATTATACTGTATTAGGTAATTAAACATTTCTGGCTCTTATTATTTAACCAGAGCATGACTACAGTAACAGGGTAGCAATAAAATTCAACTGGCTAATTTTAATCAATGTTTTTAACATCTGTCATCATTTAAAATTCCATGAAGTTATTAGTGAATCCCTGATACTGGTTCACATATACAGTACATGTATGTACATCTACAGATGTGCTACTAATTATGTATATGACTATTACATGTATATACTGTACCTCTTTTGGCATAAGGTTTTATATAATTGTCCAGTTAAAGTTTTAGATTCTATATTTTCCCCCCTGCTATTTGATGTTGGGTGCATAATAGGAAATATTTTTCTTCTATTAAAAACATTTCTTTTCATGCACCATTATAAATCATAAACTCATTCCTTATACTTGATCTATTGACTCAGATTTGTTGAGTCAGTCTAATTGTTGCACTTAGAAGCCCAATTTCAAAAATCTACTTTACCAAGCATGCTTGCTAGCATTACAAAGAATAAGAGAGTAATCAGTCGATGTCTGATATTGCACCAATTCCTGTGTTAGAGTTAGGAATTGTTTTGGGATTTACCTACATGAATTTATGTATGAATTTATAACCAATGAGAGAGAGTCCATAAAAATTCTAAGTCAGCAGATTTAAAGGGCAGCAAAATGTTAAATATGTGTTTTAGTGAGAGTCCTGAGTGCAAAGAACTGGGAGTTGTCTATTTTTAGCATCGGAACTGGGATTTATATCATTGGAAATAAAGTACCACTGGAATGGGAAAAACATTAATAAGAAGAACACGTGACCAATATTTTAAGATGTGTTGACAATGGGAGTGGGATTTGCTACTGTAATTGCTTATTTTACATACTGTTGAGGAATGGAATCTAGACACCCCACCCCTATCAGGGTGCTCTTTAGTGTGTTAACATTATTAAGTGTAGTTTATATATACTGTATAACCCATAACTCTACACAGCACCATCTACTGGAGACACCCCACCCCACCCCTCTCAGGACACTCTTTAGTGTGTGTAGTTTCTATATAGCCCAACTCTACACACCACCATCTACTGTAGACACCCCACCCCTATCAGGGTGCTCTTTAGTGTGTTAACATTATGAAGTGTAGTTTCTATATAACCCAACTCTACACACCACCATCCACTGTAGACACCCCACCCACCCCTATCAGGGTGCTCTTTAGTGTGTTAACATTATGAAGTGTAGTTTCTATATAACCCAACTCTACACACCACCATCTACTGTAGACACCCCACCCTACCCCAATCAGGGTGCTCTTTAGTGTGTTAATGTTATTATGAAGTGTGGTTCTTATATAACCCAACTCTACACACCACCATCTACTGTAGACACCCCACCCACCCCTATCAGGGTGCTCTTTAGTGTGTTAACATTATGAAGTGTAGTTTCTATATAACCCAACTCTACACACCACCATCCACTGTAGACACCCCACCCACCCCTATCAGGGTGCTCTTTAGTGTGTTAACATTATGAAGTGTAGTTTCTATATAACCCAACTCTACACACCACCATCTACTGTAGACACCCCACCCTACCCCAATCAGGGTGCTCTTTAGTGTGTTAATGTTATTATGAAGTGTGGTTCTTATATAACCCAACTCTACACACCACCATCTACTGTAGACACCCCACCCACCTCTATCAGGGTGCCCTTTAGTGTGTTAACGTTATGAAGTGTTGTTTCTATATAGTCCAACTCTACACACCACCATCTACTGTAGACACCCCACCCACCCCTATCAGGGTGCTCTTTAGTGTGTTAACGTTATGAAGTGTTGTTTCTATATAACCCAACTCTACACACCACCATCTAGCTCTTTAGTGTGTTAATGTTATTATGAAGTGTAGTTTCTATATATAACCCAACTCTACACACCACCATCTACTGTAGACACCCCACCCCACCCCACCTCACCCCTATCGCGGTGCTCTTTTGTGTGTTAACATGAAGTGTAGTTCTATATATAGCCCAACTCTACACACCACCATCTACTGTAGACACCCCACCCTATCAGGGTGCTCTTTAGTGTGTTAACATTATGAAGTGTAGTTTCTATATAACCCAACTCTACACACCACCATCTAGCTCTTTAGTGTGTTAATGTTATTATGAAGTGTAGTTTCTATATAACCCAACTCTACACACCACCATCTACTGTAGACACCACACCCCACCCCTCTTGGGACACTCTTTAGTGTGTTAACATTATTAATATATAACCCAACTCTACATACCACCATCTACTGTAGACACCCCACCCCTATCAGGAGGCTCTTTGGGGTGTCTTAACATTATAGTTTCTATATATAACCCAACTCTACACAGCACCATCTGATCTACCGTAGACACCCCACCCCACCTCTATCAGGGTGCTCTTTAGTGTGTTAACATTATTAAGTGTAGTTTCTGTATATAACCCAACTCTACACACCACCATCTACTGTAGACACCCCACCCCACCTCTATCAGGGTGCTCTTTAGTGTGTTAACATTATTAAGTGTAGTTTCTGTATATAACCCGACTCTACACACCACCATCTACCGTAGACACCCCACCTCTATCAGGGTGCTCTTTAGTGTGTTAACATTATTAAGTGTAGTTTCTATATATAACCCAACTCTACACAGCACCATCTACTGTAGACACCCAACCCCTCTCAGGAGGCTCTTTAGTGTGTTATGAAATAGTAGTTTCTATATAATCCAACAGTCTATGCTGTGGTAAGTGACTGTGTCAATGTAGATGTCCTGACCTTCTCTTTATTTGAGAGAGTAATGGTGTCGCTTGAATCTGGTGGTGATGATGTTGCTGACTGCCTTGTGCTTTTCAGTAGATGTGTCAGGAGTGCCCTTAAAGCCTTTCTATACAACGGCAACCGCCAGGCATAAATCAAAGGATTGACACACAATGTTGCCGGAAAAGCAACCTGATAATATGCCCAAAATTTCACGAATATTGGATTAAGCATACACGAATAACAGTTCTGGATACTGATAATCAGCATATAGACATAAGGAACCATTGCAACGAGAAGAAACGAGGCAACAATCATCCATGTTAGATTCAGCTGTTGTGCTAATCGAAGATCCTCCATTGACTTTACCCTGAATCTTTGCGGACTTGCATGTCTTTTTTGTGCTTTTAGAAAGCTCCAGTAGTTTAAGGGATAAAGTGTGAGAGTAACTAAAGCAAGAATACTAAGGTTTGTCACATACATATGATACAAAACAAGACTGTATTTATCCAGAGGTATTTTGAGTAAGTGAACCGTGGGACTAATGACCCAAGCGATAATCCATGCAGATATATTAAGAATGGTGCTCCAATGATTCTGGCAAAATATTTTTCTGTATCGGTACGGATGACTTATTGCTAGATAACGATCGAACGCTAAAATTGAGATTATTAAGAATGAACTCTGTTGTCCAGCAGTGCTAATACACGCCCAAACTTTGTGTACTGCGTGAGACCGCGAAGTAGTAAAGATATCGACACATGCACCGAGTCCACCAATCGCCGCCACCATGTCAGCCAAGGCTAGATTAGCGATAGTGTACGAGGGAGCATTACGAAAACGCTTTACGGGGTCACGCCATATGACGTAGAGGAGAAAAAAATTCAGCAATATTGCGAGAACATACAACGTCGTTTTTATTACATCTTTTACCAGCTGTTCTTGAGTTGCGTCACTCATTTTTTTATTATTCCTTCAAAAACCTTAAAAGAATTATTAAGAGAAACAAAACTTTAGGTGAACGTTTGTATAACTTTTTTTAGCTCATTCGGTGTAGCTTGTTTTTTTAATTAAAACTCAATCACAATATAACTTTTGTTTTTCTTATTATAAATATAAGTGCCCAGCACAAACACGGATAAAAGCCATCAAACACAAGGCATAAAAACATAATATTTAATCTAACGTTTCGTTGTTTACTGAATTTTTGGAAAACAAGCAATCAACATAAATTATAAAAATAAGAAAATAGCAGTCCACTTAAGGCGTGGCCAAACACTTTCAACATTTCATTCAACATCGTTCAACATTGTTGAATTCAACATGTTGAAAGCGTTTGGCCACCCCTGTTGAATGATGTTGAACGTTGTTGAATGGTGTTGAATGATGTTGAACGAAATTTGAACATGTTCAAATTTTCGTTCAACACGCGTTCAACATTTCTCTTGTTCTCAAAATGTTGAAAGGTGTTGAACGCATATGGCCACATTTCATTCAGCTTTGTTGAACAGAGACATGCACCATGCGGGATATTCTCAATTCCAGCTTTTGTGATAGCCCGCGTTCAATTAATTGTCATTCATGAATGTTGAACGATTTTGAATTCATTTGGCCACTCGTGCTTTCAACATTATTCAACATCGTTCAACAATGTTGAATGCGATGTTGAAAGCGTTTGGCCAGGCCTTTGCACGTAGCGCGAATTGCTATATAGAATATATCAGTACCCGGTTGGACAAAAACGTGAATTAAATTTTTTTTAGCGTAATTCGGGGCAAAACGAGACAGTGGGCTAAATGAGAAAGTGTTTGTTTTTTTCAAAAAATGATTAACAAAATTGGAATTTTTGAAAATTCTGTATATTTTAGGTAATGATAAGAAAATCACAAATTTGTTATTCCTAATAATTACGTGGTGAAAACTTCAAAATATTTTACTACAATTATAAAGTTGTTGTTCATATTTTTTTTTCTAATATTAGTGCCAAGGGAAATTTGATTGCCTTGTTTATGAAATGTTGTTCATAAAACAACTTAGTCTTAATTTAAATACACAATCTGACTCTATTCGTGCGAAACTCTTTGTTTAACACATTTTTATTATTGTGTTTTTCTTTTTATATTAAAATATTAGAGTTGATTGAAATATAACACAAACCAAATTAATTCTTTGAAAGTTTTCATGGCGAATAATGTAATATAAATACGTTTTGTGTAACCACGTAAAATATTTCTTTGGTAAGCTTTCGGCCTGTTGACTCAGGCCTTCATCAGAGCAAAGAAATATTTTACGTAGTGTTTCCACAAAACTTATTTATATTAAAAACCAAATTGTTCAATATTTGACCCCGAACAGACTTGTAAATATCAGTATTTCTTAAATATTCTTTTATGTTTTGTTTTGTTTTAACAGCTTTATTTTGGCAATAAATAAATTTATATTTACATACATATATTTGTACAGACAAGAAGTAGACAGGCTAATTCTACATGTTAAAAATTAAAATTGAAAGATGACTGATAGGAAGTGACATAAAAACGAATTATAAATAAAATATACTATGCCAAAATCTGGTAAAGCACAAACGGGACTGAGTCCCATGCAAGGTGCTCACCATCTAATCTTAACTCTAGCTTTAAAACGGAGAAACAAGGAAAGTAGACAAATAAATATATAATAGAATGGGAGTAGGAAGAAGTAAAACAGAGAAAAGAATAAATATAAAAAACAACAAAAAAAACCCCAAAAAACAAAACATATACAAGTACAAAACAACAAAACGAAAACATACCAAATACAATTAAAAAGAAAAATGGGAACAAAAAATATAGAAAAAGGTTATACAATGCATTCAACTGTAGTTAATGATTGTGAACTTAATATGTCAGGATTAAAGTTATGTAAGGTTAAATTGAAATAGGTTTTATGCAGGTAAGTTTTGAAGGTGGAAAGAGTATCAAAGGAGTTAGAAGAAGCAGAGTTAAGTACGTAATTCCACAGTTTTACAATTCTTACAAAATATGAGCCATGAAAAGTGCTAGTTTTACAGTAATGCGTTTTTAGAAGAGAGGAGGAGCCTGCACGTGTCCTGCTTACAGTAATTGGAGCATACTTTGAAATGTCTAGATTTGTAATGTTATGCTTGCATTTATAATAAAAAACTAGGTCTTTGATTTCTCTGTCGTATACAAGTGGGATGATGTTTAGAAGCCTTAAACGTTCTACATAGGACAACTCCCCGTGCTTTTTTTTCAAATTCCACAATGTGGCTCTCCTCTGAACACCTTCGATCTTTTTTATCTTAATATTTATATGTGCATCTAAATTAGCCTTTTTGGCCTCGTTATGAAGCAAAGATTCGTTTGAATAGCGTACAGTCGAGTTGCTCTTTATAGCACAAAATGCTGACAAACAAACCAAAATTGACTTTCAAACGATTGCAAATGAGCCATTATCCACTGTTTGGACTGCAATTTTAAATAGTGACGTCATCGCGACGGAGTGCTATTGAAATTATTGGAATTGGAAATGACGTCATTCTAAAATTATTTAAATTCGAATTAGTTTCAAACTGGAGTTATTTCCAAGAATTTGCGTTTATGTTTACCTAGTGCTATAGGCAGATGATTTTCAAGCTCCACGTGAATTACTGTAAACTATTCAAACATACACACAATAAACTATATCTTATTGACACATACATGCATACGTGTACACAGAAAATTTTGCCAAGCTCTTGCTGTTAGAGCTGTTGTAATTTGAATTAATTAATTCTCAGGCTAACAGGTTATCAGGCTTAGAGAGTTTTGTTCGAAATTCACTAGTCATTTATATATAACATTTTGTATTTAATATATTATTTATTAAATAAGGTACTATAACAGTATAATGTATTATTTCCTTTGAAGGCATGGTGTACAATTTTTATGGCGTGAATAATATTTGTTAATATTATATTTGGTAATGGTAATGGTAATGGTAGTGGTAGTGGTAGTGGTAGTGGTAGTGGTAGTGGTAGTGGTAGTGGTAGTGGTAGTGGTAGTGGTAGTGGTAGTGGTGGTGGTGATGGTGATGGTGATGGTGATGGTGATGGTAATGATGATGATGATGATGATGATGATGATGATGATGACAATAATAATGATGATAATAATAATAATGACAATGATAATGATTGTATATATACATTGTATATAAATTGTATGTATATATACATTATTACAATACAGTATTATACCTAATAAACATGTTTAATATTTATTGTTGATTATAAAACCAGATGTCCTTTATAGACCCGACTAGATCTTTCTCAGTGCTTTGTTGGCAGAGTATTAAAGTGTAGCATTTAAAAAATTATTCATACTTCTAATTTTTCGTTAGAATTTTTCAAACATTGTCAAACAACATTTTATACATTATTTTGCTTTACCTCAAATACTCAATTGTGCTTTTTTGAATTGAGAAATTCCAACTTAATAAGAAACTAACTTTACTAACTCGGTGTCGGATACATCAAACGCCAAGAATAAAAGAATAGACGAAAGACTAAAGCAAAAATAACTGGAGAAAAAACCCAAAAAGAAATAAATTTTAAGCGTTAAAAGTTTAAAGTGTACAGCTTATAACACCACGCAAAAAAGACAAACATGAAAATAAATATATAAAGCGGCTACCTTGTTATAATACTTCTTTTAAAAGAATTTCTCGACTTTTTGCCGCAATTCCAAATTTTTCGATCCAGTCGAAGTGGCTGTCCGCAACATATAACAGTTACGTGTATGCTGCGTCTTAAATGGGTTTTGATATCAAAATAACGTGTGTTTAATTTGATATGTAAAGAGATATGACGCACAAACAACTGCGGGTTCAAGTAGCGGGAGTGGATGATTTCTAAACTTAGTAAATTTTATCCTGTCGAATATTTATAATTTGACATTTGTATATTGTGTGATGTGGTTAAATGAATTCCGTGCATGACAGTTTTGCTTTTAATCAAGTGCTGTTTGTTGAAGCGAAATAAACAAACTCTACGTACAAATATTCGCAAACACCCACACGACTAAGTTTCCCCTAGCAATTTTTACCAATTAAGGGCAAGGAAGTTGGTAAAAAAACGATATCGTATGCGGGCTGAAAGATTAATGATGTAAAAATCACCTCGGTTTTTTTTTATTATACCGGCTGTTCTACATTTCTATCAGATTTATGACTATTTTTGCGTTTTGTCATTTCATTACAAAATGGATTCTTATCTCAAAATATGTAAATCATCTAAAAGGCGGAAACCAAAATATAAACATGTCTACACAATAAACACTTTGTATTTCAACTCACAACGAATGAAATATTTTAAAAATAGACGCTGACTTATTTTTTATTAAATGACATTTACAAAACAAGAACCAGTTAAACGGATCTTAAACGAGTTACTTCGTCCTAAATCTCGGAAGACTGAAGTCAAGCACGAATACAGCAGAGCCTTCTTTTTCTTATTTCTTCGTTGAGAGAGAAATACGGTAGAGTCTTCTTTTCTTCCTGACTTCGTCTAAGATTTAGGACGAAGTAACCCGTTTAAGACACGTTTAACCGGTTCTTGTTTTGTTTTGTTTTGTTTTGTTTTGTTTTGTTTTGTTTTGTTTTGTTTTGTTTTGTTTTGTTTTGTTTTGTTTTGTTTTGTTTTGTTTTGTTTTGTTTTGTTTTGTTTTGTTTTCTGATTTGGGCTGGGTTCGAATTAAATCCAGTTCATATCATAGCCAAACACAAAGACGTCAGAGCCTTCTTTTCTTCCCCTATCTCAGCGAAGAAATAAGGAAAAGAAGGTTCTGCTTGCAGGGTAATTCAGGAGTGATTCTGTTCAGACAATTATTTTGCTAACAGTACTCTTTTTAGATTGCTCTTTCCCCCTGGAAAACAGTTACAATAATCCAGAAATTGTACTACTGTACGCCTTTTTAATATGTGTCTTTGCAGCTTACGCACAGGATATAAGATAATCTGCATGCGTCTGTGTACACTGCATGTGATTGGTCATGAAGTTTCTAGAAGTACAGTGTTCCATTACTATTATTGTTATTTTTCTTCATACACGATCTTCCTTTTTTGTTTTGGTTGGAGCGAAGATTATTTCTTGCATCATGATAGCGAAATATATTTTGTAAGATTAATTTTATATTATTTTTAGTTTTATCACCATTTTAGGGTGTCTCAGAAGAGAAATAAAACATTTTTCGTCGAAAATATTTCGATACGGAAGTGTTTCGATAAGTTAAAGTGCTGGCAGATGCTTGAGGAGAAATAAACAAGAACTCAACTGTAGATTATTCCCAACAGTTGTTATCTGCATGTATTATACAAGTTGCTATGGCAAACACGTTTGTTCAAAGAAATATTTAAGTACATTGTATATTCACTACATGTATATGACAAAACTTACTAAGTTTTTCAAATACACGATAAATTTCAAATAAGTTTTTATAGTTATTTCTTAATAATAATCTGGGCTTTCGGCCAGTGAACCCAGGGGCGTTGGAGGTAGTATATATAGATGCTGAAAGCAACATTTAGAAGCTACTTTCAAAGCTTTCAGAAGCTGTTATCTCTGATATTATCTAGCTCTTATCAACAAAGCCATCATAGAAAAAATATTTTAAATTAAAATTTTAAAATCTACAATGCAAAACTTTGAATTTATAAAAAATATTTACAACTTTAATAATTTGTTTAACTTTTATAAACTTTTTAGTAAACCTATATAATATAGATAAGTTTTGTGGAAACACCACGTAAAATATTTATTTGCTATAAGCTCCTTTTATTTTGCTAGTTTAATTTTTCGTTTACATTATCGCCATGAAAAGTTTCAAAGAATTTTTAGTAAACCTTTTAAACTAATAAGCCTTTTCCCGTCACAAGTATATTTCAAGTTCGAAAAGCCAACTTTCTTATATAGTTCCATAATTCACGAGCTTTTTGAATTATGTTGGTTTTTATGGCGCCATCCGACTCTCAAGTGTTAAGTATATTTTACTCTGGCTAATGCTTATGCCAGACGATGTTACTTATTGCAGGAAATTAAAATCTAGTGATTGCAAAGAGTTAAGGTTAATGGACATTCGTAAGACGTTTCGACGGACCAACTATTTGAGTATAGATCGAAATATAGTAAAAGGTTTCAGTACTGCCGGAATTATTAAACGTAGTTTCTAACATTTCGAGCGAAGACCCTTCGTCACGTTTCTCTCACGTCTCGTTCGCTAGCCCCTTATCAAACTCATGTTTTTCTGTTTGTAATGTATTGTGATCTGTTGTTATTGTAGTGCGTTTTTCTTTTATTGCCTGCATGGTTTCGAATTTATGACTTATTTTGTCCAAATGTTGGTCGAAAAACAGCATTTTTAACTTTGGTCGTCAATAAAATCGGCAAAACTCGACAAATCAAAAAAACGCTGACAGCGCCGGTTTTGCTGTAAATTTATCTCGGAATCAAACTACAAAAAACGATTTTGAACAAAATAATGCTTTTTACTCGAGTCGCCCCGAGTGAAGCCCCCTGGGTTTAATTAAAAAATTCACAACAATTACTAGTTTGTGTTTATCGCGAAACCAAAGATACCATTGTGTTCCACAAATTAATAGCTTTCTAAGGATATCTATTTTATTTTTGTGGCATAAATTCCGACGAATTGAGAGCGCTTTACAGAAATGACCCTGAAAACCTATACGAAGACCTTAAATTATGAAAGCACACCTCTTCAAAACGTTATCATGAATAGTTATAAATAACTTTAGCCGCAGCTAGTATCTGCGTATCACACTTAAAATTTCATTGTAAAATGGAGCGTTGCTTAGCTTAAGTATACAGTTTCTCCAAAATACAACTTTAATATAGAATATACAACATATTCTTTGTGTTTTTCTCAATGCCTTAATTTTTCATTAAAGATCATTACTTTCAAATGTCCAAGTTTGATAGTTATACACTGCATGTTTGAAAAAATAATATTTTGAACGAGAAAATAAAGAACAAGTGAGGGCATGAACTGAGACACCTGCAAAAGCTGACGTTATACAGTTCCTTTATAATATTCTATTACTGATAAAGATCAGAAGATAAACTATTTTTACCATATTATTACCTTTTACTATATCTTGATTTGTGTTTCAACACTGCCTATACGCAGCACACTGTTTTTATTTCACTATTTTAATATATATGTTATTGGATAATATTTTTTTTTTATCAACGTCGCTATGTATCGGGAGCAAATGTAATAAAATGTATCTCGAAATCAGTCAGTTGCCTGCCATTTTTTAAAACGCTATCTATTTTATTTTTGTGGCATAAATTCTGACGAATTGAGAGCGCTTTACAGAAATTACACTGCAAACCTTAACGAAGACCTTAAGCACTGTATATCGCCCCCATTTTCGTTTGCTCGGGAATTTGTTTACAAAATTCGTTTTATACAAGTTTTGCTATATCTTACTTAACTAATTTATTGGAGCGGCTATTCATAATACGTAAAATATTTAAGATACCCCATATAAAGCTTTTATAGATGAGTATAAAATATAAGGAATATAATATAATGTATAGAGTCTTAAAATCTTTGATAAATAATAAATGCCAAATTGACGTAAACATGCCATTTTAATAGATGAAATCCCTTCACCGAATCAATAAGATATTATCAAAACATACATGTATTCTTCGAATCGAACAGCTGCTTGAATTTTTTTTAATAACAACACTATTTTTGAAGCAACTGTTAAGGCCTGGCCAAACACTTTCAACATTTCATTCAATATCGTTCAACATTGTTGAATTCAACATGTTGAAAGCGTTTGGCCACCCCTGTTGAATGATGTTGAACGTTGTTGAATGGTGTTGAATGATGTTGAATGAATAACACGCGTTCAACATTTCTATTGTTCTCAAAATGTTGAAAGGTGTTGAACGCATTTGGCCACATTTCATTCAAATTTGTTGAACAGAGACATGCGCCAGCGGGATATTGTCGATTCCAGCTTTTGTGGTAGCCCGCGTTCAATTAATTGTCATTCATGAATGTTGAACGATGTTGAAAGCGTTTGGCCAGACCTTTAAAAACACGAACAGCACTCGAATATTTAAACGGGCTAAAAACCGTGAGTGTATATAATTATTGGTTGTTTTTGCTTTCTCGTTCAATTGCTATATAGAATGATAATTACCCAAAATTAAATCCCAAAGATTTTTGCAGTCGTTACGAGAGTGGTCGCTTGCGAGAGATTTTAACTACAGTGTTTGACCGACAAATAAAACGCGGGAGTTTGGATGTAAATGTGGTCGCTTAATGGAGATGGTCGCTTACATGTACAGTATACGAGATTGATCGCTTAAAGAGAACTTGATTACATTTAGACACAAGTTGTTGAACACCGTTACGCATGACCACAGTTTGTCTAAACTAAATTCTTGTAAAAAAAAAAATAAAAAAAAAATAATAATAATAATAATAATAATAATAATAATAATAATAATAATAATAGCACTTTATTAAACCAGTGTAACTAGAATTACAAGCGTTATTTTCATCTAGGCCCTAAAATAATAAAACAATATTTCTTTTACTAATCATTCTGGAGGAGAAAGGAAGTCGGAGGACGGCCAAAAATGAGTGAGGTAGATGGGTGCAATTAGAAGGGATGTAGAAAGAAATGTGGATAGAATGGATAGAAAACGGTGGAAGAATGTCAAAAAGATTATGATGGCTGATCGTTCATTTTACTTATTTTGTCTTGCCATTTGTTAATCCATTCTTTTATGTAATGTTTTTCAATTTTCCGTGCCTCCACTACCGAAGGTAAATCTTCAGGATGCGAATGTAGCAAATCAGAGTGGTGTGCACCATTCTTTATATTAATTGCTATTATTGAATCTGAAATATCCGACAACACCCCACCTCCTGCCCATGGATCTTTATCGCCATTGCTAAAGACAATATTGGAATGTTCTGAAATATCACGGTCTCCATATTGAAGTTTTATTCGACTTTCGTCAGGCTTTGCCCCCCAGGTTTTTTGGCAGATAGTAGACAGTGCTTGAATGTCCCAGGTAGACCTGTAATACATATCATGAACGTTGTCTGAACACAATGGGTACACCATTTCTGTACACGACTGGTAATTCCAAGCTCCCAAAAACTCTTTTCCATCTCGAGGTAAATGAAGGCATTTCAAAGTCTTGGAGTGGTTAAAGTACACGAAAAGTCCATCTGCGAGGTCTTTAATCAATTTCTTTCCTTCTTCATCGCTGTTTTTAATGTTTTTACAAACAGCTTTGATAGGCCAGGCTGGTTTTGATGGCGTACTGTGAGGATAATTCTCCATTGCGAGAAATAAGTAAGACAGCGCCAATTTGTCTCGAAGCTTGTACAAATCATTGTACTTCTCTATTGGTTCGCATAATGAAAAGGTTTTCGAAATAAACTGCTGCCCTTCTTTTTTCAAACCTAACTTATGAAGTGCTAACCATGACTTTCGAATAACCTCTACGCATGCGCTACCACCGTCCGTCTTAAAGGCTTTTGTTACCAGTGCATACTGAGTTCCACAATCAGTAGAAAACTGGAACACCGGAGCTGATGAAGCTATTGAACCTGCAATCAAGTTTGGATATTTCATTCTTAACCAAGCTGCGTATTGTCCACCCAACGACCCACCAAATGCAATAACTGGGCTACTCTCTGCCCCACTTGTATTCGTCTTAATAAAGTCGATAAGTTTTGAAAAGTCGGCTAAGACTTGTGGCGACGCAAGATAGCCTGTATACTGAGGTCCAGAGAGTGATTTTTTCCCATATGGCATACTCTTTCCTTCGTAGCGCTGTTCAGCAAACACAACCATAGCTTTAAAATCTAGAGCCATTTCCCACAATAGACCCATTGTCTTGGCAAAATCTTCAATATCCCCCTCGTTTCCACAGTAGAAGAATATAACACTATTTGGCTTCCAGTGGGCCTTGTTCACCAGGTATCGTTGTTTAAAAGTTTTATTGTTTACAAAATTGAAGTGGTCAACATTCTGATCAAGCCATTTGGTTTCGTACACGCACCAAGGACAATCCGAAAATCCACGTTTAAAATCCTCGCTACCTTCTTGAAACACTCGTTGATACGCTGAAGGAAATATTGGCCAGTGAAAACAATGAATGCCACATACTGTATATACAATGTATAGAAAAATTGCATTCAGGATTGTGCGTTTCATTTTGCTAGCCCAGCAAAGAAGTGTAGTTTTAGATCTATATTCTTTGTTTTTATATATTAAATTATTAGAGAGGAACAGGTACCAGTTGAAACGGACAATAGGGATTTATCAAAGCATGACCTGGAGATAGGACCCCGCATTCTAAGTCTATTTTTTCTACGGGTGAGAGGCAGCGCGCTAACAGCTTGTGCCACCCTGAGCCATGCCTTGGTCAGTGATACTTTTGGGTGAACTGCAATCTCGTTCCCAGAGCCCACGTTCCCCTTACCCAGCGGGTGGGAAACGAGAGGCTCTGGGATAATCCGTTCACGCCATCACAGGATTCTTGTTATCCGGAAGAAGAGTTATATATAGAGTTCACTGTGTTCATCAGCCAATGAAATATCAATGTGAAACGGATTATCCCAGAGTCTCTCGTTTCCCGGGTGGGGAACGTGGGCTCTGGGAACGAGATAGGTTGAACTGCTTTTAATTTTACGGAAAATTTATTTAGCTGATAGTTACGCAGCTTCGGTAGTTATTTGAGTTTGGTCATATAAGTCATATTATTTTAATTTTAATAATAATGATGATGATGATGATGATATTGATGATGATGATGATATTTGATGATATTGATGATGATGATGATGATGATGATAATAATTATAATATAATCATAATAATAATAATAATAATGATGATGATGATGATAATGATGATGATGATAACTATTTCTTTTGGCGTTTTATGTATTTATTTATTTATGTATGAGCACTTTAGTGAAATAATATTGCTTGTGAAATTTTGGGTTATTTATATACAGTTCAGTTAAATACAAAAAATACGTTATCATTAACTACTTAATAACCGAGAGTGAGGTCTTTACGGCAAAATATTAAACCGAGGTCTTGCTGTATTGACCGAGCGAACAGCGAGGTTATTACGTTCAAGACTGTAAGGTTTAATATGTTACCGTAGAGGCCGAACGGTCGAGGTTATATTAAGTAGTTTATTATATGGCACTTTTTACTTCAAAATGAATCATGTATTTCTTGGTCTTCGCTTCCTTTAACTTCGTCAAAACAGCGTTATTTTCTGCTGTTTCTTTGGATACTAGAATTTACTTTTATAATGTTCATCGTCTTTATTTCATTTATTTTCGTCGTTTTGCAGCAATGAAAGTTTCTTATTAGGATTTTTTGTTTGTTTCTAATCGTAGGTATTAACAATTCTCATAATGCCCGCGGGCATCACGGAGAAATCTCGGCACGTCAGCAACCAATCACAGCGCGTGATTTTACAGGAAGTAGTCCGTATATTTTCGTGTGCTACGTTTATGGAGAAGAAAATAATTGTCAGTCTTCGCAATTATCTTTGTGGCTTATTCTGTAAGAGTTTTAGTATAGTACAGTAGCTATAGCAAGAATTTTGGATTAGTTTTAATTCGAACTGAAACAGCACATTGGCCTTACTTTTCATTGCCGATAGTGTTTTCATCATTGTTGGTGGTCATATCCTTCGTTGATTTTCGCCTCAACCGGCGTCATGCTAAGTTTCCTTGGTGAAGGCGTTGGCTTGCTATTGCAAACTTTCTCCGCAAAAAGTTCTCTCTTTTGGGGCGCTCGATTGGGTTTTCTTTGCTCTGCTTCCGTCGTGAAGATATTAAGTTCACAGATGTTGTCTACCTGGTGCGAAAAATTGGCTATACGATTGCTTGATGGCGGGCGCCTTCGAGTATTCCCACACTTCAAGTGAACAAGAGCTTTCAAGGATTGCCTGTACAACGGCAAACGCCAAGCGTAGACCACAGAGTTAATCATCAAACGAACACTCATAAGCAGTGGGTAGTACATCCAAAATGATAGGAAAGCGTGACTTAAATAACATTTATCGCAACCAACTAAGTTAACGATAAAAGCGACTAAATAGGGCGACATGAATGTTATCAGACAAACAGAAACAACTAAAACAGTTGTAGCCAACACCTTGGCTATCTTAAGGTTGTCTCCCATGATCTCTTTGTTTGTGAAGCTTGAATTGGCTAGTTTTTTAATGTTTTTCTTGAATGTCCAATGCGTAAGAGGATGAACAATTAACGTAATACAAATCAGTGCGATAATATCGCCCGCGAATAATCTAGTCAGCGTTTTCCCACCTTTGTAAGCTGGAGCAAAGTAGATAAGAGGTAAAGCGATTATAGCAAAGCACCACGGGATTAGGATAAAGGCTATTAAGAAATATTTTTTTATCACAATATCTTGGTATTTATAAGGATGTGCAATGGCCATGTAGCGATCGATGGCGAAGATCATGGTTATTAAGAATGAACATTGAACTCCGATCCCGTCGAGACATGCTAGTATCTCCTCAGTTATTTTCCCTCCTTTTCTTTGATCTATTTGAAATATCGAGTTACAAAGACCACTAACAATCGACAGCAGATCGGCGATTGTAAGATTAATAATAAAATACGAAGTTGAGTTTCGGAAACGTTGCAAGGGATCCTTGTACATGGTAAAGAGAAGTAGAAAATTTCCGATACTGGCTAAGAAATAAAACGTGAATTTGAGCCATCTTTCTGTAACTTGATCTGGTCCTGTTGGGCCTCGAAACTGGTAGCTATTCAAGGAGCAGTTTTTAAATAGTTTGTCTATGTCGTCGACAGAAAACGAAGCGTTGGTGGCCAAAAGGTCAACTCCCGTAAAGTTAGCACACCTTTTAGCCATTCTTGATTATCTGCATTAAAGAAATTAAATAATAAAGGTGTTACTCCGAGTGACGAACCATACTGGACAAGTAGAGGAAACTCTACTTGGCCCGGCTGGGATTCGAACCCGCGACCTTCGGAACTAGTTCGATGCTCTACCAACTGAGCTACAGGTCAAGTTGGGAGCTGAAGGCCGAATGATAGTACTTAGGCTATTTGATGTTCAATATCTAGACAACAGTCTTCATATGTGACCATTTCGAGATTATTGTGGGACAGTGAACTCGTGTGGAGAATAATATTAAGGTGTTTTTAGCGGACACCTAGTCAAGCTCTCATAGATGACTACTTGATGAGATTCGACTGTTGACTTATCACCAAGAAATAGATACGATTAACTAAAATTTCACACACAGTAATTTTTAAAAATATTTATCTGTAACAATAATTGTTATTTTTATATATATTACTTCCCCTCTGCTACATACCAAAGTTGTTTGTATTAAAATGTGTTCAGACTTGCAGTTCCCTTGAATTAAAACTTTCAGTGATGTATATGAACACTAGATATAGGCGCTAAGCCTTACACAAACTCTCGTTAACAATTAAAATGTCCAAGGTGTCTACAACATGTCAACACTATTACTTAAAATATGAATATAATTTTTTTAGAAAATGTAGCCATGTAATACATTATACATGTCAAATATAATTAAAGTGTTTGTAAAATAGGCTATATAAGAGCCTAGAAAACTGTTTTAATGTGACAATTTGAAATCAAATGTTTAAAAAACTAAAATTATCCTTTTGAATCTTGTGCTATGCCAGACTGAATTTATTTTTGCATTCAGTCAATTTATTCCGTTTTATTTCTCTATTTTGTCACAATAAGTATTTGAGAATTAGTAAGTTGGAAGCACGGATCAAAATAATTGATTCCAGAAAAGCGATTGCTAATCAGCCTCGATGAAAGCAAACTTAAGCTTGTTGAATAATGATTAATTGTTTTCGAAAGATTTGAAGGAAATTACTATACTTTAATTAATATTTAAATTACGGAACCACAAATGTTTGGGCTTCGGTGAGGCAATTTGCTAAAGCAAAAATAATTCTCAGAATATAAATTATTCTTAGAATTATCCTTAAAAACTTTTAAAACTACATTAAATATCTGAAACTTACGCGTCGACAACAATTGAAAAAGTAGCCAGTATAAATATAATTTTCCTTTCTCCGACATGACAAATTAAGACAATTAAAAAGCAATACGGCGTTTCATGTCATGTCATGTCTTGTTGCATGTTTTACAATTTACCTATTCCTAGAATTAGAATTCACTAATAAATCGCTGGGTTTTTTCTAAACTTGAAGCACCTTTTAAACGATTTTGATTATAATTATAATTCCAAACACTGATTATTAGGTCACATGTAGTCACTATATATATATTAAAGGCTAAGCGTCAGGTATAAAATTTACGCCTAATTCATCGTTTTTCGCGAAACAAAGAGAATAATATTCTGAAAACGTTAAAGAATAAGTCATTAATGCTTTCCTTCCGAACTATTCAGTCGAAGGTTTGAATTGTGTAATATTCACCATATTTTAATCATGTTGATGTGAATTTATCCACGAATTTTTTTAAGTTTGCGTCCTAGCGACACTGACTTTATAAGTCAACAAGACTGATTCTAAGACCAAGTATAGACACGGTGTCTACCTCAATTCGTCTGATAATTAGAAACTTGTTAGAAAATTCATTTCTAGAGAGCCATATCAATAATTTTACATCAACTAACAAATTAAATAATTTATAGTTTAAGCTATAACACTATAATTACTTAAATACATGAAAAATCGAAGATTTATAATTTTGCTTGGGTAGCCGGCTATATTGTCAGTTTTTCACAAAAATGAACAAAGAATTAGTAAAACGGGAATAGAAAGAAATCCTGTTCATTGTAGGACGTGTAAGTATATCGTGGCTTACTTCCTGGTATATTAACCTACACATTTTAGTTCAATAAGATAAAGAGAGTATATCCTAATTCGTTAACTACCTCAGAATAACTAAAATCTGGCTCAGCTTCAGTTATGGCGTATGTACAATATCTTAATGAAGATAGTGAAGATGGGCGTTAACTGCTTAAGAATATAAAAAAAATTATTCATGTGCTATAGTGCTTATATATAGCGTATACAATATCTTAATACTGAAGATGGTCAACTGCCAAGATTTTAGGGAAGAAAATACTAAACTCCCTTTTTTGGTCAAAACCCAAGAAATAGTATCATATCTGACAGACTCAAGAATGAGGAATACCCTTATTAGGGGCGTCCAGGACCTAATAGATGATTATAAATTCTGATCAACAAACGCTGACAAGCACACTGAAAGATGTGGCTTCATCACAATCTTTTTTTCCAATAATGCACTTACTTATTCTCCATATCATATAAGATCAACTGTCTTGTATTAGTTCACTGTGTATAATAGCTATAGTTTCATTTATTAGGGGCGATTTACTTCTATATCATTAAGGATGGTATTGCTTTTCTGTGCAAAAACCGACTTACTTTCCTTCTCAAGCTACCCTTTTGTTATTAACCCCTTATAACCAAGACCTTGGTATCTGTGCCGCGGATAAAATCGTCTGGCGTTGGCTAGAATCGGGTTATCAGTATGAAGGGTTAAGCCTTAAGGAGATAGTTGGTTAACCCTTTATAGCCTAAGAATTTCTTCTGGCATGCAAGGAATACAATCAGTCTTAAGTGGGCAACGGCTATATGATTTTAAAATTAAAGGGTTGAAATATACTTTTTCATGTTGCGTTCGTTTGAGACCATTGCAGGAATAGGAAGAGCCAGAATAACGTACGTGAACGCCAGTTTAATTATATATTGGTTGACCATGCACTGGTTGAGCCGTATTTTAGAAATTATTAGGGACCTTAAGCAAGCACAACGCGAAAGTCACGACGACGACCCAAGTACAATAGTGTTTTTCAACCAAAACAAAGCGTTGAATAATTTGCAGTCCCAAGAGTAATCACAACACCGTCCTCGTTGCACATACAACGTCAACTGAAGCGTTTTCACGTTTTCAAGACGACGTTGTGGCAAGGAACAGCAAAAGTTGTTATTTTACTTAGGCCATAGTTAATAGAAAATATACATGGTTTGGAAGCTCACAAAAGTCATTGTTTTATGTTTTTGTTCAGGTTTATGGAAATTTTTGCACTTTCATGGTTACTGAACATATTGTGTTTTCTGTATAATGAAGCAATCATCCAATAGCAACGTTTGGCTTCAATCACTCAACCGTACTGTTTAAATATTAATAAACCTAAAACAAAGGATTTAGCACCTTCGTGTACCTTTCAAGATGAATCGTAGCTTGATTGTTAGTTAACCGCTTTGAAGTTTGCCGGGTTTCCAAACCATGTATATTTTTTATTAACTATGCTTAGGCGTTAATCTAGCATACGTTATGTTGTCGAAGCTATGGCTGCCTTTTAAATATCTTACAAAATACATGAGGCATACAAGATACGATGTCCTGCTCCATGGTTTCTTTTAAATGTATAGTAACTTATTTGCCGTCGTCGTCCTAACTTGCTTAAGGTCCCTAATTTTGTTCTGGAATAACCCAAACGAACGAATTAACGCTTTTAATAACTTCCTTTAGTCCAGATCTTCTTCTCTGCATGCCAAATAAAATCATCTGGGATTATAACCAGAATATATCAAAACTCTTAAAGTGCCCTATAAGACTTAATCTGTTAACCTTTTATAGCTAGGTCAAACCTTTTCTTGTGCAAAATTCAATCGTCTGGCGTTGGCCAGAATAAAATTGACCAACCACTTAATTGAAGGGGTTAAAAGATAAACAAAATTATATATTAAACTCAACATACTTTCTCTGTGATTGTTATGGTAAATATCGTTTACTTCTGTTAATAAAGAATGAAGATCGACTTACTTGTCTATAGATTTTCACACTATCAACTGACACTGTCTAGATATAGATACTCATAGATAGTAGATAGGTTTATTAAAATCACCTTGATTACAGTACTAATATTACAGCCAAAATAACTAGCCTTAAAAATATTATATTGAATGATTAAAAAGTTGCTTTATTGTAATTGGTAGCACTATAGCGTTAATAAATGTGCCGTTCTTAAAACGATTAGTTTTGCAACGCGGTGTTTTAAAAGCCTGTTTTTTCGTAAGATTCATAGATAAATTGCTGTCATGATACGGTAAAAGTTGATGTAACTGTCCCTTTGGCTGAGTTAGAATCTTGTTAAAGAACGAGGAACAAAGACAAAGTTCAGATCTGCGTTGTTGAAGGCTAGAAAGTCCTGATGTTGTTAGGGCTTGTTCGTAAGGTAGGGACATCATAACCATGGATGATATACGCATTGCTCTCTTCTGTATTTGCTCCATATTTGTACTAAGTGATATTCTGGTAGACTAAAGTGAAAGACTTGGCAAGCATAAAAGGTACGAGGTCTGGGCCGAGTTTATATGCGTTCACAAACTCGATTCTTAGGATTTCGTGGGCGATGTTCTTCGGTATACGCAATGTCTACCGATCAGCGGCAGGCATTATTAAATTGTGCGCTACGCTACACCTGACATTGTTTGGCGCTGGAATATATTGATTTATTAAAGAGAAGTGTATTTTTCTACTATACTATTATATCAAACACAACTCTATTTGTTGTTGGAAGTATATATCAAGGCCACAAAAGGCTAAGCGACATTTCGAGGGGCAGACAGTGTATTTATACGAGTCTTTGTTCATTAATTTTTATATGACATTCCACACCATTGTGCCAGATGATTTCACTTAACATTTTAAGCATGCGACGTTATTGTCAACACTCACGTCACGCGTATAAAATTGAGCCATTAAAGATGGCAACAGCCGTTGTTGCTGCAAATCAACAACCTAAAACTACATAGATTGCCGTTCTTCACTTCAAGCAAGAGTGCTGACGCCATCACTCTTTAATGGTTCGATTTTATACGTGTGACGTCCATTTTGAGGAAAACGTCGCATGCTTAAGCTCTTTAATTGAAAATGCTTCGGACGATAACAAGTATTTTACTACTAAAAGTAAATGGTAGCAACTCGCAGCACTTCACTTTTGATGAAAACTTCTAGTTAGGTCCCTAATTGAGACATTCGCACGTTTCAGTTGGACTATAAAACGGAACCTCTTTGCAGCTTTCCTAATTGAGTTCTCAACATGCAAATTCCATTTAAGGTCGTTTTGAAAAATTACTCCAAGAATCCTGATCGACTGTACTGGTTCAACTATTTGTTCCTATAGTAACACTATAACTATATGTACGTTTTGAGCGTGAAAGGGAGATACACAGTTCCTTGCAGATGTCTATTTTATCAGATCCTCTATATAGCTTTGACGAAATCTACCTTGACGACCTTGACTGGCCCCAGACTGGAAACTTTGTTACATGCGCACGGAAGAACTTTTTGTCGCAAAATTATGCGCACCTAACACTTGGTGTTGTGCACGCAACGCTTGGTCTTCTGCAGGTAAAGTCGGGGGAGGGGCCGGGGTAATTACCACTAATCAGTTATTGCAGGACTGCGGGCTCTGCTGCCTCTGCATAAGAAGATACGCAAACACACACTAAAATTGTACTCATAAGATACAGTTGTTGCATCTAAGCACGAACATTTAACCAAAACTTAACGATTGAATGAAGCCTTTCTCTCGTTTTAACCAATCAGATTTAATGTTCCCATTGTACAAAGGTCACTGTGAAGTGAGATCCAAACATTAAGCTTTTAAGTCCCGATTACATGCACGCCGATTTGTGTCACAAGATAAATCGGCGTGTCGTGTGTACTGTGTAATAGTGTAACACAACGTGCAATGACATGCAACGCCCATTTTGGCATTACCGAAGCATTGCAAGTTTTGCTCAGTGAAAGCAAATGGCTGTGCTTATTATGTACACTTTAATAGATATAACTTTCTAAATTCTGCTTTTCAAGAACGTTGCTTCGATCATCATACAACAAAACTGCAAGAAATAATTAAATAAACTCATAATTGTCAATACTAGATATATAATATTCAAGACAAGTAACCATTTAACGAAGGAGACCATTTGCAAGCAAACTTGAGCGTTTTAACGGGTATGTTTTTGTTTCAAAGGCGTGGGTTTTAACCGATTTTCTTGTGGCCTTGGCCTGACAGTTCCCACGCTCACTACAATAGACGAAAGAACAAAACCGGAAGCCAGGTCTTATCCGTGATCTTATCAAAACCTGTCAAAACATGAATGAGGCTCAAAAAGGGGGGTATTTCTCGGTGCAGGATTTTTTTGCAAGGGATTGAGGGATTCCCATGCAAGTATTTTTCTCCAAATAATATAAAGATATATTGGTTATTGGTATAGACAAAGAACTTGTTCGACTTTTTTTGTTGGTCTGTTGCGCGCGTGACGTTTTACGCATACGTGCGCGCGCCAAGCGCGCGCTTGCTGTGCTTTTGCGTGCGTGCGCGGCGCTCCTCAGACAAAATTGCGCACGTGAATTTTCAAGTGCGCACGGAAGATCTTCCGTGCGCACTACAAAGTTTCCAGTCTGACCTAATTGTCATTATCAGTCTGAGTATAATGTCGTGGGAATTTTATCTGCCATCGTAAAAAAAAATGACAGTGACCTTTAAGCAGAAGTTTATAATATATATGTATGTAATTTTAAAACGAATATTTCTTTTTCAACCAAATAAGAATGGAATCCGTAAACATTGGCTATATAGAGAAATTTATATTACCAAGTCCAAGATGATAAACCGTTTCTCAAAAATAATACTTTCAGGCTAATTGCAATGAATGTTTCCTGTTATACCCAGTTGCAAGTAGCCTGTGCACAGCCTGGAATACCCCCGATACAGGGCAAAGTTGCAAGCGAATCGCCGAATGCTTGTACCAACTTACCAGATTGTATTTATTTAGACGTCATTCATGTCAATGACTCTTTCAATGGGTGGCGTTCGGTAAGTTGTTACGCACAATCTTACGCGGTTTTACCTCAGTGTATATATAACTGTATTCTCAGATGTTAACGAAGAACTCAAAATATGAATAAAGGATTCAAACCTGTTAATGACTTGAAGGTTAGATGTCTTTTGTTATTTCGCGTCTCTCCGAATGCCTCTATGAGTTCGCCCTGTTCCCTTGATGGTGTTTATAAAGATAAAACAGGCGTTAACAATTATATTATTCCGCGTTGGTATACGGTTGGACTTTATCAATAACAAAATTTGTCATCAAATGGATAATTGTGACGGAACCACGAGAGTCATCTGATACAACATTTGACTTATAGAGAATAAATTACCTTTCAAATTTGAATTTGTGTCCAAGCTTTCTCGAACTTGCGTACACGATAGAACCCGCAGTCAACCAGCGATTTAATTATTCTTCCGTATCAAGGATGTAATACAAGGAACTGATCCACATGCATATATGTCGTGCCATATGTTTGCTATCATGATTATCGATATCGGAAAAGCTAGCTATCTTAGAATATCTTAATTCAACTTTGAAACATGATTGACAACTCGACTGATAAAAAAAATAGCCAAGAAAACCTGAGTAAACACACTTTAATCCTGTTTCTTTAGCTGTTTTGTGCTGCTTTTGCATGAATTAATAAAAAAACCTGTGTTTTTGGAGACTTTGCTCGTCAGTCGTAAGCATTTGAAGGACTTTGCAAGGTCTTTACACTGCAATAGGACTTTGGATGTACTTGTAGGCGGTTATGCTGTATAATTATTAAATTCTGAGGACATGTTACGACCATGTTGTTTCAGGATCTTTCAACTTGACGAGTACGATAGTCTGGTGTTACATAGAGTAAAATAGTCTGCATGGTGTAAGACACTGACTGGAGTAAAATAATATAACCGTGATAAAAATGTACGATTTTCTGGTAAAAACGTCACCCAATTCCTATAAACTTCGCTCTCGTCACAACCCGAAGCTAATATAGTTTATGCAAGATAAATAAATAGTTGTGGATTGTTTCTTTTCTCAGATTGATTAAAACTTTCATCAGTTTTGAAATAATCACTAGTTAAATCTTGGACAAACTCGGAAATGTCTTCATTGTGACATTCGAGCAATCTAATGTTGCTTAGCAACTAATGAAAATAGTCCTTAATTAGAATCCGAGAAAATCAGCGTCGACAGCTTTGAAGTCACGAAACACCTATAGTCTGCGTTCCATGGGGTTTTGTTTTTGAACATTTTTCTCGAACTTATTATTAAAGTGATAACAAAACATCTTGAATTAAACTGAGAACAGCAAATTGTAGATTCTCCAAGTTGAAAATTAGCATTACTATGTAAACTAAAGAATGCAAGATATATAAATAAAACCAATGAGTGTTGAAATGCTTTAAAAGTTAAAACTTTCCGTCGGTAAATCTTGTGACAAGTACAAATCATCTGGTGCTAATCTCTGAGAGTGAACTTGAAACAAAGTGAAAAGATGATAAACTGCCGAGAATAGTTTTGATAACGAAACACTGACTTTCGAGCGGAATCTTTCACGTTTTACTCTGACGAACTAGGGCTACGCTTTTGGCAGTTTACCACATTTTCATTTTGTTCTATCTAAAAAAACACTCCTATACGCAGCACTTAAAACTAGTATATGTCTAGAACGATTCAAACTGCAACAGTTGTTAACACTTTAAGGGTCTTAATTAAAAATTACCATAACAAAATATCCATATGGTAGTCCACAATGACAGAATGAAATATGACATTTTTGGGTAATTTCCTGTTTTTGCCGATATTTTTCTCTCCTGTTTTTAACCAGAGTAAAATACACTCAGGGACGCCGGAACGATAAAAGGGCAAGAATGGCAAACTCCCGTCAAAGGGCACTTTTATTGATATCTATTTTTTTACTACTGCTAAGTTACCTTAACTTACCTTGTATGTACCGTGTAATTTGTTTTATGTATTTAACGATCATCTATTTATTAAGCTAATTTATTAGCTAAATTAAAAGTAAGTACAACAACAACGTTCATACCTTATTCAAAAACCAGTACGAATGTACTATTCACGGATTGGACATGCAAGGTGTTTTTCTTTCGAAAAACACTACTTGCAAATAGTTGATAATAATCATGCATATTGTAAAGTAATGTATATATTTCAGATTGAATATCAAACTAAAAAAATGTATATTTTGATCAACAGGAATTAAACTACAAAATGTTTTGTCGCGTCATTTGCGCCATATATTAAATAAATGCACTTTATATGTGGCTAAGCGCTTTAAAAGATTCTCTTACATCAGGTATGTTTACAGTTTACTATGTTTCTTCGCAGTGTGTCGAAGCTCATATGCGCAAGTTACTACCATATGAAACAGTTTGCGTAGTATTTGACAAGTATATTTTTAAAACACAAAGGGCACTTCTGCCTCTCCCTTGCCACTGCTGGCAGCGACCGCCCCTCCTGCCCCCTCCCCAGTTCCGGCGTCCCTGAATATACATAAGACTAATTGAGAGTCGAATCTCGCCCGGAAAGAGTTAAATTACTGTGAAGTTACAGAACCTTCCGAAGGTTGACACTCAGTCCCACAAATTTTACAGTTAAAACTTCTCGTCGAATGTTTCCTCGCTCTTAACAGCTTGACTTTGAGTCTCCATCTCATTATGTAGGTTTGACAAAGGAAGATCCTTAGTACCATTTCCTTTCTTGACGTTTGCCTCACTACCTTGGATCGGGATCATTTGAGGGCGTAAGCGATAATTGAAGACAAGTGCTTTTAATGATTTTCTATACAACGGCAATCGCCAAGCGTAGGCTAAGGAGTTGATCGTCAAGCGAACTGAATTAAGCAGGGGGTAGTACCTCCAGAATGATTGAAATGCGTGATTTAAGAAACATTTATCACATTCAGCTACACTGAAGCTGAACGCGACTAAGTACGGCGACATGAATGTTATTAGACAAAATGAAACAACTAAAACGGTTGTAGTCAAGGCCTTGTCTATCTTAAGATTTTCTGCCAGGATTTGTTTGTTTGCGTAGCTTGAGGCTGCAATCTCTTTTATTTTACTTTTAAATGTCCATCGTGTGAGAGCATGAATAATCAGTGAAATGACACTCAGTACAATTATGTCGCCAGCAAACAGGTTGGTGAGCGCTCTACTCTCTTTGTAAGTTGGTTCAAAGTAGATAACTGGTAAAAGAATTATTGAAAAGCACCATGGGATTAGGATGAGAGCGATTTGAACAATCTTTCTTGCCATAATATTCTGGTATTTGTAAGGATGAGTGATTGCCATGTAGCGATCCGATGCAAATATCATGATAATTAAGAAGGAACATTGCAGGCCGATTGCACTGAAACAACCGGCAATTTCCTGATCATGTCGAGTCTTTTGAGGCCTTAGTTGAAACACTGCATCACATAAACCACTGATTATGGAAAGCAGATCAGCTGCCATAAAATTGCTGATAAAATACGTTGGTGAGTTACGGAAACGTTTTAGAGGATCTTTGTAAATAACGTAAAGAAGGAGCAGATCTTCGATGGCTGCTAACAGATAAAATATAACTTTGAATGCTGTTTCTGTATTTTTATCTGGTCCGTTTGGTCTTCCAGGATAATTAAAACCGGCATTATTGCCCAACGAACAGTTTGCGAACAACTTTTCAAAATCCAATGTTGGATCTGAAAAATTGGTGCCGGTAAAGTTGCATTTGTTGTCCATGTTCCAGCTATTAAAAAGGAAAGAGACTGAATTAAAAAAAATAATACCTCCTTATAGATTTCGTGTGCTTCGGCATTCAAACTCTCCTTCACAAATTGTGGTGATGGACCTGAAGTCTTTTGTGATGATCAAAAGGAATAGCGTCATTTTAATTAATTTTTCTCTAAATTTTGGTCCCAATGTTTGCTCTAGTTATACATGCATGATCTCTATGCCCCAACTCCAAACTTGTTTTTATTTAAAGCATTTCCTAAAATTATCCAGAATGTCGAAACACTTTGCACTTATATATACAGAGCACCAAACTTAAAACTATAAATAACTTTCGGCTCAAAAAAGGTTTGTTTGCTTTTTCCCAGTGGGCAAAATGACGTCGATTCGATGCCGTCCTCGGACGTCGAAACGGCGTTGAAAAAGTGGTCGAAAACGCAAATCGAATCGACGACGCTTCGACGTCGAATCAACGTCGAAACAATGTTGTTTTAACGTTAAAGCAACGTCGATTTTACGTCGATTTTACGTCGATATTAACGAGGAAACAACGTCGAAACAACGTTGATTTTCAAATTTTAACTGCCATAGCGTGCAAGCTTAATTTGAAATTCAAACTTTAATTTCACCTTAATGAGTGAAGTGTTTGGAACTTCCCTCTATACTACTTTCAGACACACAAACGAGGCTAGAGAGACTTATTCAGATGTACATAAAAGCCAAATTTAAACTAGTCGCTATTATGAAAGTGGTCTATAATGCCCAACTCCAAACTTCAGATTCTTTATATATTGAAAGCATTTTTTTTGCTATGCAACAGGCTTCATTTGAAATTCAAAGTTTATAATTTCACATTTGTTATTTTTTTGGAACTTTCTTCTACTACTATACCAGCCAAAATTGTCAGCATTATGAGAAAACAAATGATTCTATGTTTTTTAAAATTAAAAGCTCTTGAATCGTCTCGAAAAACTACAACGGCGTACTCAGTTTAACCAGTCGGAACCGGTCTCGAATTCGTCCTATTTCGCCGTGTAAACAGACGGAACCGTACTAATTTGAGACCGGTTCCGAATTTATCTTCCGTGTAAACAAGCTGAACCGAATTTATTTGTTTTGTATACTACATATCCGGCAAAAAATGAAATGTTAGATTATATATAATATGTTTCTTTATCTCTTTTCCATGCATAGTAAGTAGTTTTTATACGTATTTTGTGCTGGCTTTTCTGCATGCTGAATCACTTTCATTTGTTACTCGTTTGCATTTTTTATTGTTTCTTTCAACGTAACATTTAATAGTAAAATTAGTAAAATTTAATTGCACAGACGTTGCATTCATGTACTACTTACGAAACATGAACAGAAAATAATTGAAGAAATGACGCCAAAATAATTTACTGCAGAAAAAGATAAAAGAAGATACGGATGCTTAAAAAAAAATCGGTTTCTTCAGAATGAACTATATACTTTCGTGCCTTCTCGTCTTATATTAAAACCAGTAGAGTAACAACCTAGATCTTTAGGACACTATTTTATCTGTATTCTATAACACAAGAACTTCTTTCAACAGCAGTTTAACAAAATACAATATACTCATGTATATACACATATGGTAATTTGTAATAAAAGTAGTGTGCTGCGTAGGCAGTGTTGAAACAGCAATCGAAATATGGTATAGTGAGTTAATACCACCGAAACAGAGAACGTAAGTGGTCTAACGTTTCGAGCGAAAGCCCTTCGTTTTGCTCGGAATTATTTTCAGTAAATAATATATATATATATAAATATATATATATATATATATATATATATATATATATTATTTACTCGTAACACATGAACGGTCTGCGTTTACTAATTTATAATTGAAAGACACTCTGTATAGAACGTAAAATTTCTAAAAAACGTCCCACTAACTTTTAATTATACGCTAGAACTTACCTTGACGTTTTTGTAAACACTTTTATTGTGAACCATGCAGAAATGTGACTTCAACCCTGGTTAAGTATTGTCTCAGATTCGAGTATATCTATACATTGACACTGTTTTAATTTGACGGGAACATCGACACGAAACGAAGCTAGAATGACCTGCTCTGAACTACATGACCAAACTAATTATGTAGTTATGTAGATTTTTAATTCGTGAAATTCATAAATACGATTGGTTTTCGTTCAGATGAAAATGAACAAAGATGAATATGCATAACTTACAGGTTAATTCTGGAAACCTTGTAAAAAGCTTTATTTCGATTAATGGCCTTTGGCCAAATATTATTTGATGGTCTATCGACTTTATATAGTCACTCAGAGAAAGTCAGTTATACAAACGCTGTTATACATATAAGTGATATCCGAACATATTCTGATGACGTTTTTTGAGTACTATTTGAGCTTGTACTGACGAATGTTTTCTAATATTGTCATCTCAGTATCTGAGTTAAACATCTCTTACGCACGCACGCAACACTCGTAGCATAACACATGTATGTAATCATTAATAATTTACAAGAGAGAAACGTGCAAGATAATTATTAGGCTATAAATGTATATTTAACAACTATGGTCACCGAATCCGAGGTGAATATCGGTAAATATTTGATACTGAGCCTTTCGAAGACATCACTACGACCAAATTAACCTAACCAAAACGTCCTACAAAGTTTGAAAAATTATAGAGAATATATACTTCCTCGAATTTACAAATTTTTTTAATGGTATTTGATTCAGTATCTCAGTGAGTAATTTATTCAGTATTGAATAAGTACTGAGCCCTTCCAAGACATCACTACGACGAAAACCTAACCAAAACGCCCTACAAAATTTAAAAATTGATAGAGAATATATACTTCCAAGAGTTTACAATTTTTTTTTAATGATATTTGATTCAGTATCTGTGAGTAATTTATTCAGTATTGAATAAGTACTGAGTCTTTCGAAGACATCACTACGACCAAAACCTAACCAAAACGCCCTACAAAATTTAAAAATTTATAGAGAATATACTTCCTCGAGTTTACAAAGTTTTTTTAATTATATATATTTCACTCAGTATCTCTGTGATTAATTTATTCAGTATTGAATAAGTACTCAGCGGCTTTCGAAGACATCACTCCGACCAAAACCTGACCAAAACGCCCTACAGAATTTAAAAATTGATAGAGAATATATACTTCCTCGAGTTTACAATTTTTTTTAAATGATATTTGATTCAGTATCTCTAGCTATGAGTAATTTATTCAGTATTGAATAAGTACTGAGTCTTTCGAAGACATCACTACGACCAAAACCTAACCAAAACGCCCTACAAAATTTAAATATTAATAGAGAATATACTTCCTCGAGTTTACAAAGTTTTTTTTAATTATATATGTTTCAGTATATCTGTGGTTAATTTATTCAGTATTGAATAAGTACTCACCCTTTCGAAGACATCACTACGACCAAAGCCTAACCAAAACCTCCTACAAAGTCTGAAAAATTATAGAGAATATATTCCCTCGAATTTACAAAATTTTTTTAATGATATTTGCCTCAATATATCTCTGTAATGAATTTATTCAGTATTGAATAATTACGGCCAGTTACTGAGACTTTGTCCCAGAGTCACTGCTCGGTAGACCAATTCACTTTTGAAATTATTTACTAAGGGCGCTTTGAATTTAAAAGGAAGACCAGTCAGTCCGAACCTGAATGTAGTTGCTTTTGATTAAGGGGCTGTTTATATGGAGGCGAGCCAGTCCGCTTACCGGGATAGCCCGGTAAGCGGGATGATTTCTGGCTCGCGTTTATATGAACAGAACGAATTTCATCCCGCCTACCGGGATGATTTTACAACAACGACAATAGATGGCGTCGGCATCCCTTTGAAAAATCATCCCGGTTAGCGACTGTTTGCATGGGAAATTTTCATCCCGCTTGCCGAGATCTCGCCTCTTTCGTGAGATCCCGCTAACTGGGCCATCCCGCTTGGCCATATAAACGCAGAGGAATTTTTAACAGGAAAATAACTACACAGTTGGTCTTAGGGGATAACTCAGACTGGGGGATCGCTGAGACCGTGACACCGGGCTATCCCGCTAACGTAACTGGGCTGGCTCGCCTCTCATATGAACAGCCCCTAAGACAAAAAATTTCAGTCTCAGACAGCCCCAAGTCTCAAACGTATATCGTATTCCATTTTGACCGGTCTTACCAAGTAACTGAAAGCCCCAGCAATGGAATACGAAGAAGACTGCTGCCTTCCTTCTTCTGATCTTTCTTATAGATCGTCCTAGGTCGTACTTGGTTATACAGGTACTCTAAGGGGCCGTATACATGAATCCGGATTGAGTTTCAACTGGATTGATTAGCGAAGTCAATCCGTGTTTACATGGGAATTGGGTTTCTGGATTGAAATCCGCCTGTCGCCTGAAATCCGTAAATATTAGAAAACACGCAAGCATTTTTTGTTCTAATGCATGTAAACGGCCCCTAAAAGAACGGATTTAGCCTGTGCGCAGACTTGATTGTTACCCAACCCATGGATGGGTTGGGTAACAAGTCTGCGCCCAGGCTAGGCCGGAATTGGCTCTAGGGATGATCGACAGATATTGGAGCCATTTTTGAACTTTTTAGAAAGGAAAGAATTAAGCGCGATTACCCTAATCCAACATTATACTAAAACGTTCAAAATATTGTCTCTTCAATTTTACATCCATTATTCACAACTCCTTCCTCATCTGATTCCTCTGCTTCATTGCGCGATAACTTTCCGGTGGAAACTGAATTTTTGTTGTTGTTTTCCCGTGGAGATTGGTTGCATTGTGATAAATTGATGGATGCTTTTTGATCTTGTTCTTGTTTAATAGTTTGCGTGCCACCAGACAGATCTAAACCAGAGCTAATGTTCCTATTTATTCGAACAAGAGCCTTCAATGACCTTCTGTACAGCGGTAATCGCCAAGCGTAGACTAAGGAGTTGATCGTCAAGCGAACTGATTTGAGCAGGGGGTAGTACATCCAAAATGATTGAAATGCGTGATTTAAAAAACATTTATCACACTCAGCTACACTGAAGCTGAACGCGACTAAGAACGGCGACATGAATGTTATTAGACAAAATGAAACCATCAAAACGGTTGTAGTTAAGGCTTTGTCTATCTTAAGATTTTCTGCCAGGATTTGTTTGTTTGCGTAGCTTGAGGTTGCAATCTCTTTTATTTTACTTTTAAATGTCCATCGTGTGAGAGGATGAACAATCAGTGAAGTGACACTTAGTACAATTATGTCGCCAGCAAACAGGTTGGTGAGCGCTCTACTGTCTTTGTAAGTTGGTTCAAAGTAGATAACTGGTAAAAGAATTATTGAAAAGCACCATGGGATTAGGATGAGAGCGATTTGAACAATCTTTCTTGCCATAATATTCTGGTATTTGTAAGGATGAGTGATTGCCATGTAGCGATCCGATGCAAATAACATGATTATTAAGAAGGAACATTGCAGGCCGATTGCACTGAAACAACCAGCAATTTCCTGATCATGTCGAGTCTTTTGAGGCCTTAGTTGAAACACTGCATCACATAAACCACTGATTATGGAAAGCAGATCAGCTGTCATAAAATTGCTGATAAAATACGTTGGTGAGTTACGGAAACGTTTTAGAGGATCTTTGTAAATAACGTAAAGAAGGAGCAGATCTTCGATGGCTGCTAACAGATAAAATAAAATTTTGAATGCTGTTTCTGTATTTTTATCTGGTCCGTTTGGTCTTCCAGGATAATTAAAATCATTATTGCCCAACGAACAGTTTGCCAACAACTTTTCAAAATCCAATGTTGGATCTGAAAAATTGGTGCCAGTTGAGTTGCATTTGTTGTCCATGGTCGATATATAATCTAAGCAATTAAAAGCAAAAAAAGACTGAATTAAAAAATAATAGGTTCAAAAAGAAAAACAGGACATTGCAAATTGCATGATTACATATATACTGTGCAGTACTAATAAAACACTTCAGTGTGCGTGCTTATATTCGTTGCAAAACTTTGCAAAAGAAATCCATATTTTCTAGAAATCTTAAATATATATATATATATATATATATATATATATATATATATATATATATATATATATATATATATATATATATATATATATATATATATATATATATATATATATATATATATATATATATATATATATATATATATATATATATATATAGATATATATATATATATATATAGATAGATAGATATATATAGATAGATATATATAGATAGATATATATAGATAGATATATATAGATATATATATATCTATATATATCTATATATATATATCTATACATAGTCAATCGAGATATGGTCTGAAACTCAGGTAAAGTCTTTGGTCTATCTTTTTGTTCGCCTTTATGCATTTTTGTGACGGTACGGTCACTAACACATTGTCTTTTAGTATAATGAACGAATCGTCCAATAACAACATTTCAGTTCAATCACTCAACCGTGCTATTTAAATATTAATAAACCTAAAACAAAGGATGTGCACGGTGTATACGGTTCAACATAAAATCACAGCTCATTATAGGCGCTTTGAAGTTTGCTCTCCAGACCATATCTCGATTGACTATGATCTATATATCTATCTATCTATATATATATATATATATATATATATATATATATATATATATATATTACCAGGGTTAAGTCACGTTGGCCTGAAAAAAAGAGAAAAATCTTCTCGACGTTTTGGGTTCACATCATTTCATCTTCACCATGGATGTTAAATCACTCTACACTGTCATCCCGCATCACGATGGTCTTCAAGCACTTAAATATTTCTTTGATCAACGCACAACTCGGGAGCCATCGACCACTACTTTATTACGCCTGGCCGAGTTAGTGCTCACCCTCAACAATTTTTCATTTGATGGTGAGCATTACCAACAAGTTAGTGGTGTAGCCATGGGTACCAAAATGGGCCCTAACTATGCCAACTTATTTGTTGGTTATGTGGAAAAACAAATCTTTGAACAATACACTGGTTTCCTACCTGACTACTATGGTCGGTTCATTGATGATTGCTTAGGCACTGCATCATGTTCGCGCGCTGACCTGGTTTGCTTCATTAACTATGTTAATGACTTCCACCCAGCACTCCAGTTCACATGGGAGATCAGTGAGACTAGTGTGTCGTTCTTAGATATTCTTGTCTCCATTAATGGTAATAAGCTGAGCACTTCTGTCTTTTACAAGACCACTGACTCTCATAGCTACCTCCTCTTCTCCTCTCATCATCCTAAACACACCAAACTTCCATTCCTTTCTCTCAATTTCTTCGTCTTCGCCGCCTCTGCAGTGATGATGACGATTTCAATGCCAAATGTTTGGAAATGAGAAACTTTTTTGTTAATCGCGGTTATCCTTCCCACCTCTTAGACACTGCCTTACACAAGGTCTCCAACATTTCCCGTTCAGACACCTTAAGCGAACCTTTGGCTACCATTTCTAATGAAAAAGTACCTCTAGTTCTCACTTTTCATCCCTTCAATTTCAAAGTAAGGGACATCATTAACCGCAATTTCGACCTCATTAAAAATGACCCAGAAACATCTTCCTTTTTCTCTGAGAAACCCCTAGTATCTTTTCGGCATAGCAAAAACATCCGGCAAAACGTTGTTCACAGCTCACTGCAGCAAGCCTTGGTATCACATGTTGGCACCAGCTCTTGTTGTCGTGGTAGGTGTAACACCTGTAAATATTTAGACTCCTCAATTTCAATTTCGGCTCCAAAATGTAGGTTCAACATAACCCACAGTTTCACTTGCACTTCCTCCAACCTCATTTACTGTATCTCTTGCAGTAAATGTCCCATGCTTTACATCGGAGAAACTGGAAGACGTTTAGGTGACAGGTTTGTTGAACACCTTCGTGATGTCAAATACAATGTGCAAAACAAACCTGTTGCCAGGCACTTCAACAGTGCCAACCACTCCTTTTCCAACATGAAAATCTGTGCCATTCAGCCCATTACAGGTTGTAACGATACTCGTCGTAAACAAGAAATGCGTCTCATTTACAAACTTGGTACCATTCACCCTCACGGCCTCAATGAGCGATTCTCTTTCATTTAGCTCACTCCACCACCATATTCCACACCTTTTCCTTAACCTTTTTCCGATGATTTAAATAGTAATTTATAACCTGTTTCTTTGCCTATTTGCAGGTAGCTGACCCACAAATTGGGTCAGCACCTGCACACAGGCTAAAATTACATATTAATTTATTTGTTTACTTTGTTTTTATTGGCTTACATGTGTTCACGTGCACTGTAAAAACTGACTGGTTAAAACAACCAATGTTTTTGGTTGCAACCATTATGAAATGGTTGTTTTAACCAATTATTAATTGGTTAATTAACCATAACCGTATTGAAATTGATCAAAATGGCCATTTATGAATTGGTTATAGTTCGCGCAACCATTGTGAAATGGTTATTTTAACCAAATGGTAATTGGTTAGTTATTTGTAACCAATGTAAATTGGTTATTATGACCACTTATCAATTGGTTGTGTAAAATGGTCATTATCACAACAGCAACGAAGTCACAAATTATGTTTGCACCAATTATTAATTGGTTATTTGAAAGCGATATGAAATAATATTATGATATAAAAACTAGGAGAGCGGTTCGAACCACGAGAGCAAGGAGTAGTCGTATATTAAGTCACTCGGAGATTCGTTTCGATCCTTTCTGAAGAGTCGAAAAGGCCTGCCAGAAATCACAGTAACTTATTTCGGCTATATAAACGACGTGAATTGAAATCTCAGCTTGATTCGGTGGACGAGAAGTAATCGAACTTCGAAGTGTTTTGTTTTAAGCATTTTTATTCATCAAGCCACATTTACATGGAGCGAACTTATCGCATATCGGGTTGCGGTCGTGATCGATTTACTGAATAAATCGAGTGGTTACACTACGAAAACCATTGCTAGCTCGATAGCTCTCGATCGGAATCCGGATAATGTGGTTTCACGTATTAAAAGACGTGTAAAATCGGACCATACAGGTGATTCTTAACAAGCTGGCACGGCATCTGACTTAAAGCTATGCATTTACTGTTTACATGAATAAAGTTAATAAAATGCATCATACAAATCGGCACTCATGGGACAGGTTGCTTGAATCAAAACTCGATTGCTACCGAAGAAGAGTGTTACGAAATAAATAAAGTTAGTGTAGCACCAAAGGGACAAAATATCAAACGTTCGTCAAGCTTGAATATCAAGCGGATCAATTGCTTCAATACTCAAGCAATCACACAAGACTATTAATTAATGCTCGATTGAGCAGGGGTGTCTTCGCATAGGTCCGCCGCGTGATTAGCCAATGGACCAGAGCCAATGGACCTTATGCATTAAAGCAAAGCATGCTGGGAGTTTAGTTACACAAATAAATTTTGGAAGATGGCGACCGCTTCCTTCGAATAGGAGCGGTGAAGCATTTAGTTAAATTTGTAGATGATTTTTTTCTTCTGAAGATTTAATAAAGGTTTTTATCTATTCTAAGTGGTTTGCTTTGTGTTTTGGGGGAATTGTGGATGTGGAACTGCCATATTTTTCAAAATATTCATCATTGCGACGAAGAGATAATTTCGTTCGATGAAGAAGGCTCTGATAACTATTTGAGATTTTACACATCTGAAAGGTAGGTACTTACATAGATTTCTTTTGAGGTAACTAAGTCCACAGTCATTCGCTATTCCTAACTGCTAGAACTGCAATCGGCTTCTATCTGACTCTTCTGGGTTCAAAAATCCTGTTTCAACTACCGCATCTCTTCACGCACGATTTGATCAAGACTCAAGAGTTCTATTTCTAAACCAATTTAAAACATTGAAGTCTTTGGCGCGAAAACAACCGGGTTTGATCAACTTAATTTTTTCGCTTTTTCCTCTGTTTCGTAAACGTCGAAGTATTTTCAGCTTTGTGTGCGATTTTTTGCTTTGTTTTCTTCTTCGATAATCTATAGTCAGCGACGAACACTTCTGACTACTTGTAAACACGAAGTGTGCTCAACCTGGATTGAATTTTCGTCTGGCTTTTTATTCATTTTGTTGGAAATGGAGAAAGAAGAATGTGGACGGGAGTGGACAATTTACCACTATTCACTCATGCATGAGTTCATATTGAAGCAACATTTGATAACAGACATCACTGGTAAACATGGAAAACCACCAAATGCTCACTTGTAAGCACATGCAAGTCTGGCTACCAAGAAACTGGTAACACAAGTAAAAGTTAAAGCCAATATTATGAAGGGCAAAGAATGCTATTTTCTTGTAAAAGGCACTGTCCATAGAAACTGAAGTCACTGGATAGATGTACCAACAACAGGATCAATGCTTCCATGAAGAAAACACAATATGTTTAATATGTTCACTTAAGTACTCCAGGAAACAGTGAAGGTTTCACTCACTGGCAACTTGTTCATTCATGCAAGGCAGGTCTAGGTGGTTGCTGCAAACATGTAGCTGCTTTAATATTTCAACTGCTCGACTTCATACAGCTTGAGGCAACAGAAGTCCCCTGATGATTTATTTACAGTAACATGCACTCAGCTGCTACAACAATGTCATGTCCCCAACAAAGAAGAACTTAAAACTGCAGTACTATTTGATCATTAAATTTAGTTAAGCAACAGTGCAGCACTAAGACATGTCAATGATTCAGACATAAAAAAAATAAAAGATGGTTTGACCAAAGCTGGGACATCTAAATATTTTGAAGGACTGCTTGAATCAAATAAATGTCAACCATGTGACTGCAGTGGTTTTTTCAAGGGTATGCCATCAAAAAAGAAATGTACTGGCCAAAAGCAGATTAAAAGCTAGTCAGCTGTTTAATGTTCAAATTAGGAATACAATTTTGCAAAACATACAACACTGTACTTTCACTGACAGCACTAAATATTTACCAAACCCTGAATTTGTCCCATTTGTTAAAGAGAAACTATATGCTTCAAAAGAAAATTGAAGAACATTGAAATAATGTCCAAAAGCAGTCTTGGGTTTAAGGAAAGAAGACTAATGTATGTTTAACTGCTTCAAATTTTGGCCTCGTGATGAACAGACAACAAAGCATCTACCCGAAGTCTATACTCAACAAGCAGTTCTTTAAGAACAATAAATTTGTCAGCTATGGGTCCTGCATCATGTCTTTAGGGGGAAGACAATCAACAAATTGCAGTGTTGATATATGTAGAAAAAGTAATAGGTGAAGGCAAATCTATTAATGCATGCACTGTGTGGATTTTTAGTAAATAATTATTTAGAAACACCATGGCTATTTGCAAGTCCAGATTGCTTTTTATTTGACCCTTCTGAAAGTTTAAATCCATGTGGTATAGCAGTAGGGGAGGTAGCCTGCATAGCAAGCGTTGCTTAGTAGTCTGGGTACAAAGGTGGAGGAAATGCTTGTGGACAGACCCCGGTGTTTGGAAAAACCTTGGTCACCCACAAATTGGGGCTTCTGATTGGTGTGGCTCGAGTCATAATCTGTCAATCTGGAAGCATTCCTGTTGTTGGTACATCTATCCAGTGACTTCAGTTTCTATGGACAGTGCCTTTTACAAGAAAATAGCATTCTTTGCCCTTCACAATATTGGCTTTAACTTTTACTTGTGTTACCAGTTTCTTGGTAGCCAGACTTCTTGCATGTGCTTACAAGTGAGCATTTGGTGGTTTTCCATGTTTACCAGTGATGTCTGTTATCAAATGTTGCTTCAATATGAACTCATGCATGGGTGAATAGTGGTAAATTGTCCACTCCCGTCCACATTCTTCTTTCTCCATTTCCAACAAAATGAATAAAAAGCCAGACGAAAATTCAATCCAGGTTGAGCACACTTCGTGTTTACAAGTAGTCAGAAGTGTTCGTCGCTGACTATAGATTATCGAAGAAGAAAACAAAGCAAAAAATCGCACACAAAGCTGAAAATACTTCGACGTTTACGAAACAGAGGAAAAAGCGAAAAAATTAAGTTGATCAAACCGGTTGTTTTCGCACCAAAGACTTCAATGTTTTAAATTGGTTTAGAAATAGAACTCTTGAGTCTTGATCAAATCGTGCGTGAAGAGATGTGGTAGTTGAAACAGGATTTTTGAACCCAGAAGAGTCAGATAGAAGCCGATTGCAGTTCTAGCAGTTAGGAATAGCGAATGACTGTGGACTTAGTTACCTCAAAAGAAATCTATGTAAGTACCTACCTTTCAGATGTGTAAAATCTCAAATAGTTATCAGAGCCTTCTTCATCGAACGAAATTATCTCTTCGTCGCAATGATGAATATTTTGAAAAATATGGCAGTTTCACATCCACAATTCCCCCAAAACACAAAGCAAACCACTTAGAATAGATAAAAACTTTTATTAAATCTTCAGAAGAAAAAAATCATCTACAAATTTAACTAAATGCTTCACCGCTCCTATTCGAAGGAAGCGGTCGCCATCTTCCAAAATTTATTTGTGTAACTAAACTCCCAGCATGCTTTGCTTTAATGCATAAGGTCCATTAGCAGCCTCGAATTTTTTTGATCCACTTAATTATTCAAGTTTATTCAAATTACGCTCGCTGCTTCATTCAAGCTTTGAAAGCGTTGTCGACACGAGGAGAGTTAAAGAATGGTATATATCAACAACAAATTTCACCAAAGAAAGACTGTTCTTCGACTTCCTTTGCTGAATACCTTGGACAGACTAGAAACGGAACACTTTTCCAGCGAGGAAGATCGCGACAATGTCTTGTTTTACCACGAACTTCTACGGAATTCTTCCCCACCGATTAGGCGAAATCTATTTGCGTTGCTGGGCTTTGGAACTCCGAAGGAATCACGCGCATAAAGGATGATTACTATATTATATTCGAATACGGGATCATAACTTCCACTTCTTGTGACAATTGTGTCAGTGGACTTGATAATCATGGAAGAGCAAGGCCGCGAGAACCTACGAATCACGAATGTCCAGTATATTATTCCGGTTGGTGTTGTGAATTGACTTGCTAATTGTTAATGACTTTAATGCTTTATCTGGTTCAAGTTAATTGTTAAATTTGCTTACTAAGCCCCATTTTACATTGAGCCAAATTAGCGGGATTGTGATATCGATGGAGAGCTATATTGCGTCTAAGGTAAGTGCGATGGCTCGCGATCGCTATGCCTATAATTTGGCTCCGTGTAAATGGGGATTTACTTCAGACTTATGTTCTTACATTATGCATATTGAGTAACATAGTGTAACTGTAGAAGCAGTAACAGTATAAGCAGTCTTTGACTATAGGAAGTAAGATTTCATTGACATAGTGTAGTGAAAATTAAATGTGTTCAACTGTTGTTTACCTCAGTTGAGAAATTTGTTTACTGCATGACATTAATTATGATTTTAACCAATTTGAATTTGGTTACAACAACCAATGTTGATTTTAACCAATTTGAAATTGGTTAAAAAAACATTTCTAACCGTTTTTTATTGGTTGTCTCAGATGCATCTACTTGACCAATATTTATTGGTCAAAATGACCTATCTTTATGGTTATTTTGACAGCGTTAAAGAAAATGGATATAGTCTGGAAATCAGATCTACCGGACGACCTCAAACGCAGTTTCTTTCGCGCCACAGTTGAATCTGTTTTGATGTATGGTGCCACAGCTTGGACACTGACTAAGACTCTTGAATCCAAGCTAGATGGCACATACACTCGGATGCTGAGAGCTATTCTTAATATCTCCTGGAGACAACACCCCACTAAATCACTGCTCTATGAACCCATCCCAGATATTTCAATAACTTTACGTGAGCGCGGAATGCGTTTATTTTGCTGGACATTGCTGGAGAGCAAAACAAGAACTTGCAAGCGACCTACTGCTCTGGACCCCTCGCCATGGCCAAACTCGGGTCGGTCACTCAGCATTCACCTACATTGACCAACTATGTAGAGATACTGGATGCCTCCCTGAAGACCTCCCGACCCTGATGCACAGATGCAGGACCGTAATGGATGGCGTGATAGGCTGAATGCCCGAGCTAGCTCGACCAGATGATTATATATATAATATATATATATATATATATATATATATATATATATATATATATATATATATATATATATATAGATAGATATATATATATATATATATAGATAGATATAGATATAGATATAGATATATATATATATATATATATATCATTTATAATATACCCAATTCTCTCCTGGCATTACCACCTTATTATATATACAGAACTCGCGATCAAGCTCTCGGCAATGGCCTCCGTGGCTCAGTGGTCAGAGCATTGCACTAGAATCGCAAGGTCGTGGGTTCAATTCCTGCCGGAGGGCCTGTGTAGTTGCATTTTTCGCAACTGGTCCCGGTTTGGTCTTAAAATGTATATATTCTACACTTGAATTTTCCTTCACCCTAAATCCTTAGAACATAATATATATATATATATATATATAAAAGTATTACCAGGGTTAAGTCACGTTGGCCTGAAAAAAAGAGAAAAATCTTCTCGACGTTTCGAGCAAAGGCCCTTCGTCAGGAGAAATTAGTAAACAACTCACATGTGGTCACGCGTATTTATAGCAGAGCTACAATGGGAATCACACTGTAAAAACTGACTGGTTAAAACAACCAAAAAAAAAAGGTCACCAGGATGCATCTGAGAGAACCAGTAAAAAACGGTTGTTTTAACCAATTTTATAATTTGGTTAAAATAACCAATACTTTTTTGGTTAAAACAAACAATATTTCATGGTCACTTTGACCAACGTTTATTGGTCAAAATGACCAGTATTCAATGGGCCCAGGCTTTTGCTATGCATGTATATGTATATATATATATATATATATATATATATATATATATATATTACTACCATTTATTTGCGCTTAAAACCTTCGAGAAAATCATAAATTATCAACCCAGCACCACACATAAATAAACGTGTTCATGCAAGCAATTATAAGTATATAGTCTCGCAGTTTAAAACTAGTATATTGCAATGACAATCATAAACGCATTAACCTGACTATATCAACTCCACGTCTTTCTACGTATTGTGTACATGAAATAATACCAATTTATGTTTATAGGCCTAAAGCTTCAGTGCCTCTTCCTTTGGCGAAAGACCCTATAGTTGTGCGAAAGCTTGTCATGCAGAACAAGGAAGTTGTGATGCTGGCTGAACAAAAGTAGTAAGTGAGCATGTTTACGTCTTTGAATCTGTCAATCGTCGTGCAGGTTATATACCCAAAATTACTTTGAATTACTTACACTGGGGTTTCTGTATGTAGCGTTCTCTTTTTCTTATTTACCACACTTCTCGGAATTGGCTGGACTCTATCTCAGTGGGACTATTAAATGCGTTTAGATATTCGACTGCAGTACTGATATAATCCTGTAGAAAAGATTCCTTGTATTAAATAAATGCAACAACCATTGCTGAATAAACACACGCGATGTAATCTGCTTTGACAAGTTGCAAAATGAAAAGCTTTTATAAAGATCAACAAGAATTTCTATAATTAAACACAAATTATACATCCTTTGTGATAAGTCACGGAGGAAAATTGATGTGTCATGCATAAAATACATAACAACGAAAACCCAGAAAGTTTTTTAATTCACTTCGCACTTTTCCGAGATATATACTGTTGCTAAGTCTTTCACTGCCAGCTTCAGGGTTTCCTTTGACGAGTAAAATCGTCTGGTGTTAGCCAGAGTAAAATATTAAAATCGAAATATAGTATAAGGATTGAGTACTGACGAAATTATAGAAACGTTAGAAATCTACGTCAGGGACGTAGCCAGGATTTTGAAAGGGGGGGAGCCGAATTCAAAATAAATTTTTAAGGAGTCTGGGGGCAATGCTCCCCCGGGAAATTTTGAAATCGAGAGCCGCTGAAATGCCATTTCCCGGCTTTTGGAGGAAGATTTTACAGACTCTAAAGGTTAAAAAACGTCGTATAAAATACTCAAAACATGCAAACGTCACATAGATACTCAAAATGCATACACTCAATAGATTGATTACACTGTTCACAGTTTATTTCCTGACATAATTCATATTGCATCAGTTTTGTAGTTACATGTCTGTTGTTTTATATCAAAATGGGGGGCGGGGAGGAGCCGCGGATGGCTCGGTAAAAATGGTACGGGTACCAATTTTACCCGTGCTCGGACTACCTGTTCACAAGGGCCGAGCACGGACAAAATTGGGACGGGTAAGAATTTAGCCGAACCGTACCAAAAACCAAGCGTAGTGTAAATGGGCCTATATGTCTACTTTTATTTATATATTAAAAGTCGACTGTGACGGTCAGCTAAATAGTTAATATGTATTTTATCAAAACACTGCGTTTTTTGATTTTATAATTAATGTATAGTTTCCTTAATTTGAATTTGAATGAATTTTCTGTCAGTCTTGACAAGTATTATTTTCAGGAATTTTATTATTGCAAGTGTAGAATATTAATTATTTGCACCGGCTGATACATGCATGCAGCTACAGAACTTCTGTGTATACATCTGACAGAGTGCTGGGTCGTGTATATTTAAATCAAATTTAGATATATGCATTTATAATCAACCTGAAAAATGCAATGTTTTAGCGAGAATATAGCATGACTCACAATTGTAGAAATGAGAGAGGTCAATCAGCATTTCTATATAATTTTTAAGACCTGACTATAAGTCACAATATGCATGAATATTCAACTGATCAAAATATATATAACTATATAGTGAAGAATTGTCTCAAGATTACATCTAAAATTTAAACGCAGTTCATTTAGATTTGGAATTTTAAAAGCAGTTCCATGAAGGTTTCTGAAAAAGTATGTTGCTTTGTGAAGCACAGCTAGTCGAACAGATCGTAGCTAGTAGAATAATTGATATTGCATGCATGGAGATGAACGTATAGCCTGCAAGCCTGTAATTGTATACTGTTTAGTTTTCTAGACGTTAGTTACATGCAAAGCAGGAGCTTTTCGACTCGCAGTTGATACTTAATGATCTAATTCGTTATGCGCATATTTTGCGACAACTAATAAGAAAACAGCCATGACACACACACAATGTTTTTGTGGGGGAAGGGTTTGGGGAGAAGTACTCCGAATTGTCGGAAAATTGTGGTCATCCCAATCTTATTTAGTATTGAAGGTAGGCTTGCCTATATATCTATTGATTTGAATTAATCTCTATTCAAATTCAGTATTTCGTATGAAAATAATGCAAGTTTGGCATTTAACAGCGTCACTGTTTCGTCTGTTTAATATTCGGTCTTCTGGCGTTAGCCAAATCGAGTTTGATATACTAAAACGGCACTCGCTTGTCATGAAATAAAAATCTAACTTTCCCGTATAATATTGCATATCTAGCAGAACTTTTGCTGGTATTTTATTGTCTTAATTGCTAAGATTCAGCAGTGTTGGCTTACCGTTACATGCAGCTAATAGCAAGATTGACGAGGGTGATACTTCGCATATCTGTGAAGTAATTGACTAAATAAGTTTGTTTTTGCAATAAATCTTACCTGTACTGTTCTTCTTATTCTCAGGATTAACTATTTTGTGTGTACTATATAGTCCAAACAAATACTGAGGACACAATTAAGCAAATCAGAATTTGAAAACGTGGCGAGAGAAAAGGCTTGCGTAGATTAGAAATCTTAATGCCAGATTGACAGACAGAGCAGCTATTGGCGATCAGATTCACGAGCCGTGCAATGCAGAGATAATCTTTTAACCTTACCCCAATCCCCGCTCGCTCTCTCTCTCTCTCTCTCTCTCTCTCTCTCTCTCTCTCTCTCTCTCTCTCTCTCTCTCTCTCTCTCTCTCTCTCTCTCTCTCTCTCTCTCTCTCTCTCTCTCTCTCTCTCTCTCTCTCTCTCTCTCTCTCTCTCTCTCTCTCTCTCTCTCTCTCTCTCTCTCTCTCTCTCTCTCTCTCTCTCTCTCTCATTCAACTTAGAGATAAGAATCATATTGTATTTTATTTCAAGAATCAAGTTCTTTCCGAGAATTATACCTTACGGCCAAATCTTTCAGTTTTTTGTTATCAAGTTTTTAAGTTTTATTAAATTTTGCACCACATAATCCTATACAAAACTAAAACCTAACAATAATGATAAAACTAATTAGAAAATACAAGAATCTCAACAGTCAAGTCGCCACAGTGCTCAAAGGAGCCGAAGATTTCCAGTCACAACAACATTGTGTAAATATTAATTAAAAGAGATTAATTAAGCTAAAATAGTATTGTTATAACAGGGTAATAATTCATTCTGACTTTCCAGCGGTAGAGCTTTAAATTGTTTTGTTTTTTAAGTTAAACAAACAAAAGAGTGTCACTGAGTGCATCACCTCGGCGAAAATTGAGTTACGTCGCTGACGAGGTGTTGCGTGGCGTGGCGTGAAGTGGCGTGAAGTGGCGTGGCGTGGCGTAGTATTGTATTGTATTGTATTGTATTGTATGGCAGCCGCCACTTTATAAATAATTCTTTTGTGAATTGTGTGCATCTGAATGAAGCAAAAATTATTTTAAATTACACACACAAACGAAGCGAAAAAGAATTATTAAGATTAGACTTTTCAAACTCTTTTCAAATGAGGAAAATTCAAAAGAAAGAAATATTTAATTAGTATTTAGAAAATCAGGGGAAGACTACAATCAAATTTAGCAAACTTTTAGGTCGATTTTCTTTTAAAATATAGATTTGTTTGAATTCAATCTGCTTGGTGGTTTAAAATCGGAGGAAGAACACTAGCTCAGTGGCGTCGCCAGACCTTGGAGGGTCGGGGGGGGGGGGGGGTGGGGGGACAAAATGATGACGTCATCGCTATATGACGTCATCGCTATATGACGTCATAATCGTTGGTACTTGTTGATTCTACATAATAGTTTTTTTATAGATAATTGTGATTTTAAAATATATATGATCGTTTCGGGTGCATTAACCAACCCCCAAACATTCGTAAACTTAACCCAAATCGTTGTGTGGACCCAACACATAGTAGGAACGCTCTAGGGGGGTCCGGGGGAATGCTCCCCAAGAAAATTTTGAAATTTGAATCTCGGAAATGCCATTTCCTACATTCTGAGATGTGATTTTTAACATTCTGAGGGCTGATTTTTAAATTCTTGTACATAGTTTATATTTTTGGGCACGTAGTTTGGGCGCCCAAACCGGTGTACCAACGTCTCAAACCGCCTGGATACGACCCTGAGTGAACTAACGCAAGAAAACATATGAAAAACACATTCACACACTTGTAAACTATTTGTCCAGCTAGGATGTGAGCTGAGCACTTGGAACCATTACAATCCCCCCCCAACGTTTCTTACCGGATTTGGAAGAATCTCAAAATTGGTCTTGAAGAGAACTGTGGGAACGCGTCCCCCCAGTCCCCCCCCCCCCCCCCCCCCCCCACCCCCCCCGCCTAGCGACGCCACTACACTGGCTTGTACATGTGTTGGATATATTACATAAAGGAATATTCAAATTAGTCGCCATCGTGATTTAGTGGTCTACAGACTACACTAAATCATGATGCGTCGTATACGAGCTTGAAATTGTTAGCTTATTTATTTACTGTAAGTTTAATATGCCTGGATAGATGAATTAGCTCGTTATCATTATTGACCGTAATCCTTTAATTTGATTCGCAATTACACCCAGAATCAGAATTTTAAGAATTACAGTCGTAATTCAAAACGTGTCTGTAAATTAGGCAATGACATGTAGACTGAAACTCTATCTCGAACTGCGCCGAAAAGACAATTAACTATTAGGCTCTTTCCCACTTCTAGTATATGTTTTTCTTGGCTTAGTTGGTTTATCCGAAGGGCTCTCACTTATTAGACTGAGTGAAAAGGTTAATTATGGCTTAACCCAGCGCACAATTCTCGGCGTTGTATATCATGGAAGTATAAGATCTTCTGCTGTTACCCAAAGTAAAATGCTAATACAGTGCACAATGTTGTAAAATTGGTAGTGTTACATTGTGTAAAATTTGCTGAACTGTAGAGATTTTAGAGAACAGATCACTGAGTGCATGGTGTTGTAGGAAGGAAATTCTTTATCAGATCGAGTAAATCGTCCCAAACTTGTTTCAACTCATTCCACGCTCCGTGACACAAAGGGCTTTCGCTGGAAATGTTAGTATAGACATGGCACTTACTTCTTTTGTGGAGGAAAGATGCTTATAAACAATAAAACTTTCATTGATTATTTGCCAGTTGTTGAACATCGCAACTTAATTGAAGTTAATTAATGGTTTCAGAAATTGCAGCTTGATGTTAGTAATAATGTCAGTCTTACTTAACCTTGCTCCGCTATCTGAGTTCTAGTGGCTCAATGGTTAGAGCGTCTGGCTAGCATTCAGAAGGTTGTGGGTTCGAGTCCCGCTTAGAACTCAGAGTTTTTCTGAGTATTACTAACTAACACAGCTTGTACAGCAAACAACTGACAATTATTAATTGAAGTTGTCCTCCAGATTCACCGTTTGACGTCATGTGCAACTGGAGGGGTCGTTCAGACTCGTTCTCTGAAATATTCAAATGTTTTAAACTTACGTGTGTACTTCGCTGTACAAAATGCCAAAGGGTGTTTCTTGAACTGGTGAAAGAGTTCAATTATACATGTGTATAAAAACGATATTCCTCTAGACTCTGCCTATATATAGCCAAACTTTTAGTTCATTTTGGCGATGTCTTGTCAAGCTCTGTATCGATGTTGGCTCAAAGCTAACAGCAAGATTGATGATAATTATACACTTGATATGTGTGAAGTAATTGACCAAATCGTTTTAGAAATGAACCTTACCTGAAATGTTCTTCTATAACCTGCCTTGGGAGTAGCTATTTTGTGTGTATAATCCAAGCAAATACCAAGCTCAATTATATAGCCAAGACGTAAATAAAATCCATTCAAAATAAACAGGAATGTATATAGCCATCCGGCATGTGCAGTTATTGAACAAACCTGTACAAGTCAGATTGACAGACAGAACACGTATTGCATACATACAGTGACAACAAGATACAAGAACCATGGGGTACAGAAATAACTTAATTATTAACCTCGTGACGTTTCTTCAGATTTCTTACTGAAACTTTTCCTCAATTTTTCGCCGTGCCTATATGAAACAAAAATTAAGTTTGTCTTATATTGAAAGAACACTTAAAATTGTAGAGTAACATATTTTTCAGTTTTTCGTTTCCTTGCTTCGTTCTTGAGATATTTTAGTTTGTTTAATATCAGTGTAAATTAAACATTTTTGACGTCACACGTTCATAATGAGTTGTCGAGAAAGTTATATATCTAATTCTTTGCTATTATCAAGTATAATAATTACTTTAAGATCTACATGTTTAGTGTTGTGGGCGAAACATACCCACATGCTTCATTCAAATTAATTTGGTTAATTGATAATAGAAAAGATATCTAACCTTCTTCGATAGCTCATTATGCGTCTACGACGTCAAAATGTTTAATTCAGTTTGACAATTTGGCGAAGAAGTGTCCTTTTTTAGCCAAGCCCTGGATATTAAACAAAACGCGTACGCGCAGAGCATGCATGCCTTTTTCAACTGGATTGTTATGAACAAAATGTAGCCAAATATATAATATTCCTTATCTTCCCATGACCCAAGTAAGAGACTAACAGATATTTGTGGAGACTGGGATAAGTTGTTTTTTTATTTAAGATTGCTTCGACATTCCATTTTCCGCGCGTGGGAAAATTCTTGATGCCATATGAAACGGATATATTTATAGAATATAGTTGCTAAAAGCATAGCGATGACATATTAACAGGAAACAGACATCTGGTTGTTTATAAACTTACATAAAATTCTCACGAAATCACCGCGCTTTGGTTCATCACTTCATTGCCACTGTATTTATCTTTTCTCGCTTTTCTCGTGTTACTTTTTTGTACACGATTCTATTTGAGATTTTTTTGCGCATCATGCCGCGCAAAGATGTCATCAAGAAAAGGAAGGAGCTTCTGCTCAAAGAGGATGCAGCAAAGTGCCGCAAACTTACGGATATGCTGAGGTAAGAACATTGTGGTGGTCAGTATAGTACCATTAGGATGTAAGGGAACGCAAGAAGGTGAAGAAACTTAATTCATAAATGATTCGCCAGAGGCAGCTACTGACTCAAGTCAAGGCATGGAATACTGAAGGGGGGATTAAAAAGTGTATTTGTTGTTTAATGTGCCGAATCTCGTGCTTATACGGATTCCTTTCCCTTTTTCAGTCCGAAATCGTCAACGATAATAACGCCTGAAGCCGAGGATGACCCGCTAAATCAGAGTTGTTCTACATGTACTTCTTCTGATGCAGTTAATCAGTTTGATCTTGAAGCTCAAATTGAAGATGACTCTATATTATCACAGATAACATTGCCCATTCCTTCCACCACTGGCACTGCCGTTGTTGATAACGCAGATCCTGCGATTGACAGCTGTTTGCATGATGATCTTCCTAGTACGTCAGACTCAGAGCTGCACAAGGTTTATAACGATTCTCCAACAGCTTCAGTCACGTCACCATTTGTCTCTTCAACACTGCCCTCAATTAGTGCTTCTCATACCAGCCCAGAAATTTTACAGTCACAATTAGGGAGTACTCCTGACGATACTCCACATCAACCTTGTGTTTTAACTTCCCGCAAAGAGAGTTTGGGAAAAAGAAGTATCGATTCCAGGCATCGTGGTGTCGAAGATGGCCCTGGCTGCACTATATATAGAAGAGAACGACACTGTGTTATGCCATACTTGTTCCCGGACTACAGCTATGGAACTACCGTCCACGGAGAAAGGAGAACTTTCATTTGTTGAGACTGGATTTTCGGCCTGGAAAAAGGCAACTGAGAGTGGAAAGGGCTTTACTAAACACGCGAAATTAAATTTCCACAAGAATGCCACATCGATGTTAGCAACTGCCTTAACGACAAAAGATGTCGCCGAGCAATTGTCATCTCAACATGAGGCAGAGAAAATGGTCCGACGGAGAAACCTGCTGAAAATATTGTCAAGTGTTCGCTTTCTTGCGAGGCAAGGTTTGCCATTACGCGGTGATGGCAACGATGAGAATTCCAATTTGTACCAACTGCTAATCCTCCGTGGCCAAGACGACCCCGAGCTTCTTCGTTGGATTGAACGCAAATATGGACGGAAATACACGTCGCATGAGATGCAGAACGAGATGTTGAAGGTCATGGCTTTACAGATTCTCAGAGATGTGGCAGCGAATATCCGCAACTCTACTTTTTCCTGCATCGTGGCAGATGAAACGACTGACAAGACCAATAGAGAACAAGTGGTTATCTGCCTGCGCTGGGTGGATGATGATCTGCTTCCTCATGAGGACTTTATTGGCATGCATAAAGTGGACAAAATCGATGCTGCGAAAATTGATGCAGAAGTGTAGAGGACAATGCTATGATGGGTGTAGCCCAGTGGCCGGAAGCAAAGGAGGGGTCGCAGCAATGATTAAGAAGATTGAGCCTAGAGCTCTCTACACGCATTGCTACAGGCATGCTCTCAATCTTGCTTGTGCTGATACTATCAAGCAGAGTAAGGCTGTGAAGAATGCCCTAGAGACGACCCATGAAATTACCAAGCTGGTAAAATGTTCCCCAAAACGAGACGCACGGCTGGAAACAATACGAAAAAACACCAGCGACGAAGAACCTCGTAGTAACATAAGACGACTCTGTCCGACACGCTGGACTGTCTGCGCCGATTCAATGCAAAGTATCCTAAACAACTACGAGGAACTAAAACGGCTGTGGGAATGGTCATTAGAAGAGTGCACTGATACCGAAACAAAAGCTCGTGTTCAAGGTGTAAGTTCTCAGATGGAGAAATTCGACTTCTTTTTTGGCTTGTCATTGGGTGCTCGAATCTTGAAGCACGCAGATGCACTAAGCACCACTCTCCAGATGAAGGATCTATCAGCATGTGAGGCTCAGGAAATTGCCGATATGACCGTGAAGACTCTCGATAGGCAGAGAGTCGTCGCAGAGAGTGAGAGCAAAGGAGTGAATGAGCCACAACTACCACGAAGAAGAAAAGCCCCACGTAGAATAGAAGAATGTGTCAGTGGTATTGCGCAAGCTGAATTTCCAACAACAGTCGAAGCTCATTATCGGACGGTGTATTACGAAGCTCTGGATCTTGTGACATCATGCATTAAAACCCGTTTTGACCAGGAAGACTACAAAATTCATTCTGCCTGTGAAAGTTTGCTGTTCAAAACTGTGACTGCTGGTGATTTCAGTGATGAGCTGGACACCGTTGTTCAGTTTTACGGATCAGACTTTTCTCGCGAGAGTCTATGTACCCATCTAGAAATCCTGCGCACCAATTACGATGGGGAAGGTCAAACCAACATCCATGACGTGTTTACGTATTGCCGTAGCCTTACACCTGCAAAGAAAGCTTTGATGGGCGAGGTTATAAAACTGGTCAAGCTACTAATGACCATACCGGCAACGAATGCTTCGAGCGAAAGGGCGTTCAGCACACTGAGGTATATAAAGAATTATCTCCGCAATACAATGTTCCAGGAACGTCTTAACAACCTAATGGTGTTGTATGTTTACAAAAACAGACTGGACCTTTTGGATCTTACCTCCATTGCTCAGGGTTTCGTGAATGGTCGTGAAGGCAGAATGTCCTTGTTTGCTTCTTTTAACTAGCTATCGAATTTGTGTTTTTTATGCGAACAAACTCCAGCTAGCGGACATGATGTTGTTTTCCTTTACTGTAACTTATAGTGAGTGACTATTATATTTCAGGGATATAGGTAGTTAATGTTTTCTTTGCAACATATTGAATCTCATAATTTTCATTTTGTCATATTACTTTATATATTATTGCATGTAGGAATCTGTAATAACTTCTAAATAACGATTTAGTAGAATAAACGTACGGTTTTGCTTTTTTTGTTTCGATATACACCAAAAGTTAAAAACCCTGATCAAATGACCTCTCCTTGAAACTGGTTTTACGCGGTGTGATTGCGCAATCCACGTAATGTGCCCTTCGGAAATCGTACCCTCCCAACTCCTAGAAGCTCGCGCCGGCCCTGGTTTAATTTGCCTATCAAACAAACTAAAATATCTCAAGAACAAAACAAGGAAACGAAAAACTGCAAAAGATGTTACTCTATAATTTGAAGTGTTCTTTCAAATAAGACAAACTTAATATTCGTTTCATAGGGTGGGGACTCATGTGAGTAGAGTTTAGTTGGTCTCTCCTGTGCTTCGAGGGTTTTTCGCCGGGTTCTCCGGTTTTCCTCCCTCCGTAAAATCAACACCTATAGGTCTTAGCTGTAAATGGAGGACCCCACCAGCTCTGCTGAAAAACGTATCCTCCTTAAATAAATAAATAAATAATATTAGTATAAATACATAGGTGATTATAGAAAATCTCGTGCGGTGATTGGTCGAGCTACCTCGGATTAATTCTCGATAATCACCTACAGCGTTTATTCAAAATGGCCGCCAGCCGGTTTGTTAATGACAGAAGAGGAAATTAACAATTTTAAAGAAAACGCTGTTCCTAAAAGTATGAAAATTATGTGTATTTATACTAAAACAATTATTTACCTCAGGCTCAGTGAAAATCGGTGAATAATAACCTCGACTTCGTCTCGGTTATTATACACCAATATTCACCTCGCCTTCGGCGAATAATTGTTAAATAATTATTTTATTTTATGTAACCCCTTGGCGCCCGAGAACTCTCCCCTTGACGAGTAAAATCGTCTGGCGTTAGCCAGAGTAAAATTCTGAAGTAATATTGGGCATTTCACTCGATTACATATGTTCTAGGGATGTTTGGTGAAGGAAAATTCGAGTGTAGAATATATACATTTTAAAACCAAACCGGGACCAGTTGCGAAAAATGCAACTACACAGACCTTCCGGCAGGAATTGAACCCACGACCTTGCGATTCTAGTGCAATGCTCTGACCACTGAGCCACGGAGGCCGTTGCCGAGAGCTTGATCGCGAGTTCTGTATATATAATAAGGTGGTAATGCCAGGAGAGAATTGGGTATATTATAAGTAATATTGGGCATTTCACTCGATTACATAGCATGTTCTAAGGAGTTTGGGTGAAGGAAAATTCGAGTGTAGAATATATACATTTTAAGACCAAACCGGGACCAGTTGCGAAAAATGCAACTACACAGACCTTCCGGCAGGAATTGAACCCACGACCTTGCGATTCTAGTGTAATACTCTGACCACTGAGCCACGGAGGCCGTTGCCGAGAGCTTGATCGCGAGTTCTATGCTGTATCGTTCCAAAAGAAACGATACGGTTCAGAAAGGGTTAGAATAACTTTGTGAAAAATAATAGGAAATTATCAAAAAAATAATCACTAAGTAAACATAAATTACAGTACGTTATTAGTGTTTTCAACTTCAGTTGGTAAAGTTTTTTCGTATGTCTTTGCTGTACGAGCTGTCGTAAGTTAAATTCAGAGAAAAACTCTGAGCTCCAGATGGGACTCGAACCCACAACCTTCCGAATGCTCTCACCATTGAGCCACTGGAGCTCAGATGGTAGACCGAGGTTGTTTTCGATATTTATACGCCTGGGAACTAGTCAATCCGCACGTGTGTCACAGGGGTACTTGCTGAGAGCGTCCGGCTGGCAATTCGGAAGGTTGTCGGTTCGAGTCCCGTCTGGAGCTCAGAGTTTTTCTCTGAGTTTAACTTACGACAACTTGTACTGACAGCAAAAACATACGAAACTGAAACTTTGTAAATTACAGCGTTCGTGAAACCATAGACGGATTTTCATATTTATTACTAGGGGGGTGCCAGAAATTTTAGTGGGGTGAGCTGGTGAGGTAACACAAGGCGTCACCAAACGTTGTGCTGCAGGGCTCAGCCCCCAGTGAGGTCCAGGGGTGGAGCCGCTGGTGGGAGGCCAGAAAGCAAAGCACCCCCGGAAAATTTCTAGAGCACATCAGAAGGCATTCGAAGCAAAAAACTAAGGTTTTTGAAGTTGTCAAGTTAATGAATTTGGCAGGTCCTTTGAGAGAGTTAAATGACCCTGTAAACCCGAAATAGGGTTCTATCAAATTACTGTGTTGTTTGAATCCGTGTGGTGAACGTTTCGTTTGGGGGGGGGGGGGGTGAAAACAAATATTTGGGGGGAGCACACCCCCCACCCCCACCCCACCATCACCCCCACCCCCTCAACCCCCCACCCACCCCCCACCCACCCACACACACAGAAAATCCGTCTATGCGTGAAACAATGACGAGGTGACCACAACAGCGTGAGTCAATTACTGTAGACCCGAACTGACCGTCACCAAAAAAGATGGCGACTTACACATTTAACCACAATCTTTTGCGTATAGTAAATATTGTTTATTGTACAATTATCGGAAGATAGGTTTTAAAAAGATCAACTCTGGTAGGAATGACATTATTGCTTACTTAATCCATGTTAGGCTTGGTTTAGACGTCAAAACCGTCGCATTTAATTCGTCGCATTTAACGCGACCAATTTTATCCGACGGAAATGCAACGTCTAAACTGATTTTATTCGACGCGTCGCACTTAATTCGACGCTGTCGAATTATGCGACGAGCTGTGTCGCATAATTCGATGGAAATGCGACGTTGATTCAGACGTCGCATAAAATGCAGTCGAATAAAATGCATAAATTAGTATAATCACTTTTTCTATCATACGATATCCCTCAATTTTACAGTTCGTGGGCCCCACGAAGATCATTTAATTTTCAACATGGCGTACTTGTTTTAATCGTCCAGAATGTTTTGTGACGGACGAAAACAATTAGTATGAAGTTGGGTGGCAATAAAGGGTTACTTGCTAAAGGTATTAGAGTTTTCGGCTAGTTGTCGAACTAGCCGAAAGCAACACATTAATCGAGTTTTAAGAATGAGAGAGCTATAAGCGAAAGCTTATACATTCCAATTCCGATCCACTAACGACAAACAGACGACCAACTCCAAGGTTTAACAACACATGTTGAAACACAGAGAGTATCTGAAGGTCTTCTTTGTGTTTTAGCTTTTTGGTAAACTCACTTAGTTGTTCTTATGAGAAAGGGGTGCAGCTGTTATATATATGGGAATTTAGTTTACCCTGCTGCAATCCAGCCATCCAAATCATTCCGTTATGCTGTTATGTAAATAATATTATGTTATTAGTTTGTATCGATTGGCAAAGTGATATTAAACATTAAATATTAAACATTAAACATTAAACATTAAACATTAAACATTAAACATTAAACATTAAACATTAAACATTAAACATTAGTATAAATACACAGGTGATTATAGAAAATCACGCGCGCTGATTGGACGAGCTACTTCGGATTAATTCTCGATAATCACCTACACCGTTTATTCAAAATGGCCGCCAGCCAAGTTGTCAATGCAACAGACGAGGAAATTAATAATTTTAAACAAAATGTTGTTCCTAAAAGTACGAAAATGTGTATTTATACTAAAACAATTATTCGCTTCAGGCTCAGTGAATATCGGTGAATAATAACCTCGACTTCGTCTCGGTTATACACCGATATTCTCCTCGCCTTCGGCGAATAATTGTTAATTAAGCATTAAACATTAAACATTATATTTGAGCTGATTTGAGGTCGTAAAGCATTGTGCACGAAATGTACCGCCGCCATCTTTTTCGGTACCGTCAATTGCATGCATCTTCTCAATAAACCATTTGCACGATGACGTGAGATAGCGTTGGGTTGACTACAACTACCAGAATGCTCTGCCAGTATTCTAGGGCTTCGGGTAAAATGGATGACTCAAGAGGAACCGTCCAGTCCTTCCGCGGCTTTTCCAAAATATGTCGTAAAATTGGTTTTTCCCAAATTTGTCGTCAACTTTCAGTGAGTCTCAAGATTTTAGTAATCTTTTCGATCCCCTAACCACAACATAAACCCTAACAGACTAATCAGAAATATTATTTACCGCCTAGCTTTTTGGAAAAACATATCTGACGACATATTTTGGAGAAGCCACGAAAGGACTGGACGGCTCCCTTTGAGTGATCCCTTTTAGCCAAAACCCTAGAATACTGGCAAAGCATTCTGGTAGTTGTAGTCACCCAACACCATCCACGTCATCGTGCAAATGGTCTATTGACCATTTAGGTTGTCTATATGTAAATTACGAAAGACTTTGGCTGGTACATAAATCATGAAAGTTTATGTCAATTAGTGTGAATCTAATTAAATTTGGAAAAGAAAATGAATAAAATACATGTAATTTGTTTTGATTAATAATAAGGAAATTACCAAGGAAAAGAAGAAAAAGGATTGTAATTTGTGTACGAACTTTAATTTCGGGGTCAGGAAATTTAGCAAGCGATTAAATTTATTGGGTTTTTTTTTCGATTCGCGGCTGGTTTTCTGCCAAATAGAAAGACCACACTTTGGGAATGATTTTAACACATGGAAGTTTCAATGCATGTCTCCCCAAACATGGCTACTCTCTCACCAGCTGTCTTTTCCAAAGTGGGCGGCGATATGCATATTTCTTGCATGATCAAATTTGTATACTCTGATTAGAAATTGACCTTTGAACAGCCGTTGGACCAGAGGGATGTCACCTATGAGATGATAAAACTGCATTGTACGTAGAAGTAATCAACCGTTGAAATGATTTCCTATAGTTTGGTAATCTCCAGGCGTAGATTACTGGATTTATGCTGAACCGAAGTATAATAAATAACTGATAATACGTCCACATTTTTTGGAAATGTTTGTTGAGTATACAAGACTGGCAATTTGTGACATAAAATACAAACATTACTATGTACGGAGATGTAAATACGATCAAGGAAAGCGAAACTAAGAACATAGTGTTTGCAATGTTTTTCTCAGTTTTTAATTTTTCTTGACGTAGTTGCTGATTGGTCGAGTTCAAGCTGACTAGTTGTCTTCTCTGGCGCCGAAAACTGACGTAAGTCAGAGGGTAAAATGTCAGAATCATTCCAATAATAATAAAGAGATTGGCAGAGTAGATTTCTACTACACTGATACGAGCTTTAATTGGAGGAGTGAAGAATAATGGACACGTAACACTCGACGAAACCAGCCAGACTACTACGATGATTATGGCGATAGTGCGCCTAGGACGAGCCATTGCGCGGTATCTTAACGGGTAGGTGACGACCAAGTAACGATCAAGCGAGATGAACATTAATGTAATGAAACTACACTGATAAGTTGCTGCAATGAGCCACGATAAAATCTCGAACGCCAATATCGATGAAATTTCGGAGCTAAATTTATCAATGACGAGAATAAGGCAGGCACCAGAAAGATCAGCAATAGCGAGACTGAAGATCAAAAATGACGAAGCATTTCGAAAACGCTTTAGAGGATCTTTGTAAAGCAACACAGCAATGCGCAGTTGAGAAGAATAGCTAAGCCATAAAATAAGCAGCCAACGACGTTTAATATTCGGTGTTCAAGAACTCCGATGTCATTCACTGAATAAGTAAAATTACTAAGACCGTTAAGTAGCTTGGAACAGTTTTCTTTTGAGAGGGGTACCACGTTAATGCATCCCAAACGTTCCATAAGATTAAGAAGTTCACTTTCGTTCAAGTGATTCATGTTGAATAAATCTCTCTTTTTTTACTTCTTGCTGTTTCAACACTTGCTTTAACTGTTTTAATTGGTCTTTAGGTATTACAGTTTTATCATATACATTGACTATAGTTAGGTTGTCTATACGTAAATTACGATAGGCCTTTGACTAATACATAAATCATGAGCAGGTTTTTGCTCTACAGTTTTCTTTTTTTGAGCATAGTCAATCGTGCTCTGGAAACTCGGCAAACTTCAGAGCGCCTATAATGAGCTGGGTTTTTATGTTGAACCGTACCTTACACCGTGCACATCCTTTGTTTTAGGTTTATTAAGTAATAGATAAATCCCGAGAACGAGGGATTTATGCTATATAAAGACCCGAGGACGCGAAGCGTCCGAGGGCTTTATATCGCATAAATCCCGACGTTCGAGGGATTTATCTGACTTAATTTATGATTGAGGAGGTTTTCCAACAAAGTTGGGTTTTTTTTTCTACCTTGGACAAAGATTTTCCTAGTTTTTTCCTTCATTTCTCATCTAATTAGTATTCAAGGTCTTTATGCGATATAAAGCCCTCGAAAGAACAAAGAAAACCGACTCAATCATAAATTAATATCAGTTAAATAGCGCGGTTGAGTGATTGAACTGAAACGTTGCTATTGGACAATTCTTTCATTATACTAAAATACAATGTGTTCAGTGACCGTACACCGTGCACAAAAATGCATAAACGCGAACAAAAAGATAGACCAAACACTTTAGCTGAGTTTCCAGACTATATCTCGATTGACGATGTTTTGAGATAACTACACTGTTTTTGTTTTTTTGAGATAACTACACTGATTTTCACACATTTCAAACGTGCACAGTAATCAGTAAATGGTTCAATAATCTCAAAGATTTTGAAATTGAGGAAATCCAGCGGAACGTTTATAGGAATCCAATTTAAAATGGGAAAAACGAATAAAACATTTCATTTATTTTGATTAATATTTTTAATTTTAATTTTTAATTCTATTGGCTTTGCCAGTTACGCATTATACAATTACAAACATAAATGCATAGACTATGACTGTCACAGAACGAAACCAGTTTTGGCGGGGACGCCAACATCGCGCAACTGAAAGCCAATTAACGGTCCAACAAGACGCCCGCCTGGTCAGGCGTTCACTCGGGCTACTGCAAAATCACAGTGCTATGCAGTGCTAAGGTCTAAAGTCTATTAAACACATTGGTCACAGACAAAAGTCAAAACGCAATCCAATTCTCCGATATAAAACACAATTTGCAATAACAAAACACGATTGCCTGTATTTATTAACGTATTTCCACACATGTACACAGCGTTCATATGTCGAGTCTCTTCAGGTATTAAATATCAACACAACTATCAACGGCGTGTGCGATTGTAAGTGTATATAATATCAAGATACTTGCCAGCGACATTACTGCCCAATAACTATGTCTGTGAACAAACAAAACACATCCGAGACGAGAAAGCTCACTCACTCACTCACTCAGTCGAAAAGAAAGAAGGCACTGGTCATCAGTTAGTCACATGCCTCAGTTTCGCAAAGTAATAACCTTATTGCCGGCCTAACAACCTTAAAACAAAATAGGTGAATGTTACATAAATTATGTTAGCCAATCAAGATTAAAAGGAAAGTATAAAAAGGAAATTACCAAGGAAACAGGAAAAAGGATTGTAATTTGTGTACAAATTTTAATTTTGGCGTCAGGAAATTTAGCAAGCGACTAAATCCATTCATTTTAGTAGATTCAGCTGGTTTTTTGTAGGCCATATTTACCCAAATATCATCTGGTATTGTCTGACTCTTAACTTTTGATTAATATTATGTCTACGTTAGGCGAAGACATATTGCTACACAAACACGTCTCTTCTCAATTGCACATATGATGACGCAGCTGTAGACTCAGTTGCTATGGCAACTGAAAAGGCAATCATCATCATCAGACAATGCACGAGTGACGAAGTTTGCCGGCTGATACGAAACCTGCTCTAGAATCGATCTAGATCGATATTGTACAAGAAATGAATCTCGAACTAATAGCCAGGATTGGAAAGTGTGTTGTTGTCTATTCACCTTCGCCAGGAGGTTATGTTTTCAGCTCTGTCTGTCTGTCTGTCTGTCTGTCTGTCTGTCTGTCTGTCTGTCTGTCTGTCTGTCTGTCTGTCTGTCTGTCTGTCTGTCTGTCTGTCTGTCTGTCTGTCTGTCTGTCTGTCTGTCTGTCTGTCTGTCTGTCTGTCTGTCTGTCTGTCTGTCTGTCTGTCTCTGTCTGTCTGTCTGTCTGTCTGTCTGTCTGTCTGTCTGTCTGTCTGTCTGTCTGTCTGTCTGTCTGTCTGTCTGTCTGTCTGTCTGTCTGTCTGTCTGTCTGTCTGTCTGTCTGTCTGTCTGTCTGTCGCCAGGATATCAAAATACTGCAAAGATTGAACGTAGACCATGCAAGGAGGAACCCATTCAATTTTGGTTGAAATTTAGACGAAAACCTTAACAACAAATGTGATTCTCCGTGTAGAAGGAATGTTTGATTGCGCTCATTATCCTTATTTTATGCAAACATTTTTGCATAATTTTGTTACAAGAGCTCGTTTTTTTTAAAAACATCTCTAATAACCCGCTGGCAGAGTTAGGCCTGCGCTAAACGTCGCACAATGGTCGAATTTAATTCGAATTAACTTCGTCGGTAATACGACGTAAATGGGACGTCGAGTTAAACGTCGAATTTCAGTCGAATATAACTGTTTTTACTTGGACCCGTGGAGCCTGAAAACAATTTCTTGGAAACATGGCGCCGAATTGTCACAGACATGCAGAAGAGAAACATTTAATTCGACGCGACGATAATTCGTCGTGTAACTCGAACACGCATTGTCGTCGCATTATCCGTCTGACTCAGACGAATTTAATTGCCCAGACGAATTTAATCGAGTTATACGTCGCAGTTTCGTCGAATAAAATTCAAACAATTAAATTCGTCTGAATTAAATTCGTCGATTGTGTGACGTTTAGCGCAGGCCTAATTCGCGACTAAAATAAGAACAGGGTTGAAAGCTAGTCCAAAATAAGTCGCGATTTATTAGAAATTGACCTTTTATGCCGGGTGTGTTCGCGATTTAAAGGTGCCGTCCATGCAGTCCATTCTGCGCATGATCCGAATCTTTGTTTATGAGGACCCTCAAACATGACATTCGTAGATAATTACATGAAGTACTCAACTCAGTGTAAACCGTTAGGAACAACATGGCAGAAAACCGAGCGATTCGGCGGGAATATCTCTTCGGATTTTTTCTATTTCTTCTGAGAATGTTTTGGGTACAAGTAGTGAAGAGGAAGCAAGAAAACCTTACAATCTTGAATAAGGTATCAGTATAGTTTTTCTAAATAGAGATGTAAACATTAGTTTCGTACATGCGCAGAACGGACTGGAAGCCAACTTATTTTCTCCCAAATGGCCCTAATATGCACATGTGTATACTATATGTAATATTAAAGTCTGTTGAAAGAAAACCGTGCATGTTTTTAGATTGATATATTAGTACTTTGAAAGAACAGATATCGTCTTTGATTCTTACTGAATTTAATGTCACTAGATGATCTGTGGAAATTAAAGGTTATCGTACAATCTTGAATTATCTTAAAATCGTCACGTTTATTGATAGTTTCTAGTCTGGAAATGAAATTGCGGTCTGGAAACGCAGTCTGCAGTGTTGCTCTTTCACACTTGCTGAATGTATATATATATACATTGTTTTTTCGACACAATGAAACAGTCTTGGACTGGCGTTATGCCATTTTGCTTTGGAACAATGAGCAGGTGTTGTTCTACAATTCTCAGTCATTGTTATGGCAAAAATGACACAATAACCCGTCCAAAATATTTGTGTACATTTAGTCATAAACTGCAGCGTATTGTTAACCGTTTTAACGCTCGTCACGTTTCCAGATATATATATAGAGAGGGAGTTTATAATTAAGCTTCATTCAATTTATCCTACGCGAACGACAAACCGCAGGTGTAGACAAAATTTTTATCTAAAACAGTCACTCGCAGAAAATGCGAAGGCCTGAGTATAGGAACGATACTAACAAAATAACAATTCCGCCGTTAAGCTTAAACTCTCTAATTCAATTCTACGAACTATACTCATGATCGAGTTGCGGGAAATTAAGTGTATTTTAATAATTTATATTTGAAATCAAACCAATCAAACAAACAAACAAACAAACAAACAAACAAACAAACAAACAAACAAACAAACAAACAAACAAACAAACAAACAAACAAACAAACAAACAAACAAACAAACAAACAAACAAACAAACAAACAAACAAACAAACAAACAAACAAACAAACAAACAAACAAACATGAAACGAAACAAACAAACAAACAAACAAACAAACAAACAAACAAACAAACAAACAAACAAACAAACAAACAAGTTCAAGAAAACTTTCTGTTAACAGTTAAGACTCAAGACAATTTCTGGTAACTGTATAGCTGCCTTGATAAGTCATTTCGATACTTTTTCTATTTCTGTTATGTTGAGGAGCCGGTGGTCCAGCGGAGCCAGGGGGGTTTCTTCTCTGAGCTAGTGAGCCAGGGGGATTTCTTCTCTGAGCTAGTGAAACTGTTCTGTAGACAGAACTAAGCAACTTCTGAAATGATTTTCTATAACTTGGTAATCTCCAGGCATAAATTATCGGATTTATCCCATAGCGAAATATGATAAAAATTCGATAGTACGTCCAAATGGTTTGAAAAGTTTTACTAAGGATGCAAGAGATGCAGTTGGTGATATGAAATATAAACACTACTAGGTACGGAGATGTAAAGAAGAACAATGATAACGAAACTAGGAGCATAGTGTTTGCAAGGTTTTTCTCAGTCTTGATTTTTTCTTGACGTAGGCGCTTATTGGTTGAGTTCAAGCTGACTAGTTGTCTTCTCTGACGTCGAAAACTGGCGTGAATCGAAGGATACAATGGTAGAATAATTGCAATTAGAATGTAATTATTAGCCACATAGATCTCTGTTCCATTACTACGAGCTTCGATTTGAGGAATGAAGAATAACAACGCGGAAAGGCCCAATGAGACTATCCATACGACGACGTTTATAGTGATAGTACGTTTGGAGGTCACCATTGTGCGGTATTTAAATGGATGGGCGATGGCCAAGTAGCGATCAAGCGAGATTGATACCACCGTAATGAAACTACACTGATGCGTTGCTACGATAAGCCATGGGAGAACTGTATTGGATAATGTCGATGGAATTTCTGCCGAGCTAAATCTATCGAGGACGAGACTAAAGCAGGCACCGGAAAGATCTGCAATGGCGAGACTGAAGATCAAGAACGACGAGGCGTTTCGGAAACGCTTTAACGGATCTCTGTAGAGCAACAAGAGCAATGCGCAGTTGAGAAGAATGGCTAAGGCATAAAATAAGAAACTGATGCTAGTAAGTACTATGTTCTGCGGCTCGATGACAATGCTTGAATTTTCTCCAGTTGGCGGCTGATAACTGTATCCATTTCGCTTGCGTACTTCTTGAAGCTGGGAACATTTTTCTTTCGAGAGTGGTACTGCGTCAAAACATCCGAAATGATCCATAAGATTAAAGACTTCACTTTCGTTCAAGTGATTCATATTGACTGATCCTTCTCTTCTTTCTGCTCCTGGTTATTCCAACACTTGCTTTGCTGTTTCTTGACTTGCTTTGCTGTTTCGACACTTGCTTTGATGTTTCAACACTTGCTTTGATGTTTCAACACTTGCTTTGATGTTTCAACACTTGCTTTGATGTTTCGACACTTGCTTTGCTGTTTCGACACTTCAGTGCTTTTCTGTTCCAACACTTGTTTTGCTGTTTCGATACTTGCTTTGCTGTTTCTTGACTGACTTTGCTGTTTCAACACTTGCTTTGCTGTTCCAACACTTCAGTGCTTTGCTGTTTCTTGACTTTCTACAAATGTACCATACAATTGACCTTTCTATTGTCTCTGCGTATTTATAGCTTTTCCACACAGCAGGTGAATTTTCTAGCAACAACACTTTCTGTTTGAAACTAGACAATAATGATTGATTTTCTATAATGAAGTTTTTCTTATCTCAATTGTTTTTATTAAGTGTGAGTAGAGAGCGTCACGAAAGGCGCACGAAAACACAGCTGACTTTAATTATACAGAAATACATGTTATTGCAAGATTTTCACGAATATCCAAATTGCACCGATTTAACAAAGAGTTGTGTTTTAAACATGCTTTGAGCGTTTATATACGTAGCTATAGCATGTAAAAAATATGATGACATGCAGCTTTCATAGAAAAATTTTTGAAATGTTATTTAAACTTAAGTCAACATATTCGCCGGCTTTCACATAATTAAAAGAAAGTCTAAATGTTTTTCTTTTTTTCTAATTAAAGGTAATACATATATACCTGCTGTTAATTTTCAGATTATAACAATGATTAAGAATTCCAAGCGTTTTATATGGCATCAGACAAGCTGATAAAAAAATAGAGACAGAAAGTCCCGGAACTGATATAATTTCAAAAATGTGGTTCATACCATATTTCATGTTTCTAAAATGCAGCCGTTTTATGATTATAATTAAGTTGATCTAGAATTGTCACAACCGAAACGGAAACTCTTGGAAAATTTAATCCAAAACTTGTCGTTCATTTATGGAATAAATAGTAAATATTTCATGCTTCTATAAGAAAAATGTCTAACACTTGTCATCAAGTACTCCAAATTTAAATATTCCAAATGTTTAGATGGCACGAGAGATTTTTATAATTCGATAAGACCCAAACAGAGTCTTTCTGAAAATTAATATAGTTCAAAACTTTTCACAGCAATGCAGTAAATTATTTTTATGCTTAAAGTGCCTATGAAGCGAAAATTATTATTGTCTTAAATGAAAGAACTCTCAAAACGACAAAGTAACTTCTTTTGCAGATCTTAGTTTCCGTGCCTCGTCGTTGAGATATTTCAATTTTTTTGATATGCAAATTAAACACGTTGACGTCACACGTGTGTAATGAGTTATCAGAGAAGGTTCGGTATCTTTGTTATTATCAAACGAAATCAATTAAAAATATGTATGTGTAAGCTGTATGCGAAATAGACGCACAGGATCGGCTTCGAAGTGAGTTCGTTTAATAATAGCAAAGATATAAAACTTTCTCCGATAACTCATTATACACGTGTGATGTAAAAGTGTTTAATTTGCATATCAAAGAAACTGAAATATCTCAACAACGAAGCACGGAAACGAAGATCTGCAAAAGATGTTACATTGTAGTTTTAAGACTTCTTTCATTTAAGACAATAATAATTTTTGCTTCATAGGCACTTTAAAGTAAATGCATCATTTAGTTCAAATTTCCCGTGGTGGTAAACTTGTGAAACAACTGAAAATTGAGCTTTAAGACGTATTTCCTAGCAAGTTATTTATTAATTGCATGCAAATTAAGAGACACGACGCCGCCATCTTCAAACAAAATATTTGTTCATTCAGAAAAAAAGATCAAGAGACAATGGACAGTTTTGAAAACGGAACAAAGAGTAATCTTAAAAGCGTCTTTGTTCTGCATGTTTATAACAGGCGCTCTGAACATTTTAATTTATATTTTTGCGTCTTAATTCTTCACGTCCTTGGCAAGTAATCCTCGTACATATAGGGGTTTGCTGTATTAGGAGATAAATGTAGATAGATAGGACAACGTTAATTTCGCTTGGGTTCAGCACAGTAAGTAATTGTTTTAATTTATAGAACTCCTAAGGGATCCGGGGGCATACTCCCCCGGAAAATTTTGGATTTCTAGGGTCTCTGAAACACTATTTCGCGCATTTTGAGGTAAGTATTTAAGAGTAATCTGAAAGCCATAAATTACATAATTTTCTTCAAATCAAACCAGAACATGGAATGATGCACGACAAAATATCTTTAGATTTATTTTTAAACAAGTCGCATAAGTCAGTATATTTCATCGGATGCCACGGGGCCATATTGGCGCACAGAAACAATGAAATGGCGGTCATGTTGGTGCACAATCTTTATCTTTAATATGGGAATTTAACTCTATTCTTATTCAAATATTTCGTATTGTTTCAGTCACCCCAACGGGGCCACCGATGACGTGAGTGAAAACGGTCCATAGACTCGGGCTGCGCCCCTTTTTTTGGTGGGGGGTGGGGGTGGGCAGAATATGTTTGCCCCCCCCCCCCCCCCACACACACACACACTTTTTAACAAGGCCAGTAATAAAGTTATGATTAAGAAAATCACTAACCCTAGCTATAAACCCACGACTTTGAATAAAGATCGATATAATAAAGAAATTTGAATGCAGATGTTCAATGTCTGGAAAAGTGTTGTCTTTTGAGTATTTTATGACGTTCTTGGACCTCTAGAATCCTGTAAATCCTTGTCCTAAAATGCAGGAAATGGCATTTCAGAGACTCTAGATATCAAAATTTCCCGGGGGAGCATGTCCCCGAACCCCTTAAAAATCCCCCCCCCCCTCATTTTAGTGTCGCTCTGACGCCCCTGCATAGACTCTTAGGCCCCGTTTACACTAGAGCAAAAGTATCTGGATTCACATTGTTTTTCGTCCTCATGGGAATAAAAAACAATGTGCATCCGGATACTTTTGCTCTAGTGTCAACGGGGTCTTAGTATTGTAATGTATAGCATATGCATGCCTGCAATATATATAACACATCACTGTCTACTTACTTGGCCTTAAAACAACTGTTAAGGTGGTTTTCCACTAGGCGACATTTGTTGACCGACTCGACATTTTTCTTTTGTCTTGGCTAATTAGTTCCACTCGAGAGCTTGCGAGACAAAAGAAAATGTCGCTTCGCGCGACATTTTTCGCCTAGTGGAAAGCCGCCTTTAAGGCTAGTTTCCACTCAGGAAAATTTTCCTCAGGACAGGAACGGACAGGAAAGTTTTCTTTGTCTTGTGAGCTCTCGGTCGGAACTAATGACTTTAACACAAAGGAAACTTTCCTGTCCGTTCCGGTCCTGCGGAAGATCTTCCTGAGTGGAAACTAGCCTTAACCCCTCCTCCTCTACAAGTTTCTCCACGGATTTAAAGTGCTTATGTCACAAAAAAAAATTTTTAACTTTTGAGTAGAGGACAAGAAGTTAGTTAATAGGTTCTTTAACATTTTTCGGTTTTCTCTTTTCATTCGCAGGATATGCGGCTGTAAACAGCAATTTTCGTGAAAATGTCGCGCATCAAGAAGAGTCTGGGACGAGCGTGGTGTGACGTAGCTTAAGGGACTTATTATTATTCTCAATAGCTTTTTAGTACTCCTTCACATGTGAATTCGAACCTCCGTCCCTTAAGCTACGTCACACGGCTGTCGCCCCAGACCCTTTTCCGTTTTTTTCTCGGGCGCGACAATTTTTTGCTAAAAGCCAATTTTTCAAGGTTTAGAGCCGCATATCTCGCGAATGAAAAGAGAAAACCGAAAAATGTTAAAGAACCTATTAACTAACTTTTTGTCCTCTACCCAAAAGTCGAAAAAAAATTTTGTGACATAAGCACTTTAAACTTTTCACGAGAACGGTCTTGGACCGGCCCCTACGCCACTGTAGCCAATCAAAAAATTCGTTCGTATGTAGGTCGGCCTTTACCGAAATGTTACGAAAAATGCATTTATGAACAGGAATTATATGATACACATTTATACTTCACGATAAACATATAAGTATAGCAGTTGGTAGATTTAGCATACTAGGAGTAATAAGATCTACACGTATACAGTTATACACATCAAAGCGGCGACGTCCTTGCAATCTATTTTTTATATATCTGGCTCAGTGGTCAGAGCATTGTACTAGAATCGCAAGGTCGTGGGTTCAATTCCTGCCTGTGTAGTTGCGTTTTTCGCAACTGGTCCTGGTTTGGTCTTAAAATGTATATATTCTTCACTCGAATTTTCCTTCACCCAAAATCCTTAGAACATGCTTTGTTTATAGTAATAGTAATGATTTATTTAACGTCGTTAACGTCGTGGTTGCCCAATCATCCGAGCCAGAGGCTCATGATTAAGTGCACGACATAAGCTAAGACCTAAAGTGTTGATTTTACGGAGGGAGGAAAACCGCAGAACCCTGCGAATAACCCTCGAAGCACAGGAGAGACCAACTAAACTCTACTCACGTGAAATTCAAGTTCGAAGAACGGGGTTATTCCCAGACGGTCACCCATCCAAGTACTAACCCTGTCTAACTGGGCTTAACTACAGCGGTGAGAGGCAGCGCCCTAACAGCACACGCCACCCGTGTATATGAAGCGGATTGACACTCCAATTGGATCGAAAACGCGAGTGAAGTCAATCCAGGCACATGTTTACATGGAGAATCCAATTTTCTTGGAACATTGTTTTCGGTTTTGGAACACTATTTTCTGTGCTTCCCTCAATGTCTACCATTTAGCACGGCACGCACCAACTAATTCACCTATGCGTATCAAGTCATTTTCAAGTCAAACCGTGTTTAGATGAATCAGATTGGAATCATTCAAGTCGATCCTTGCTTGAATCTCAAGTCAATCCACTCCACTGCGTGGATTGACTTTAGCCATTCGTTTCAATGAGTGAGGATCAGATCGAAAACTTTCAATCTTCTTCATGTAAATACAACAAGGAGAAACAACATGGGATATTTGACTTGAACACTTAAATCCGCTTCGTGAATAAACAGGGCCTCAGACATTGTGCCTAGCCAATCTGCATGACTGAAACGCCGATTTTTATTTTTTTTGTAAATATAGGAAAAACAATTTTAAATAAGAAATTCAGTGTAATTTAGAAGAATGTATTAAAGTGTCACTAAGACGAAATTTTCACCTATCATTTTTATTTCATCATTGTAAAGTATACCCATCTACAACCTACTGTACGAAGTCTTAACTCGAAATTCAAAAAAGAGGCGCTGTTATTGCGGTTAGAAATCTTAAATTTGACGGCCGCCATTAAAATTTCCAAACTAGTGTAACTCGAGAGGGCCTTTGACGTCATTTTCTTAACAACAACATCTCATGCTGTAGACTTATTGTAGAATACAAGAGGTTGTCACTGAATGGAAAATAAAATATTCCATCATTCCGTCAACGCACACAGTTATACAGGATTGTAGTAATGAATGTGATTATTCTGCAGGGATTGCGCAGCATATAAGCCCAATTGACAAATCGTACGAGCAAATTGGGTTAGGTTTGTTCAGAACATAATGCGCCGACACGCAATGATTCATAGTTTGTTCCAATCAATTTCCCATGAAGATTTTTAGAGCGACCTTACTACAAACAAGTGTTTTTCAGCGTAGTACCTACTATTTGAAAGATTAACAAAACTTTGGAGGTAGAGCGGCCTCGAGGTCCAAGTGAACCGTCGGAAAATATTACTGTAAAGCGAATATTTCTTGTCCCCTCACACCATACCATGCCACCATGGCACATAGTAAGTTCCACTTTACTTTTATTTAAGATTATAAAATATATCATGTAAGTAAAGCAAACGACAATGAAGGTTGAATCTGATGTATAATTGTATATATAAAATACATGTATGTACTAACAATTCATTTAGTATTTTAATTAATACTTAAAAGAAATGCTATTAGATGTTACAAAATAGATAGCATATAAACAAACTCAATAAATATACAGTCTGATTTGCAAAGCAACAAAGCGTAAATACTAATCTAAATATTTAGCGGTAGAAAACCTAAGAAATTTAACCAAAACAATTTTACAAGCTGAAACACATTTAATATTGATGCGCCAGCTTTGTGAGCCACATCAACAGGCCATTCATGCAAATTTGACAGAATTATATATACTGAGGCCAACTAGTTTTCTAACTTTTTCTTTTCTGTCACTGTATAATTTCCAACATGAGAAAAATGCCCTCAAACTTTGAATTTCTATGTGCCAGCAGCGTCTACAGCGACATTCTTCGGACTTCACCATCTGGCATCAAATACAAGCTAGTCAGCTAGAGGCCTAGAGCCACATTCATACCACATAAAGTTACAAACGAGCGCATCGTGAAAACCTTCTTCCTGTCTCTAGCAGACTAATGCTGTCTTTCTCAAGAAGAAACCACGACGTCAGAATTGAAATGTTGCAGCTATATAGAAAATTTATTGTACTTTTCATCGGCAATATCTTGTTAGTATTGGGCGATTATCGATCTCGTCAGCCGAAGCAATACAGTCATCGTTCTGGCAAATTCCGAAACCAGATTTGTCAAAATGGGCTACCAACACTCCAAACATACATTGGATGATTCCGTTTCAATCCATAGTCAGAACAACAACTAAATGATGATGAATTCGACATTTTTGTTGTCAAATTATATGCGCTCTCGTTGTTTCTTCCTTTGTCACGCACGTTTGGGTTAAGAAAATGACGTCACAACCCTTCTCAGGTATCAATATTCACAGTGAAGAAAATTTTAATGGCGGACGCAATTTTCAGCATTTCAAACGTTTATAACTTTAAACCTATTGGTTTATATCGGTTCAAATTTTGTACACGGGGTATTTATATCCCAATAAAGTTCGTCGAAGTTAAATTCTCGCAAAATTTTATGGTCGATTTTTCGTCTTAGTGACACTTTAACATAAAGAGTCAGTCAGAGTCGGGCTGGCCCTATGTGCTATTGTGCCAATGGCACATGCGCCCCCTTAGGATGCCGTTACTGTGCCCCTTTCCCGTTGTATAATATTATATTTAATATGTATAGTGCAGTTCTTATTTAAAAACCCGATTTTGGATTTATAGTCGTTTTACGTTTTAATCAGTATGGTGCAGCTAACAGTATATTACGATTAAATAATATTTTAGTACGCTTCACGCAGCTGACAGCCTGACATGAAGTGGTATTTTATATCCTGCAAAACTCTTTCAAATCCCCCTCAAAATGCAGGAAATGCTATTTCAGAGACTTTAAAATTCAAAATTTTCCGGGGGACATGCCCGCGGACCCCCTTGAAGTTGGTCGCACGGTCGCAAGTATTATTGCCTGTTTTGCCCCCTTGTTAAATATTCTGAAAGAAACCCTGACGGCGCCCCTCTCCCTAATGGCCCTAATACGAAACCAGTCCAACTCTGAAGTCAGTCTTATCTTTAATACTAGTACGTAGCAGTTAATAGCACTACTGCTCAAAATACAATTTGGAGAACTTGGAAAGGAAAGGAAAGGTAATAGTCTTTTAAGTCCAGCCAAACCAAAAACAATGATTTTTCGTGGAAAAGATACGATTATTTTTCCACCTTGCGCCGGAGTGTAAATCTCAGGCCATGTCCACACGTGTGTGGATGTGGTCTCGACGTTAATGTAATAACAATAATGAAGACATTCAGACGATGTTTTTTAATCGTGGCTATAATTTTATTATAGCTTGTCGACAACAGAACGCTACTCCTATATTATATATCAATCCCATCATGCCACAGGCTTCCAGTGATGTCATCTATAGATCATTTGCAATCAACTCGATCAATCAATTGCAATCAACTCAATAATTCATGAGGAAAACACCGATTGCATATTAATTATACATATTTCACTTATCAAATTCATTACTGATTCATACGGAAAATTCAAAAGAAATGAATGTTTAATCAGATGTTTGTAAATACTGTTAAAACATTGATTAATAAAACATCAATGTTTTATCAAAGTTATTAAGGTGCTGTTACACGATGCGATTTTTCTTGCAACTTGCAACAAATTTACATATAGAAAAAAATATCGCAAGTTGCAGGAAGGGTGTTACACGTTCAGCAACTTGCGATTTTTTTTGTAAGTTGCAGCAAAAAGTAGAACCAACTTTTCTTGCAACTTGCAACACGGCAAAAATGACAAAATCGCAAGTTGCTACGGGGTGTTACACGGTGCGATTTTTTATGCAACTTACAACATTCAGTGATTTGTTGCAAGTTGCATCGCATCGTGTAACAGCACCTTTAGACACTAGCGGCTCAAATTCAGCTTTTTCTGAGTTGAATTGAGCACGGGTGGCGTGTGCTGTTAGCGCGCTGCCTCTCACCAAAAAGTTAAGCCCGGTTAGACGGGGTTAGTATGGGTGAGCGCTTGGGAATGACAACGTTGGCGGGTTTGGACTCATGTGAGTAGAGTTGTAGTTGATCTCTCCTGTGCTTCGAGGGTTTTTCGCCGGGTTCTCCGGTTTTCCTCCCTCCATAAAATCATAAAATCAACACCTAACATCTTAGCTGTGATCCGTGGTCTGAACTGTGTCGTATGGCGGCGGCTTGGAGCTCCTTTGATGTGCCTCGACACGGCCATGTTGATCTGCGTCCTTCGCAATTCAGCCCCTGGCTGCAAGTAAGGATGATTAGCCTCCCAGTCCTTTATCCTTTTTTAAATAATTATTGAGTCGGTTTTCTTTGTTCTTCCGAGGGCTTTATTTTCGCATAAAGCCCTTGAATACTAATTAGAAAAGAAATGAAGAAAAAAACTAGGAAAATCTTTGTCCAAGGTAGAAAAAATAGACAAAACTTTGTTGGAAAACCTCCTCAATAATTATTTAAGTCAGATAAATCCCTCGTTCTCGTGCTTTATCCTATACATATAACGTTTCTTACAACTCTTAAACAAAATATTCATCATGTACACTTAGAATTTAATTTAATCGATTTTTCCACTGTATAATACAAAACAAAACAAAACAAAACAAAACAAAACAAAACAAAACAAAACAAAACAAAACAAAACAAAACAAAACAAAACAAAACAAAACAAAACAGAACAAAACAAAACAAAACAAAACAAAACGACACGACACGACACGACACGACACGACACGACACGACACAACACAACACAACACAAAAAAATAAATAAAAAGGTTAACTATAAATAAAAAGTAAAATAAGAACAAATTAAGTTAAATACAGTGAGGATGGAATAGAAAGGAACAACATGAACCATACTAAGCTATTCCACAATTTGATAAGTAAGTTATTCGGCTCGCCATGGTATAAATGCCCATAAAGATCGGCCGGTCATATTTTAACTACCACTTAAAGTGCCTATGAAGCGAAAATTATTATTGTCTTAAATGAAAGAACTCTCAAAACGACAAAGTAACATCTTTTGCAGATCTTCGTTTCCGTGCCTCGTTGTTGAGATATTTCAATTTTTTTGATTTGCAAATTAAACACTTTGAAGTCACACGTGTATAGAGCTCAGCACTTGCACTTATTCCCTTGGTGGAGGATAATGTTTCTAAACAATGAAATTTTGATTAATGATTCGCTCTGTTCAACGTCGGGATTTTGAAGTTGTCCTCCAGATCGACTGTTTTGACGTCATTTGCAAGAGGTCTATAATGAGTTATCAGAGAAGGTTCGGTATCTTTGCTATTATGAAACGAAATCAATTAAAAATCTGTATGTCTAATGCTGTATGCGAAATAGACGCACAGGATCGGCTTCGAAGTGATTTCGTTTAATAATAGCAAAGATATAGAACTTTCTCCGATAACTCATTATACACTTGTGATGTGAAGTGTTTAATTTGCATATCAAAGAAACTGAAATATATCTCAACAACGAAGCACGGAAACGAAGATCTGCAAAAGATTTTACGTTGTAGTTTTAAGAGTTCTTTCATTTAAGACAATAATAATTTTCGCCTCGTAGGCACTTTAAAAATGAGAGCGAGCGGGAGGGCGAGCCACTAAGGTAATAACTAGGGTTTAAATACCGGGGGTCAAGGGTAACGTGTCCCCGAGACATCGTCTATTAACCACCTGCTCGTTCGTCGATGAAAGCAGACCACAACTCCACAAGTCAGTGTACAAGTATATGAATATCAACAAAACAAAAGATGTGCGTGTATGCTATTCTCAAGTTTATTTAATCATCTGGAACAAATATTTCGCTGTCTTCTAGAAATTCTGCTCCTTTGTTCGAAACCGATGCGCCAAATAGAACGACAGGCACAACGATTAAGAATACTTTGAATATTCCAAATTTCGTTTGCTTCGGTTGAGGTCTCACGGCTCCAGATCGTGTAGACTTTGCGGTTGTTGGTACCAGGCCAGCAGACGAATAATACTTTGAATAGTGCCATCTTGTAAACTGTTTTAGTCCCGTTATGTAATTCACTTTCCCCGTTGCTATGTGCTTCCATAATTTCCCAGACATCCGCCGTATACAATTAGTCAATGTCTTATATCCAGTTTAGCAACCAGTAGCCGGTTTGGTGTAGAAGCTTCTTGAAAGACTAAGTTACAAATGATTCAGTCTATTTCGTTATCTTATGTTTAACTAATTGATGTCCGGAGTGATGTTCTAAAGAAACGAAGCTTAAACAATTGATCGTCAGCAAATAAGCAGATTACTACGTGAAATTGGAGTTGCTTCAGCAGTTTCAGGAGGGTATTGCTCGATAAAGCTCAGATGTTACTCCGCGATGACACTTAGCCAGAATAAAAACGCCAATTTCCTTTCGACCACGTCTTGAGTTTTAGAGAAAAACTTCGGTGCATCAAATAAATTAATCGTTAATACGTGTTAGGCGGCGTTGTTACGGGCACATGTGTGGAAAAGGACGCTAATTTGTTTTGAAATATTAAATGCAAATAGCAAGTGATTAATATTTCATTATACTTAGAGCATTTAACACGGAACGAATGTCTCATAAGATAAAATGAAAGAATTAGCCACCTGTTTTTCCGCGATGTCGTGTAGTGTTGTGTAATAAAGGAAAGAAGGAGGAGGTAGGCGAGGGGGGGGGGGGGAGGGAAGGAGGGAAGAAAGAAAGGAGGGAGGAAGTAAGGTGGGAAGTAAGGTGGGAAGGAAGGAAGGAAGAAAAGAAGGAAAGGAAGGAAGGCAGGAAGGAAGGGAGGAAGGAGGGAGGGAGGTTGGGAGGTTGGGAGGGAGGGAGGTTGGGAGGGAGGGAGGTTGGGAGGGGGTTGGGAGGGAGGGAGGGAGGGAGGGAGGGAGGGAGGGAGGGAGGGAGGGAGGGAGGGAGGGAGGGAGGGAGGTTGGTTGGGAGGGAGGGAGGGAGGGAGGGAGGGAGGTTGGGAGGGAGGGAGGGAGGGAGGGAGGGAGGGGGAGGGGGAGGGAGGGAGGTTGGGAGGGAGGGAGGGAGGGAGGGAGGGAGGGAGGGAGGGAAGGGAGGGAGGGGGAGGGAGGGAGGGAGGTTGGGAGGGAGGGGGAGGGAGGGAGGTTGGGAGGGAGGGAGGGGAGGGAGGGAGAAAGAAAGAAAGAAAGAAAGAAAGAAAGAAAGAAAGAAAGAAAGAAAGAAAGAAAGAAAGAAAGAAAGAAAGAAAGAAAGAAAAAGAAAGAAAGAAAGACTGAGGGAGGGATAATGCACACATGTGAAGTCACATTTTAAAAAGATAGCGCCATAACTTACTTATACATACATTTAAACTTGAGATATAAATCAACATGTAACGACAGGTGTTAATGTATGTTCCTTTTTTTACTTTATAATCTGGAAATCTTCAAAATAAAGTATGTAGTATAATGTTTCTGATTAACATTTACTGATTATATATTTTGTTTAATATAACATTGAAAATTTATTGCAATGAAGTGTTACAAGTTTCCTGGAAAATGATCTTCCATTTTTATTATACTCTTACGATAATGATGCCTTCTTTTGTCAGGAGCTTCTCTGCCATTTTCCAATTCTTTTCATATTCCGCCTGAAGAATGCTATAACCAACCACGAAAGTCGTATGCGGGCACTTGAGACGAAGGTTCTGAGCTTTACCGATTATTTGTTTCGTGCAACCATATGGTGCTGCGGCTCCTTTGGGCACCGTGTAGCATGGGGCTAGTTTGCTGACGATGATGACATATGATGGACATGAGTCCGGTGCATTCTTGCTTTTAAAAAAGGACATCATCTCATCGAGCTTTTTCAGCACACGATTTTCCGAGTGACCCAGGTCAGCGAACATTTCCTTTATCGGTATAGCTACGACGAGGTTGCTTGGTGTTTGAGGCCATATGGTTTGTTTTTCCGTCAAGGTTAACGGAAGCCTGGATCCAGGAGAAAGAACGTTCTTTACGTCGGAGTTCTGGTAGTCAAGTGCGTCTTTTGCGCTCTTTGGGTGTAGGTAAAGGGCGGCAAACTGTCCCTTCCGATATTTTTGGTGAACGGTGCTGTATAACGAGGTTGCCAAGCTAGCAGCTACGGAATCAGCGCTGGCCGTTGCGGTTGCCCGTTTTTGGTTAAAGCCTTGCAGGGTGTTAGGTTTAGCCAACGCCAACACACTCAGTAGGAAAAAGATCGCAGCCTTCATCTTGTGATTTGATTTGATCTATCTAGATATTTGATCGTACGTTGAGCAGATTCGAAAGTGAAATGTGCCACTAGAATTAACACGCTTGTGTTTTCTCAATATTTTGACAGGGATGACATAATGGGAGAACCTGGTTGTTCGATTTAAATCATCTCTGGATCAGTGATCTCTACAGTATCCTGCTAGGCTGACTTAATAAAGTAATGTAAGTTATTATATGGTACAACCTAATTGCAATGAAATGGCGTTCTCTGATTGGCGGAAGCAAGTGACGCGACGGTCCGTGGTGTGACCGGTCCCGATTACGTGTTCTGTCTATACGAAAGGAAATTTTCAAAACTCTCAAAAGTTGAGCTGCGAATTCGGGAAACTTTTAAGAAAAACAGAATTAGATAGCGAATTCAGTAAATTAAGCACTGTCTAAATAACGTGTAAGTTGGACGATGGACACTCTGAAAGTAATCGAAATATAGTAAGGTTAGATATACTGCCGAAACAGAGAACGTGGGAGTCTGACGTTTCGAGCGAAGGCCCTTCGTCAGAGAGGGCGTTTCTCTCTGACGAAGGGCCTTAATCGCTCGAAACGTTAGACTCCTACGTTCTCTGTTTCGGCAGTATATCTAACCTTACTATATTTCGATTGTTGTTTCTACACTGCCTACGCAGCACGCTACTTTTATTACACAATCTGAAAGTAAGTTTTGTTATGTCGAAAGCAATAACAAAAATAATATTGAAAATGAAGATTCTATGTCACGCCATGCGTATCAGTATCAGGTATCTAGGGGCTGTTTATCATAAAGGGAACTGACAAGTACCGTATTACCTTGAATAAAAACCGCGGCGTTTATTAAATTTTTTCGCATTGCGGGTGCGGCGTCTATTCGAGGGCGGCGTTTATTCAAGGGCGGCGTTTATTGTAATGTACATGTTTTTTAACATCAACTGTGAATTTATTGTTTAATTCAAATTCATAACCAATTTTAACACTTATCCCAAAAATATAAAGTTTATATGTCTTTATATATATATATATATATATATATATATATATATATATATATATATATATATATATATTAAAGACATATAATATATATATATTTAAAGAAATATGAGACATATAACCTAAGACAGTGAACGGTTCAATTTTTATGTATATATATATATATATATATATATATATATATATATATATGTATATATGTATATATGTATATATGTATATATGTATATATGTATATATGTATATATGTATATATGTATATATGTATATATGTATATATGTATATATGTATATATGTATATATGTATATATGTATATATGTATATATATATATATATATATATATATATATATATATATGTATATATATATATATATATATATATATATGTATATATATGTATATATATATATATATATATATATATATATATATATATATATATATATATATATATATATATATATATATATATATATATATATATATATATATATATATATATATATATATATATATATATATATATATATATATATATATATATATATATATATATATATATATATATATATATATATATATATTCGCTTACCTCAAAAGTCTGCTACAGGCTGTTTCATCTAAAAAAGAATCTTCAGGCAGATGACAATTTTCGAAAACAGGGGTGCTTATATCCTTCTTGTCGGAACGTGGGAGTGTGGGGGCGAAACAATACATGCATTCATGGCTTTGTTGCGCTGTTTGCGCGGAATTTGTTTCGATGACGACATTGACTGATAATTTCTGCTCTTTTGTTGAGTAAACAATTCTTGTTTTTATCTTTCAAAATATAAAATTTTTCTTTTAAACATAAATTACATCGTTTTGAACCTCCCGTGTACGAAATAGAATGTTTTAAAATTTGCCAATTAATACTAAAATCCTTATTGTTTTCTTTCAATGCCCAAATATATTTCGAAAGTTCGGTGTCGTTTGCATGCTTTTTATGCTGAAAAGATTTATTGTGGTTGGCCAATCGCTCTTTGAATGTGGTTGAAGTCATGCCAATGTAATTCTTGATCGTGTTTGTGTTGTTCACTGTGACTGTTGCTTTGTATACTATGTCCCTAGTCATGCATTGTTTTCTAAGTGGACAATTCGTGTTTTTCTTACAATTGCAACTGCTAGTGTCCTTATCCTGTGGCATGTTATTCCTAGATATGTGTGCATTGTGTTTAGTGATTATTGACTTAACATTGTTCATGCAGCTGTAACTTACTTTGACTGTGTTTCTGTTAAAAATCTTATGGAGCTTGTGGTGTGGTTTAACAGAAACACAGTCAAAGTAAGTTACAGCTGCATGAACAATGTTAAGTCAATAATCACTAAACACAATGCACACATATCTAGGAATAACATGCCACAGGATAAGGACACTAGCAGTTGCAATTGTAAGAAAAACACGAATTGTCCACTTAGAAAACAATGCATCACTAGGGACATAGTATACAAAGCAACAGTCACAGTGAACAACACAAACACGATCAAGAATTACATTGGCATGACTTCAACCACATTCAAAGAGCGATTGGCCAACCACACTAAATCTTTTCAGCATAAAAAGCATGCAAACGACACCGAACTTTCGAAATATATTTGGGCATCGAAAGAAAACAATAAGGATTTTAGTATTAATTGGCAAATTTTAAAACATTCTATTTCGTACACGGGAGGTTCAAAACGATGTAATTTATGTTTAGAAGAAAAATTTTATATTTTGAAAGATAAAAACAAGAATTGTTTACTCAACAAAAGAGCAGAAATTATCAGTCAATGTCGTCATCGAAACAAATTCCGCGCAAACAGCGCAACAAAGCCATGAATGCATGTATTGTTTCGCCCCCACACTCCCACGTTCCGACAAGAAAGATATAAGCACCCCCTGTTTTCGAAAATTGTCATCTGCCTGAAGATTCTTTTTTAGATGAAACAGCCTGTAGCAGACTTGAAAGGTAAGCGAAAATCTATATTTGCTCTAACTATATGTTATCGAGCACTCTTTGCGTTTCGTAGACCAAAACCCACACGTATACATATATATATATATATATATATATATATATATATATATACATACATACATAAAAATTGAACCGTTCACTGTCTTAGGTAATGGCTAAATTATGAATGCTTCAAATAAACGCCGCAACGATGAGAAAAAGTGCGGCGTTTATTCAAGGGCGGCGTTTAATAATATTTTTTGTTTCTCCTGCGGCGTTTATTCGAGGGCCGCGTTTATTCGAGGGAGGCGTTTATTCAAGGAAATACGGTAGGCGGGACGGGACGTTTTTCATCCTGGGTTAAAATGAGGATGTTTTCAGGCGGGACAATTACGACCGGGACGTTTCACAACACAGTTAGAAAGTTTTAAAAACCACAGAATAACAGAGAAATAAATAGAATTTGACGTCTTATAAAGAGCTGCTGTCCTCCTACTAGCCGTTATCACTCATTTGTCTTTGAGAATCAAAATACTGAATACTCGCAGAAACGCTATCCGTCATATCGTCCCGGTTAGGCGGGACAGAGTATTTAAGCCGTGTTTACACGGTCAAAATTTAAGCGGGATCTGAGCCACATCTGACTTTAAGCGGGCTTAAAATGTCCATGTAAACAGATCGGCGTAAATTAATCGCGATTAGTTTGCACCACCTCAAGGAGGTGGATTAAACTGAGTACGATCAGTTAATCGCGCTTAACTTGGCCGTGTAAACGCAACGGGATTGAAAAACGCTTTCTATTAATACGGTGTTATTAATACAATAAAATGCATTTTTTTTGCCCTGCTGTAGAAGCTTCCATCTCGCTATTCTTTGTTCCTTTCTTTCTTTTAGCTATTACTCTTTCTCGTGTACTGATGTCTTCCGTTGTTCTTTAATTTGACGCATGCTACCCATACGAAGCTTCCAAAACCAAAAATATAGCTCGTCCGCCATGTTGAATAATGGTGTACGTGTTTTAGTAAGGGATTATTAAATGACCGTGTAAACGCACCAAGGTGACGCATTTTAAGCACGCTTAACTTAAGCGTGCTTAAATTTTGGCCGTGTAAACAGGGCTTTATATAGCGAAAATTCTCTCTCACTCATGCAAGCTGGGATCCCGGTTGAGGAAACCGGGATCCCAGTTAGGCGGAACGGGACAAAACGGTCCCGGCAAACACCTTCTTCAAATAAAATAAAAGAAATGAGATAAATAAAGGAAAAATATAGTAGCCATGCATGCGATCCCGTATGTCCCGTCCCGCCTTTCATGTAAACAGCGCCTTAGTAAACAACAATCGAAATATGGTATAGTAGGTTAATACTGCCGAAACAGAGAACGTAAGTGGTCTAACGTTTCGAGCGAAGGCTTCGTCAGAGAGAAACGTGGGCCTTCGCTCGAAACGTTAGACCACTTACGTTCTCTGTTTCGGCAGTATTAACCTACTATATCATATTTCGATTGTTGTTTCAACACTGCCTACGCAGCACACTACTTTTATTACACCCTTAGTGAACAGTTGTTGTCGGCTGAACCAGGTGAAAGATAAGACATGGTGTATAGTCTAGCACCGGATTATATTAAAGACATGTTCATTCTAACAAAAAGCTTTCATTCCAGACGAACTCGTGCTTCTTTAGAAAATAAACTTTATATTTCTAATCATCATAGAAACTCCTTTAGATTGATCAGAGAAGAAATGCACCTACAGTTTCTTCTTTTAAACTTATGGATATCGTAACGTGAAATTACACACTATTAAAGACCTAAATTAATTTGTATTTTCAATTTGTACTATAATTAGTTATGTATTTTAGATAATATTGATTCTAGATAGTTTAGTATTCTAACTAATTCTTATACATAGAAGGCATCATGTAAACCAGCCTCTGGCTGAACTGATTCTACCTTCTCTAAATATAGCTTTTATTATTATATTATTGTTATAGTGCTAATCTGGTTTAAAGTAAAATCCAGTCAAGTTTTCTATTATAAACTGAGGTTACCACAACTCTTAAAATAAAAAAAAAGAACTATATGTGGTCACCACATAGAGTGATTATCTCCCCCGATATTAGAATTATAGAGAAAAAGAAGCCGAAGTAACGTAAAGTGAAGTGACTTTATTTATTTATTTACTTATTTGAGTGTAACATATGACAGTTTATTATTATAGATGCGAGTGTTTTACTAGAAAATATGCAGTGTCGTATTTTCCATATCCTCACTAGTGAAGATATCGATGACGTCATTAAGAATTTTACCTCTTTTTGCATTGAATCTATATAATAAAAAGAAAATTACACGCTGGCTTGAAGATATGAATTGTATCTTCTCGTGGTAAAAACGATATTTCTGACTCATTCGTAAAATATTGTTTTCACCACTCGAAGATAAAATTTATCCGTCTATGTATTTAGATTTTATTTTATTTACAAATGTAGTATAATAAATTACAATATATTACACGGGGCGAACAAACAATAGGACACGTGCCCCCCTTAGCAAGCGTTTCTTAAAGACACCGTTTACACGGCACTGGACGAATTCGAGACCGGTTCCGAATTAGTACGGTTCCGCCTGTTTACACGGAAGACAAATTCGGAACTGTTCTCGAATTAGTACGGTTCCGCCTGTTTACACGGCGAAATAGGACGAAATCGAGCCCGGTCTCGAATTAGTACGGTTCTGCCTGTTTACACGGCGAAATAGGACGAAATCGAGACCGGTCTCGAATTAGTACGGTTCCGCCTGTTTACACGGCGAAGTAGGACGAATTCGGAACCGGTCTCGAATTAGTACGGTTCCGCCTGTTTATGGCGAAATGGGACGAATTCGGAACCGGTCTCGAATTAGTACGGTTCCGCCTGTTTACACGGCGAATCAAAATAAAAACTCGCAGAAACGCTATCCGTCATATCGTCCCGGTTAGGCGGGACAGAGTATTTATATAGCGAAAATTCTCTCTCACTCAAGCTGGGATCCCGGTTGAGGAATTTTATATTTTCGCACCACCGTGTAATATCCCCTATATATTTAGATTTGATTTTATTTACAAATGTAGTATAATAAATTACAATATATTACACGGGGCGAACAAACAATAGGACACGTGCCCCCCTAGGTTTGAAACCTGATGTCATCTATCCTGCGTAGCAAGCGTTTCTTAAAGACACCGTTTACGCGGCACTGGACGAATTCGAGACCGATTCCGAATTAGTACGGTTCCGCCTGTTTACACGGAAGACAATTTCGGAACCGTTCTCGAATTAGTACGGTTCCGCCTGTTTACACGGCAAAATAGGACGAATTTGGAACCGGTCTCGAATTAGTACGGTTCCGCCTGTTTACACGGCACTGGACAATTTCGGAACCGATCTCAAATTAGTACGGTTCCGCCTGATTCCACGGCGAAATAGGACGAATTCGAAACCGGGAAATTGTACCAGCATCGTGTAAACGGGGTCTAAGTATAGTCTGGTAAGTTTAGTCTTGAGTACAAACCAATAGTATAGATCAGATCGACAGAAGTTACCGCCACAGAATGCTGTGTAATATTGGACAAGTTAATGGAATAACGTTAGACTTTTAAGAAAGACGAGATTAAATTAATTATAAGTTGAGGTACAGGTACACTGTACTTTATCAGTGGCGGAAATTCACTTTTTCAGGTCGGGGGGCAAAGCCTCAAAAATATCCGACAAATCCACTGATCTCATAAATTTCCGACAAATGCACGAAAAGCGTTGGATTTTAACTGTTTTTCGTGTTCAGTAATTCAGCATCGCATAATAAAACCATACATGCAAAGTGTTATTATAATTATTTCGTAACGCACTTCAACTTTCTCGCTCAAACGAGAAGCTTTTCATGGACGAAGAGACAGAGCGAGTGCTTGTTTGGGTTCGAATCAGGATCTTTATGAAATATGAATCGCCTTTTACCTAATGTTTCAAGTGCATGTACCGTTGACATGTTAGGCCCTCGGCCATCTGATTGTCTGTATATACGCAGAAATCAACTGTATTTGGTACTGCTTGAGTTACATGTAGGCGTATAAAGTACTTATTCAAAAAGCGCGTTGATCAGTGTTGAGACAAATCAATTCAATTCAATTCATGTGTTACCAGAATCTAACGTAGACAGTAAAGATTGAAAAGAAAGCGATATATTATCACATTCTTTTAACAATGCGATTAGCGACCGGGTTTCCCGTTTTTCCCAATTTACCTAAAATTGTCATTTTAAGATTACAGTTAAGATTAGGGTTGGGGCAGGGCTTGGGTTAGGGATTGGGTTGGAGTTTAAGTAAGGGCTAGAATTAAGCATTTATATTGTTAAGTTATTAAAGGCATTTAAAAATTAATAATTATTGTCGATTCTAGATGATACGTGAGAGCATATGCTGATATGTCACAAGGTTATCAAGCATTTTCAGTATGTTTTAGTGAACAATTTACGTTGTTCAATCATTACTTGTTGGTCAAATAAATACCAGTATCCGCATGTACGCATTGCGTACCTATTTTTTGCCCTTTTTGTCGAATATTTCCGACAAATTACTATTTTGACACTCCTCAATTTCCGCCACTGCACTTTATGTTGGTTTATTTTATTTTAATTTTATTTAACTTTGCCATGTTAATATCATTAATTATATATGTACAATTTGTACCAACAAAAGTAATACAAGGCAGGAATACCGCAACAGCTAAAGCCAATTACTGCGGATCCTTTGTTAAAAATATTATAACAACGTGAACGGAAATACACATGCACAAGATAATACAAAAACAATGAATCTAAAGTAAAGTAAAGGATAAAAGAAAAAGAACGCTAACACACCTCCCCCCCCCCCCCCCCTCCAAAAAAAAAAAGAAGAAGTTTAACCCCAATGCTACTCCTAACCCAATAATTCGTGTATCTAGGACATGGACTTATAATCAGTTACGAGTCTTTAAAGTGGCTATGAAATGAAAAATTCGTTGGCATTTTTGTTGTTTTATTGTACAGAGGAGCATGGCAGGAGCATCACTGAAAATTTCAAGAGAATCTGATGCGTAGTTTTCGCGCTATTATATAACTCTCAAAGTTTGCCATGGCTAGTTCGTTCTTGGAGAAAAATTGGGCTTTCGGTGACAATGCTTATGACGTACGCAGATGGACAACTATGCATAAGAACAATAGATTTCACTATTAATGATCCATCTGCGTACGTCATAAGGCATTGTTACCAAGAAGCCCAAATTTCCTCAAAACAAACTATCCACGGGAAATTTTGAGAGTTGATAGCGCGAAAAATACGCATCAGATTGTCTTGAAATTAAGTGAGTGCTCCTGTCATGCTCCTCTGTACAATAAAACAACAAAAATGCCAACGAATTTTTCATTTCATAGACACGTTAACTCTTTCCTGCCTGAATTTAGTATTTTATTCTGGCTAACGCCAAACGATTTTATACACCTCTGGGGAAGCCCTCGGACAGGAATTATGATCATGACTACAATACAATACAATACAATACAATACAATACAATGCAATGCAATGCAATGCAATGCAATGCAATGCAATGCAATACAATGCAATATATAATATAATAACAGTTTTTAGTACGCATTTTACATACGTCTCGATGCGTTTACAAAGTTTAAAAGAAAAAGAGCTAATTACATATATGTCAATAATCTAAATTACAAATGTGAAGAATGGTTAAAAAGAAAATACTACCACTAATGGTACAAATGACAAAAGAATGGATCAACAGCAGAAAGCTTCCTTAAATAAATATGTTTTGACTTGAGATTTAAATGATATTAGAGCTGGCATTTCTAATGGTGGCTGGTAGGCAATTCCATAACTTAGGAACTAAGACGGAAAAGGCCCTGTCTCCATAGGTAACGATGGCAGACTGGGGAACAGTTAATAGGCCCTGAGACGCTGAGCGCAGAGAACGCTTTGGAACATAAGGTTCCAGCAAGTCAGAGAGATATGCAGGCGCGCGATTACTAACTATGAGTTAATAGAATGAAACTGTTTCAGTATAATCTTTAATTCAACATCAAATTCTTAGCAATGGAAAAACAAATATAAATTCTAGATATACTATACATCTTTGTTAACACATTGTTCGTGTAGCTCTCGTCATAATATTAATATTAATAGTGAACAAGTTTACATTTCATTTAATTATGGGCAAATAAGGTCGCCACTCCAGGTCAGCCTTTGCTTTTTGTGCTTGGAATTCAAATGGTATTATTATTTGAAATGTATTAAATTAGCAAGAAAAGATGGCGGTGGTAATTTAACCACAATGCTTTGTGACCTCAAATCAACTCAAATAACAACTAAACATTGTTTATCGCGTTAACGTGGGTTATAAGTAAGCAAGAACTTCATCCCACCAAAGTTGATCTTCCTAAAGACTTATCTTCCCATAATTGTACAAGAAACAATATTTACTATGCGCAAAGGATTGTGGTTAAATGTACAAGTCGCCATCTTTTTTGGTACGGTCAATCACGTGAGTCAATGAATCTTTTCACCAATAGCGGCGCCATCTTGAATTCGCAATGCATTGTGGTCTATCCCGGGTAATAAACTTAATTAAAAGGGTGATTGCTTAGTGTTGAGACACAATGCGGTAACTTTTTCTTGATAAACACTTTCATGGCAACAATGTCTAGATATGACCGTTGTCATATTGGTAAAAGCAATAATTCTCGTACGTAAAAGGATATAAGGATACACTTGTCATGAATCTATCCTTACACGTCCGAGAATTGTTGCTTTTACCAATATGACCATATTATTATATTTAGATATTATTGCCACGAAAGTATTTATAAAGAAAAAATTACCGCATCGTGTCTCAACACTAGGTGATCTGACCGTGAGGGAAAGGCCTGGAACTAGCAACCTAATAGAAATCCATTTTGCTGTATTGAATAACTTATTTCTTTCATTTTCCTTTATCAAACTGGTTGAAACTTTGTATTTATGTTCAGTGTTGAAAATGATAAGTCTATGCTAAATTTGGGAACAAAATAAAGTATATTTCACGAGATATTAAATAGTTTAATTCGAAAAATGGATTTCTATTTGACAACTAGTCCCAGTCCTTTTCCGTGTTTTCAGATCACCTGGTAATGGAGCTTGTTACCCTGGATAGACCATAATGCATTGCGAATTCAAGATGGCGCCGCTATTGGTGAAAAGGACTATTGACGTTATATCACGAAATCTTCACTAAGCTAGTCTGCAAATTGCGACGGAAATATATTTTCGGCGGTTTTCTTAATAAATAGCCATAATAATCACTATTAAATTTCACAGAAAACAACAAAACAAAGTTAGAATATACGTATTTTTTCGCGGTTGCATGACGTCAAACTCAGCCTTTTCAATTTTTCGCAGTTTTGTTCATTGTTCTACAATTTTATATATTTAATATTTACAACTGAATTTAAGACTGAAGAGTTTAGCGTCAAGCGCGAAAAATAACATAGTCTGCTCTTATTAATAGTCTATAAATCTGAAATTCATCGTCGCTCTGTTGGTGTTTATTCTCTAGCATATTAGGGTCATTTAAACGGGGAGAAATAAGTCGTGACTTAATTAAGGTCTTCGTATAGGTTTTCAGGGTCATTTCTGTAAAGCGCTCTCAATTCGTCAGAATTTATGCCACAAAAATAAAATAGATATCGTTAGAAAGCTATGAATTTGTAGAATACAATAGTGTCTTTAGTTTCGCGATAAACACAAACCGTTAATAGTTGTGAAGTTTTTAATTAAAACCCGAGGGCTTCACTCGGGGCGACTTAAGAACGCGTTTTATTTTGTTCAAAAAAAATTTTTCGCAGTTCGATTCCGAGATAAATGTCCAGTAAAACGGTGTCAACGTTTTTTTTATTTATTGCCTGGTTTCGAATTTATGACTTATTTTGTCCGAATGTTTGTCGAAAAAACAGCACTTTTAACTTTGGTCGTCAATAAAATCGGCAAAACTCGACATATCAAAAAACGCTGACACCATTTTGCTGGAAATTTATCTCGGAATCAAACTACAAAAAAAGATTTTGAACAAAATAAAACACTTTTTACTCGAGTCGCCCCGAGTAAAGCCCTCTAGTTTTAATTAAAAAAATCACAACTATATTAACGGTTTGTGTTCATCGCGAAACCAAAGACACCATTGTATCTACAAATTAATAGCTTTCTAACGATATCTATTTTATTTTTGTGGCATAAATTCTGACGAATTGAAAGCGCTTTACAAAAATGACCCTGAAAACCTATACGAAGACCTTAAGACGCGTTAAGTCGCAAACACACCCGTATAAACGGTCAATATCTAATAAGTCGCGACTTATTTTGGACTAGCTTTCAACCCTGTTCTTATTTTAGTCACGACTTAATTTGGTCACGAACAAACTGACCATTTATACGAGTGTTTTTGAGACAAAGTGCATATAAACCCAATTTTTTTATCATCTGCTACATAGAGCAAACAGTTGTTCAGTGAAATATTTTTTTGATTGCATGGAGCTATTCTTCAATGTTTTTTGGCGATTCGCATTTCTAGTATGGTAATGAGATCACGTCTATGTAGACATTTGGCTTTCTTTCTCTTTTTTGCATGATAAACTACCTGAGAATTTTTGTGGAAACTCATACATATGGAACATGTTGTTCAATCACACCATTAATGGGAGAATTGGGTCATGTCACTCCTGCAAATAAATATTGTATAGATAAGGATGACTACTTTGGCGTCATCTCATTACCATTTTGAAAACAAAAATCTCTTATTAAAGCAATAAAGGTTGCCCCAATCTAAAACATATTTCGTTGTTCAACTATCTGTCAAAGGGTAGATATGGGGTTCTATGCACTTTAAATAGGACTGACGCGTCTTAATTAAATCGCGACTTATTTTCTCCCGTTTAAAGTGCTTATATCACTTGTGGGGTTTTGACGTATTTAAATAGAGTAGACAAAATCAGTTAAGTTATTTTTCCGTTTTTCATTTAGTCAAATAGTTCCTGACATATTGGCTTCTTAACATGCCAATTCTCAAAAATTTTCGTCGTTCATTTTAACACCTTGGGGGCCTGGGACTCAACCTAAGCCGACTATTTTCTTAGTTGGAACTCTCGTGCTGACTGGAAAACGGGTGTGAGCTCGACATTTCGATTTTTCAGTCAAATATATGTGTTTTTGTGAATCAATAAGCCGAAACGTAGTTGTTTTGGATTGATTCGTTCCTGGGTCCCAGGCCCCCAAGGTGTTAAAATGAACGACGGCAATTTTTGGCGAAAAGCCGAAATTGGCACGTTTGAAGGCTTATATCTCAGAAACTATTAAAGTAAATCAAAAACGGCAAAATAAGTTATTAACTAACTTTTTTTGCTCTATTCAAATACGTTAAAACCCCCCAAGTGATATAAGCACTTTAACTGGCCCTATTGTAAATAGTCGTTTTTAGTAAGCGCAAAGTGAAAAGGCTTTGAGGTTTTTAGTAACAAAATACTGGCCTTTCGAGCGACGTCTTTCATAAAGTATAGAATGGGCTCCGCTCCTTCATCAGAGTAACAAGGACTCCGCTCGTAACGTGGCCCCGTTTACACTATACCGGATAGGCTTTCGTGCCGGCACGAAAACCGGCAAATAATTATACCATGTTCTAGGGATTTTTGGTAAAGGAAAATTCGAGTGTAGAATATATACATTTTAAGACCAAACTGAGACCAGTTGCGAAAAATGCAACTACACAGGCCTTGCGGCAGGAATTGAACCCACGACCTTGCGATTCTAGTGCAATTCTCCATTGCTCTGACCACTGAACCACGGAGGACGTTGCCGAGAGCTTGATGGTAATGCCAGGAGAGGATTGGGTTTATTAGAAGTAATATTGGGCATTTCACTCGACTACATAGCATGTTCTAGGGATTTTTGGTGAAGGAAAATTCGCGTGTAGAATATATACATTTAAATGTATATATTTTACACTCGAATTTTCCTTCACCAAAAATCCCTAGAACATGCTATGTAGTCGAGTGAAATGCCCAATATTACTTCAAATAATTATACCGTACGATACAACCCGTGATACAACCAATCACCACGCTCTATTCTATTAACTTACTTCCGAAACGATTTTGATCTCCGTTCACACTGGAGCTGAAACGGGACAAAAACCCATCTGATAAAAGATGTACCTCTTTCAGGAGCGGCCCTCCGACACAGAAATTGTGCTGCATCCGGTATGGTTTTCGTGCCGGCACAAAAGCTATCCGGTATAGTGTGAACGAGGCCTAATTGACCAACACCGCTGCCAAACATTTTGCGCATGCGCGACGTCCGAGCTCGTCCTCAGAAAAAGAGCGGGAAAACACTGAAATATTTGGACTGGTCCGGGAGTCCGACACAAAAGTTAAAATTATAAGCATACTACCGAAAAGATAAGGTAGATAATTTGTGCATGGCTTCTTTGTCAATATTGTAACATATTCTGAAATTACCCCTTCGTAATTTTCTTTACCCTTTTTTTAAAACACAAATGAATAGTCGAGTCTTACTTAGTCTTCGCTGTCTGGTTGTTGTCGCCAAGACTTCTCCATATTTATTCTAGCGAATTCACGCATGCGCAAACGTTTGGCAGCGGTGTTTAATTGACCACTTTTTCACTTTGCTCTGTATATCCAAACCACTGTCTACGCAGCACTCTACATTTTAATCAACGACCATAAACAATTTAAACTTATTCCTCAAACTAGGCTGATACGGTATATCGATATTTTCAATAAATATCGATATTTCAAAAATATCGATATTCGATTTTTCGCATATCGAAAATATCGAAAGTTTCAACTTGACAGCTGCATCTCTCTCTCTTTCGGCAATTATTGTCCGCTAAAGTTGAGAAAACAGGTGTATGATGGCATCTGCGAATTCAGGTGATGAGAGCTTATCGCGTTTAAAAGCGAGTAGCGGGGTTGTAAACACAATAAGTGATGAATCATAACTATGATTTTAGCAACACCACCCACCTTTGGGATTTATTTACACGCGTATGCCGCATTACAAACAGCAAATAAATTAAGTTTTCTAATTTGCATAATATCGATATATTCGATATTATCGATATTTTTTTTCGATATCAATCAATATTCGATATTTTTTCAATATCGCATCAGCCTACGTCAAACAAACCAAAACTAAACAAAAACCAAATAACCAACAGCTACGGTATACAGTAGGAGTCTGACAAATTGAAACGGTTCATGGAACACTACAAACTGTCATAGACCGCATTACACACAGGCTTGTGAGCTGACCAATCTTTCTTCTGGCAAGTTCTGTCGCAATATGGCTGAGCACATCGAGAACATAACTTCAATGTGAGATCATCTCCTTCTTGTTTGTTGCAGTATCCACACTTGCGTTTTGGTGGAGGATAATCTTGTAAGTCATACGTAGGCAGTGTGATGAAACTACCACCAGCTAACTGCATGAATTCTTTTACGTTTAACAACAAATTTCAAAATTATTAATTCGGATACATAACGAAGTGACCACCCAATAATCAATCAATCAATCAATCAATCAATCAAGTCAATCAACCAATCAATCCACTAACCAATCCAATCAATCAACCAAACCAATGAATCCACTAATCAATCAATCAATCCAATCAACCAAACCAGTCACTTGACCCAATCAATCAATCAATCCAATGAATCCACTAATCAATCAATCAATCCACTAATCAATCCATTCATCAATCAATCCAATGAATCCACTAATCAATCAATCAATCCATCTAATCAATCCATTCATCAATCAATCAATCCAATCAATCCACTAATCAATCAATCAATCCACTAATCAATCCATTCATCAATCAATCCAATCAATCAATCCACTAATCAATCCAATCAATCAACTAATCAATCAATCAATCAATCAACCCAATAAATTCACTAATCAATCTAATCAATCAATCAACCAATCAACCAATCAATCAATCAATCCGTCAATCCAACAATCCACTAATCAAACCATTCATCTGATCAATCCACTCATCAATCAATCAATCCATCCATTCGTAAATAAATAAATCATTCAGTCAATCAACCCAATCAATCAGCCAAATCAATCAAGCAACCCAATCAATCAATCAATCAAGCCAATCAATCAAGCAACCCAATCAATCAATCAAGCCAATCAATCAATCCAAAGAATGTGCATTAGTACTGTACCTGGGAAATTACAAGGTCTGTCTCCAGTTTCTTCACAATATTCACTGTGAACTCCATAACCACATTTCCTCATTACTTTCACCCATGTCTTAAATGTCTTGGGTTTTTCTTCTTCTGGTAGTTTATCAAGGTAATCACACATAACACTCCACCTTCGATCAGCCTCCTTTTGGCGAGGAATTCCTAAAATGGTTTTTTGTTGGGTTTTTTCAACCTCGTCCCCAGGGCATTTTGCCTCCACGTTGGGAGGTCGGCGAAAATGGCCCTGGCATCGGCTGGTCACGTGACACCCAGCATTTTGGGGTGTTTTGGCAAGAAAATGTATGCGGTCTTTGTGTTTCATTTTTGTATAATACGTATACATGAATAATAAAGAAATATTTAACGCTCTGCCGAATCACTCATGTGAACCTTTATCATAAATGCAACTGGCTAGCATTATTCATCATGATACTCCCCACGATTATCCAGGATACATTTAAATGTCGGGAAGAAACATATATCTAATGTTGTTCCTGACTTTAACCAAAGCTATCGTTACAATTCTTTGGATGAACTTCGCAGAGTGGATTTATTGCAATTCATATTTTGATGAATGAATTACACTGTATCTGAATTAATCAGGTTTTTAAACCGGCCAATCCGATTATAGAATCAACCAGCCAATGCCAGGGCCATTTTCGCCGACCTCCCAACGTGGAGGCAAAATGCCCTGGGGACGAGGTTGGGGTTTTTTTATTATAAATTTATCATTTATAGTCCACAAGCTATGTTAAGCCATTTCTAGTGCCATCCTTAGAGATGGTGCCTGGTGGTGTGTATGTTGTTGTTTTGTTTTTTTGTGGCTTTTTTTTTTTGGAGGGGGGGGGGGGTGGCTTACCCCCTCATTAGAAATATTGGGGGCCTCCTCCCTATATTTACCTGGATTTATTTCAGCAAGTGTCTCAAGAAGACATTGAAGGTTTTGTGGCAAACTGGAATCTCCTTCAGCTTTTTTAAACCATTTTAATGCTTTGTTCACATCTTTCATTGTTCCCATTCCTTGCATGTGCATCAAACCAATCTGAAAACCAAAATTAGTAACTCAGTTTTTAACTAAAAATCTCACAGCTTCTTAACAGAAGGCCTGTTACAGTCATTTGCAATTTGGGCACTTTTCAAATGAAATTCCAGGTAAATTTGGGTAATATTGCTGTTAAATATTCATGACACATATTTTGAACTGTTTTAACATCAAAGTAATATGTTTTAACATTAACACAATATATCAGAGTTGTTTTGCAGTTACCCAGTTTAAAATTATACTAAGGGTTATATCACATATACGCTAGATGTATAGCTCACGAAGAAACTCGTATGTTGAATACGATCTAATAATCGACAGTCAACTCTTAATTTTTCGGGCAAAAATGTTTTGCGCCCCCAAACCTAACGGGTTAGGTACACCTATGAACTCACTTGTCACCCAAATCTTTGGAAGTTCGTTCTAAAGTTCACAAGTTTGTTGGGAAGTTCATAGTTCATTTTGAACTCTGCATTTGATTGGTTGCTTGGTTCCTAGCAGCCAATCAGATGCGTAGTTCAAAACACACTTTGAACTTCCCAATGAACTTGTGAACTTTGGAACAAACTTCTGAACAAACTTCTCAAAACTCTTAATTTTTCGGGCAAAAATGTTTTGCCCCCCAAACGTAACTGGTCAGGTACACCTATGAACTCACTTGTCACCCAAATCTTTGGAATTTCGTTCTGAAGTTCACAAGTTCATTGGGAAGTTCGTAGTTCATTTTGAACTCTGTATTTGATTGGTTGCTTGGTTCCTAGCAGCCAATCAAATGCGTAGTTCAAAACAAACTTTGAACTTCTCAACGAACTTGTGAACTTTGGAATGAACTTCTGAAGATTTGGGTGAAAAGTGAGTTGCAAATGACCGTAAAAAGGTTTTATCAAGCTGATACAAACTTGCTCAGTGACGGATTTACAAGGGGGTGCAGGGTGGTGCACACCCCCATGCCTTGGCCAAGGGGGGTGCAGGGAGGTGCCAATTGCCTTGGCCAAGGGGGGTGCAGGGAGGTGCCAATTGCCTTGTCAAATCCAAGTACATTAAAGGATGCATTCATTCAATGTCCTTGTAAACTTCATAGGAATTAGGTATTAGGTATCATAGTTATCTGCTGTCATATGATTCATAGATATATGATTCATATATTAGCTATCATATGATTCATAGGTATTAATAGGTATAAAAAAAATTTCTGGTGGGCTTCACCCCCCTACCCCCCAGTCCCGGGGCTGTGTCCCCCAGACCCCTGCCATGGCCTGTGTCCCCAGACCCCTGCCGTAGGTCTCTCAGCGGTGCTCCACCCTACCTCGGTCGCAGCAAAGTGAGATCAGGCCTCAGCACAACCCCCCCCCCCTACCGGATCAAGGTGGATCCATCATTGAGCTTCTGGTTGTCATGCAATCTTGTTAAACTGTGCATATATTAACAACCTGGGCATTTTTACAGACAGTATGTGTGTACATGTACTGTATCACAGCCTTGATGGCCCTCTATTTTATTTTTTAATTTTTAAATGGATGGCTGAGAGGTTTCAATAACCCTTTGACAAGCAAGATTGTCTCGGCCAGCATTTATGGATAGAGTAAAATAATAGAAGGGTCATCCGTTTTAGAGTAAGTAGATCAAGAAAGGCTGAGTCACTGAGAATAGGTTATTATACCAATTGGTCTCCAATCTTTTTGGCTATACTACCTTGTTGTATATTTTTTTGACATTTTCTTTTGGGATAGTCGAAGGATGTTTCAAGGCTTCTTTATAAAGCTCCAAAGCTTTCGTTTCGTTTTTCTTCAAGCCAGCTCTTCCAGCTTCGTACATTTGCCCCAAAGCAATCTGCGCAACGCCAACGTCATTCCCGGCTGCAGCCTCAAACAATCTCCTCGATTTCACTTCATCAGGCTTGACCTTACGATCAGTTCTGCCTTCTTCATCGAGGAACCACAAACCGTACTGGTACTGTGCCATGGGATGGCCTACTTTACAAGCCTTCTCGTAATAACGACGAGCGAGTTCGTAATCGTGATGAATAAACTCGAGAAGCTGGGCTTGATTGAACTCTTTCTGGCCAGGCCATGTTGTCGACGCTTCGCTCTTCTTGGACGAATTCATGTCTGAATATTGTGCTGTCAAATACTGAAGAAAACTGAATCCACCAGCTCAACGTTTCTGTTTTTATAGCACACGTGGTTGGGGCATACCACCTTACCCTGTCCCCGGTCAGGCAAATTACGAATGACTTTGGATGGATCAGGGCATTTTCACGCTCGTCTAAATCGTTGAAAAACGCTGCACATCTTCAATTACTAGTATTACATATCCACAGTAGTATCATCTTCCCATCAACAGCGCACAGCTTGGATAAAATATAACATACAATTTAAGTGGAAAAGTTGTCATTTTGCCGCCATCTTGAATTTCATCAGTTAAAGGCCTAACCCCCCTGGACTAATTGTTATTTTAGTATCCCAGCAGGGGGGACGTATTTATGGCTGGCGTAGCTTTGTTGTTACTGTAGCAACCGTGGCTTTCTTGTCGTTCTTAGTTTTTAGATTCTTGACCTAAATTTTTGAAATTACAGTTAATATAGGAGAAAACGAAGCCATGTATTAAGTGTCTGTGTTATAAGAGGGCTACAACAGTGTAAATAGTCGGTGTTAAGAGCAATCGAGTATGGGAGAGGTGCATTTTTTCTCGAGTTGTGTTGCAAACATGGAGTTAACATGGAGTGCTTGAATGTATGTTGTTGATATAAACGATGTCTAAATCTAAAAGTCGTTATCTTCAGCGTGGATTGAGTGACTTGATTAGTCATGAAGATATTGTTATATCTCAATACATGAACCAACTGAATACCAGAGAATCCTGGGAGGACGAGAGGTATACTATTAAATCAATATTTATATAAATTGTAGTAAATTGTATACACTTAAGCTTATTTAAAGTGATCCATTAAACTAGAAGTTACTATCGCAAGGAGGTGATGTCTTTATAAAGGCGAAGGGAACCTGATAGTAATACAAAGCTATTTATACCCATACTCATAAATGACAACATCTACACCAACTGCATGTTGCTCTGATGTTGGTTATTGTGACAGAATGTATAATGATGGCCATCAATTTTATTCTTTTATATGCACTTAAATTAGCCTTTCCAATTTCATTCTTCTGTGAAGTTTTTTCAATTATAAACACAAAAACAAGGCTAGAAATGCTACTAATTTTTAAATTTAAAAATGCATATATATATTGTAGCTATTGATATACCAGGCGGAAAGCGTAGTCTAGCCAAGAAGATAATTGCCCAGCAAATAATTTTCAAAAAAGCCATAACGATAAGGTTTGGAAAAACATAATTTAATTAACTAACGTTTCGTCACTATTCAAATAACATCTTCAGAGTGATAAATATTTACACGATTTCGACTAATATACTTAACTGATACAAAAATAGATGTGATGAAATAAGAGAAGGAAAAGGGAGTGGTAGAGAGGTGAAGAATCAGTGATAGAGATTAAAATAGTGTTAAAGGAAAGGAACGGATATTGTTATTGAGAGTAGGGTTGACTTGAGAGATGAATAAACTTTCTTTGATGAGAACATCAAGTTGGGAATTTCCCGAAGCTAAAATACTAAAATCTGAAAAAGATATGGGATGGTCATTATTCCTAGAGTGAGATAAAACGGCTGAAAGTTGAGAAATGGAGAGTGTTCTCCCTGTAAGGGCCGAAATACCTTTATGATCTGAAATCCTCGTATGTAAATGTCGTTCCTTTCCTTTAACACTATTTTAATCTCTATCACTGATTCTTCACCTCTCTACCACTCCCTTTTCCTTCTCTTATTTCATCACATCTATTTTTGTATCAGTTAAGTATATTAGTCGAAATCGTGTAAATATTTATCACTCTGAAGATGTTACTTGAATAGTGACGAAACGTTAGTTAATTAAATTATGTTTTTCCAAACCTTATCGTTATGGCTTTTTTGAAAATTAGTTGCTGGGCAATTATCTTCTTGACTAGCATATATATATACTGTAAAAAATATAAATTTGTGGCCATTGTCATATTGGCAAATCGACATGTATAAGGTGATGGTCCAAATAGTGTAATAAAAGTAGCATGCTGCGTAGGCAGTGTTGAAACAACAATCGAAATATAGTAAGGTTAGATATACTGCCGAAACAGAGAATGTAGGAGTCTAACGTTTTGAGTGAAGGCCTTTCGTCAGAGAGAAACTTGGGGCCTTCACTTGAAACGTTAGACTCCTACATTCTCTGTTTTAGCAGTACTGTATATACAACCTTACTATTCATGATAAGGTGATGGTGTCTGGAGAATTGTGGTGTTATTGAAAGGACAGGGAAGTGGCTATGCAGTGTGTATGTGGGAAAGGTGTTGGGGGTAATTCAATTTGATGTACTGTACAGAGTGGTAGCAGATGGGTCCATAAGAGATGCTCAGGTGTGCAGGGTTTGTTGGCTATAGAGTTGAAAATACTTTTTTGTGCAAAGTGTGTAAGTCAGAGCAGGTCATGGAGAGGATAGTGGTATCGATGAAAACTTGGATTTGGGAAATGGGGTGCATTTGGAAAATGTAGGAAAGTTTTGTTACCTGGGGATGTGCTCAATGGGGGGTGGAGGTGCAAATTTGGCATTCTGTGGCAAGTGTGCATTGTGCATGGAAGAAGTTTAGAGAGCTGTCAGGATCCTGACAAGGAAGGAAGTGTCATTAAAAATTAAAGGGAAAGTGTTCATTTTCGTAATCATCGGTTCATTTTCGGAATCGATATTAATCATTGTCAACAATTGATTAATATCGATTAATCATTATTGATTAAATATGTCATGAATTAAATACAACATGTCCATGGTGGTTTCTGCATTCAAATGAAGGGGGTGCTTTTATAAAGTTTTTATATACTAAATTTGTTGGGGATTGCCTCCCTTGTTGTTGCCCAACAATTCAGTCACTATTCATGTTTTAAATCACTGTTTAATCACGGTTATAGATTGCACACTTTCACACAAGTGAAATCACAGTTCACACAAGAGACATGACAAGACAGAGATTATGTTAGTTTACACTTGACACTCCTAATGATACTGCGATACTATTGGCTAATCAGCTATGAATAATTGGTTTAACTAAGGCGTGTTCATAATCAGTCATTACATATCTGTTTAACAAAACAAGATTAAATCATTCCGGCATCATGCTGTGCAGGGTTGTTATAGATGATCCAATTATTTATGTTAAGTATAATCGATTGTGGAAAAAAATGAAAAAATAATTGATTAATTGGGAGCAGCTCTACATGCAAGATAGAGAGAACAGAGATGAGAATGATACGATGGATGCGTGGTGTATCTTTGTGGGATAGAGTGCTGAGTGTGGAGTTGAGAGAAAGCATGGGGGCAAAATATTTGTCTAATTTGACAACTAGTGCGCAGTGTGTCAGGTGACATACTACATGTAAATCGAAATGTGGGCTCTACAGTATTTAATTTTTTTTTTTTTTTTTATTAATTTTTTAAATATAACTTACAGCAAAATTTTAAGATCTCCTTATTCCAAAATTCTGGGCAACAAGACAATGACTGGTTCTAAATCTTCTACGAACATCAGAAGTAAAAAATCCACCGACTCATTCCCAAGCACAAAGAGAATAATTGCATGGAATTCTTTTCAATCACAAGTTGGATCAAATGAGGATGCTGCCAGAAAATTGGAACTGGAAAGACAGCGCCCAGCTTCTGCACCTGTGCGCAGCCATTCAAGGTATTGTGTGTGCGGTCATAGGTGTACGAAATGGGTTACAGTGGCTTGATTGCATATTTTATCACGCGTCTCGTTTGTAATGTGACAGCAATTTATATCACACGCCCCTTTGGAGAAAATGTTAAAAAAAAATTAAGCATAATGTCTTATAGATTATCGTAAAGTCTTACAACGTAGCGTAACGTCTTGCAACTTAGTGCAACGTCTTACAACGTAGCGTAATGCCTTGCAACGTAGGGTAACGTCTTGCAACGTATGGTAACGTCTTGCAATGTAGCGTAACATCTTACAACGCAGCGTAACATCTTGCAACGCAGTGCAACGTCTTGCAACGTAGCGTAATGTCTTACAATGTAGTGCAACGTCTTACAACGTAGCGTAACATCTTGCAACGTAGTGCAACGTCCTGCAACGTAGCGTAATGTCTTGCAATGTAGTGCAACGTCTTACAACGTAGCGTAACATCTTGCAACGTAGTGGAACATCCTACACTGAACGTAGCGTAATGTCTTACAATGTAGTGTAACGTCTTACAACGTAGCGTAACATCTTGCAACGTAGTGGAACGTCCTACACTGAACGTAGCGTAATGTCTTACAATGTAGCGTAACATCTTGCAATACTGAAAACTAATATAATTGGCTGTACCCTATCTATTATATAATATTAAATAAATTTTATCTGTTTAATATGCCACTGTAGGTCATCATTGTTATCCGTTACTTCATCAGATTGTAACGATTCCTCTCTTCTAGCAAGTTCTGGTAAGACAAGCTGTTTTTAAACGAGCCTCAATTATTAAGTTTACTTTCACTACACGTACTGTAAGTCCATTTCTTGGACTTACAGTACACATGGAACAGCTTTTTGGAGATTGTTTTTCTTTATTTAATAGAACTATCCAGCTCATGTCGAATGCGTCGAAAGAAACCTTTGTATAAACAACGGAGTAAAGTACTTTGTGTACGCGCTTTTGTAAATGGCGATAGAGATCATTTTGCAAGA
>OZ036001.1:12228976-12251476 GCA_964035015.1 Corallium rubrum
CTTTAACAGTATTCAGTGTAACTTACAGTGTGAAAACGTGTTCACACTCTAACCATACATTACAAATAAACTCATGTATATTTTTATCTGAAGGAGCCGCTTGTGATTCTTTAGTGAAATAAGAGTAGTGTGCTGTGTAGGCAGTGTTGAAATACAAATCGAAATGTAGTAAGGTTTGATTACTGCCAAAATTATTGAACTTAGTTTTTTGACGTTTCGAGCGAAGACCCTTCGTCAGAGAGAAAAACGTGAAAGAAGAAAGGAGTTTAGAAGAAACGTTTCTCTCTCTGACGAAGGGCATTCGCTCGAAACATTAGAAATCTACGTTCCATAATTTTGGCAGTACTCCAACCTTACTATATTTCGATTTGTGATTCTTTTGGTTTTCTTTACAGTACTACTATTTATAAAATAACATGTATACTACGCGACCCCTGACTGGTCAATTGCCGTGTTTGGATCAGAGTATCCAAACACGGAAAATTCCCGCCAAAACGATTTTTTGAAAATGTCGGACAGTATATCATATTCACTTGTGATTATTTTATAAAAGAAATACCAAATGGCTTTTTCCGTGTTTGGAGACTCTTATCCAAACACTTGGGAAATTGCTTTTCTCCAGTCTCGCAATTTCCCGCGTGTTTGGATCAGAGTATCCAAACACGGAAAACCATTTGGTATTTCTTTAACAGTATTCAGTGTAACTTACAGTGTGAAAACGTGTTCACACTCTAACCATACATTACAAATAAACTCATGTATATTTTTATCTGAAGGAGCCGCTTGTGATTCTTTAGTGAAATAAAAGTAGTGTGCTGTGTAGGCAGTGTTGAAATACAAATCGAAATGTAGTAAGGTTTGATTACTGCCAAAATTATTGAACGTAGATTTCTAACGTTTCGTGTGAAGGCCCTTCGTCAGAGAGAAAAACGTGAAAGAAGAAAGAAGTTTAGAAGAAACGTTTCTCTCTCTGACGAAGGGCATTCGCTCGAAACAGACTGATCTACGTTCAATAATTTCGGCAATACTCCAACCTTTATGATTTTTTTTGTTTTCTTTACAGTACTACTATATGTAACTTGGTCTGGATTAACGATTTCTTATATTTCTAGTTCCAGTCGTTGATAATGTTCTTCAGCCAACAACAAACACCGTTATAGGACCATTATGGGTGACAAGAGGAGGCGAGAAGTTTAGCTATAAAGGACCTTGTGGATTTGTTGAAACGCTTTTGCAAACCACAAAAGAAAGATTGAAAGATGCTAAAGATTATGAAAACCAGGTGTTTGTCAGCGGTTCATTCGCTTTATAAAAAAATCAATATTATGACTACTGTTGCGCTAAAATAATTTCCTTGATTAAAGTGCATACGAGACGAAAATAAAGTTTATCTAATTTGAAAGAACACCTAAAATGACAAAGCAACATCTTTTGCAGTTTTTGGTTTCCTGGCTTCGTTGTTGAGATATTTCAACGTGCCTTTTATTTTTTTTGAAAATAGTTTTTTCGATGCTTGCCTTTTTGAAACAATTTCATTTTGTGTGTTATAATGACGAAATTACATCGATTATAACTCAAACATAAATCGTACTCATCCATTGTATTTTATTAGTATTACTAATAATGTGCGTTCAATAACAATATCTATTTTGTTTATGAAATTGTAGCTGGAATTACGACTTCAGGGCTCAGAGGATGCTATACCCGTGGAAGTAATGTCTTTTACTGTTAACGAAACTGGGAAGGAACTCCAACAGGTAGAATGCCTGTCTGTGTCCATCTGTCCATCTGTCTGTCTGTCTGTCTGTCTGTCTGTCTGTCTGTCTGTCTGTCTGTCTGTCTGTCTGTCTGTCTGTCTGTCTGTCTGTCTGTCTGTCTGTCTGTCTGTCTGTTTGTTTGTTTGTTTGTTTGTTTGTTTGTTTGTTTGTTTGTTTGTCTGTCTGTCTGTCTGTTTGTTTGTTTGTTTGTCTGTCTGTTTGTTTGTTTGTTTGTTTGTTTGTTTGTTTGTCTGTCGCTGTCTGTCTGTCTGTCTGTCTGTCTGTCTGTCTGTCTGTCTGTCTGTCTGTCTGTCTGTCTGAGTGTCTGAGTGTTTGTTTGTTTGTTTGTTTGTTTGTTTGTTTGTTTGTTTGTTTGTTTGTTTGTTTGTTTGTTTGTTTGTTTGTTTGTCTGTCTCTGTCTGTCTGTCTGTCTGTCTGTCTGTCTGTCTGTCTGTCTGTCTGTCTGTCTGTCTGTCTGTCTGCCTGCCTGCCTGCCTGCCTGTCTGTCTGTCTGTCTGTCTGTCTGTCTGTCTGTCTGTCTGTCTGTCTGTCTGTCTGTCTGTCTGTCTGTCTGTCTGTCCATCCGTCTGTCTGTTGTGCTACGAAAGAACATAAGTGCTATTATTGTGTTTGTATGTTACTGTAGGTGCGTAATAGAATCAGTGATCTAGAATCGGTGATTCCAAAGCTGAAATCTAGAAAGAAACACTTACAACTAAAGAAACGTGAGGAAGAAATGAACGGTGCCAACGATAGTTCATTTAAATTTCAAAATATCACAGAGATTGAAGAAAACAGTCGACTTTTGGGGAAAAAGGGAATCAGACTAAAGGTGCATACCTTACAGGCTATTGTACTCTACTCCACTCCACTCCACTCCACTCCACTCCACTCCACTCCACTCCACTCCACTCCACTCCACTCCACTCCACTCCACTCCAATCCAATCCAATCCATTCTACCCCACTTTACTCCAATCCACTCCATTCTACCCCACTTTACTCCACTCCACTCCAATCCACTCCATTCTACCCCACTCTACTCCACTCCATTCTACCCACTGTACTCCAATCCACTCTACTCCACTCCACTCACTCCATTCTATTCTATATTTTATTTTAGTCTATTCTCTTGTAGCAATAAATTAGAAATATATAGTCCCTTTTATTTATTGTTATGCCTCAAGTTGAAGACGATTTCAAACCTATGATTAGTTTTTCTTTTACTTTTTGATTAACTTATTATTATTCTCTCTTCGTCCAGGTGTATGAGAATGGCAAGACTGATGACGAAGTTATAGTTTATTTCAATATACACGAAGCATCAAAAGGTGTTTCAAATGATCCAGAGGCATTACTTGGAAGACTTTTAGACGCTATTACAGCTCATCCTAAAGTCTTGAAACAAGGTCATGGACCCGCTGGACGTCCTGTTGCCAGGAGGATATATAGGGATAATGGAAAAGAGGTCCTCAATGTTCGTGAATTAAAAACAGATGATTGTATTTGGTTGTCATTTGGAGAACAGTTCAAACCTCTTTATAGTAAGTGTTAAATATTAATAATCTGCTGACATTTAGAGAGAGGGGGTTATTAGAGAGAAGGGGCTTATTAGAGAGAGGGAGCTTATTAGAGAGAGGAGATTATTAGAGAGATGGGTTTGTTAGAAAGAGGGTATTAGAGAGAGGGGGTTATTGGAGAGAAGGGGCTTATTAGAGAGAGGGAGCTTATTAGAGAGGGGAGATTATTAGGGAGATGGGGTTTGTTAGAAAGAGGGTGCTTATCAGAGAGAGGAGGTTATTAGAGAGAGGGCTTATTAGAGAAAAGGGGCTTATTAGAGGGAGGGGCTTTTTTGAGGGAGGTGGGGGGGGGGGGGCTTACTTGAGAGAGGGGCTTATTTTTAGAGAGAGGAGCTTATTATTAGAGCGAGGGGCTTGTTGGCTTATTATTAGAGAGAGAAGCTTATATTAGAGAGAGGAACTTATTATTAGAGAGAGGAGCTTATTATTAGAAAGGGGCTTATTATTAGAGAGAGGAGCTTATTATTAGAGAGAGAAGCTTATATTAGAGAGAGGAACTTATTATTAGAGAGAGGAGCTTATTATTAGAAAGGGGCTTATTATTAGAGAGAGGAGCTTATTATTAGAGAGAGGCTTATTATTAGAGAAGAGCTTATTATTAGAGAGGGGCTTATTATTAGAGCGAGGAGCTTATTATTAGAAAGGGGCTTATTATTAGAGAGAGGAGCTTATTATTAGAGAGAGAAGCTTATATTAGAGAGAGGAACTTATTATTAGAGAGAGGAGCTTATTATTAGAAAGGGGCTTATTATTAGAGAGAGGAGCTTATTATTAGAGAGAGGCTTATTATTAGAGAAGAGCTTATTATTAGAGAGGGGCTTATTATTAGAGCGAGGAGCTTATTATTAGAGAGAGGAGCTTATTATTAGGCAGAGAGGCTTATTATTAGAGAGAGGAGCTTATTATTAGAGCGAGGAGCTTATTAGAGAGAGGGGCTTATTATTAGAGAGAGGAGCTTATTATCAGGGAGAGGAGCTTATTATTAGAGAGAGAGAAGCTTATTATTAGAAAGAGGAGTTTATTATTAGAGAGAAAGGCTTATTATTAGAGAGAGGAGCTTATTATTAGAGCTTATTATTAGAGAGAGGAGCTTATTATTAGAGAGAGAGGCTTATTATTAGGGAGAGGAGCTTATTATTAGAGAGAGGAGCTTATTAGAGAGAGGGGCGTATTATTAGAAAGGGGGCTTATTATTAGAGAGGGGGCTTATTATTAGAGAAGGGCTTATTAGAGAGAGGGGCTTATTAGGGAGAGGGGCTTATTAGAGAGAGGGGCATAGAGATCATATAAATACTAGAGTGGGCATCCAATCCTAATTTCAGCCAACCACAGGTAACCAATTGAAGGCTGCCATCTTGGATAAATTGGTTGGCAAAACAATGATGCCCGGATGAAATTTCTTGGTTCCAGGCCTTTTTTCTGTATCCGAAGCTAATTTTACATTTCTTGTTTATCTCGCCACATTTGTTTATGGAAAAAGAAGGTGGAAAACTCACGAACTACGTATTGTTAAAATACATCGTGTACGTATGTTGTCACAAATTTCATAAGCTTTTGTTTCATATATAGTTGAAGTTTCTTCGTTATCTGTAGCGTTTTAAAACGTTCAAAATGTTCACACCTTTGTTCGTCAAATGATGAGAAATGGACTTATCACAAGTGCTTAGAATTTTGGCTATTGTTTTTAAAATACTTATCGCACAACCCTGAGCAATATATCAAACAGAACATATTGTAAAATGCAATTTCTGGTAGAACTTTTAAGTTCTTCTCTGAACCAGAAGTGTTCTAAAATTGTGAAAACATTTGTCATTTTGATCTGGCCTGGGTGAAGTTGGTCAATGTGGGAAGCCGTTTGTTTTGTCTTTTGCAGTTTTGGTGTTTGCTTTCATCTATAACTTTTGGAATACTTTAGGTATGAACTTTAGATATATCTTAAACAAAATCTAATTCAAATGTGAAGGTGTGGAAAAGTGTCTACTTTTTAGTTGAAGCATATGAAGTTTTAGTTGCGAATTAATTGCCAAAACTGCAAAAGACAAAACAAACAGCTTCCCACATTGACCAACTTCACCCAGGCCAGATCAAAATGACAAATGTTTTCACGATTTTAAAACACTTCTGGTTCAGATAAGAACTTAAAAGTTCTACCAGAAATTGAATTTTACAATATGTTCTGTTTGACATATTGCTCAAGGTTGTGCGATAAGTATTTTAAAAACAATAGCCAAAATTCTAAGCACTTGTGATAAGTCCATTTCTCATCATTTGACGAACAAAGGTGTGAACATTTTGAACGTTTTAAAACGCTACAGATAACGAAGCAAAACTATATATGAAACAAAAGCTTATGAAATTTGTGACAACATACGTACACGAAGTATTTTAACAATACGTAGTTCGTTAGTTTTCCACCTTCTTTTTCCATAAACAAATGTGGCGAGATAAACAAGAAATGTAAAATTAGCTTCGGATACAGAAAAAAGGCCTGGAACCAAGAAATTTCATCCGGACATCATTGTTTTGCCAACCAATTTATCCAAGATGGCAGCCTTCAATTGGTTACCTGATTTATCCCCCAATGCCCCCTCTAGTTTATATATGATCTCTATGGAGAGGGGCGTATGAGAGAGAGGGCTTTATAATAGCAGATTTAACCGGGGGGTTAGTTTAAACTAGAGTAGCACTATACACCATATGTCTTATCCTTCATATGGTTCCTTACCTTAAATTGTTTCATCTGTTTCTTAAGCGTACGCTCTTCAACTAGTCGTGGATAAAGCCAACCTCATTTCATTATGGAATGAGAGGAAAATTATCCAGCGTGAAGCTCTCAATGATGATGTCTGTGCTAAAGAGCAGGGTAGTTCATGGACCACTGTTGATCGCTATCCTTCTAATAATAGTAATTACAAACTGATTAACTTTGATATGGAACCTGGACAAAGACTGTCGTATGCACGAGGACTGCAGGCCAACCAGGTAAATTAAGAAAAGGCTAGATTGCAGAATAGAGCAAAGTGAAAAGGTGGTGAACTGCCAAGATTTTTAGTAACGAAATACTGACGTTTCTAGCGGAGCACCATTTTACTTTGCTCTATCAAAAAAACTACCTACGGCGTCACAGCACTCTACCGTTTTAGAGATTACATAATACTCGTCCACTTTCATGATTTCTAGTTGTTGATCAGCCATCAGGAGTGTCAAATTGCTCAAAATTCGCCTAATAAAATAGAGTACTGTCGAGCTGCTATTAATAGCACAAAAAGTGGACAAACAAACCAAAATTGACTTTCAAATGATTGCAAATGAGCCATTATCTATTGTTCGGACTGCAAGAATTGTGGGTAAAAGCGGACAAACATCAATCCTGACGTCATCATGACGGAGCGCTATTGCTTTATTCTTTAAAATACTTATCCAATTTGAGAACAAAAACAACATATTCGGATTGATTTTAACTTGGCTTATACGTAAGTTCTTATTTTTACCTGTAAATGTAAGTTGAATAATAGACTGGTGTCTACAATCGTCCTGTAAAATAGTCTGGCGTTAGCCAGAGTAAAATACTAAAGTTTGCTTCTAAAACGAACCATGCAATTTTACGACCGAGGTAAAGTAAACCTAAACGAGCACAGGAGTAAAATTTCTGTATAGGGACTTTAAGATCTACGACGTCAACCTCAACGACAACGTCTTTTAAACAACAAAGAGAACGTTTAGTCCCCAGAGTAATCTCAACACCGTCAGGACTCGTTCTTTATACAACGCCACTTAGAGCATTTTAACGTCTTCAGGACGACGTCAACGGCCAAAGGATGAGAACTGTTGCTTGAGATTGACTTCTATACGGACACTACAATCAGTTTAGCAATACTGGCCATGGAGTGTTTTGGAAGTCATTAAACTAGCTTCAAATATTAAATATAATAGTCAGTTAACCATGATATCTTTAAATTGTAAGACTAATCTTGCTTTTAACCGACGACGTCGTCCTAGACCGACGTTTTGTACTTCATCTATAAGTTTTTTTGCCAATGCGATTTCGTTTGTTTTATTGTAGATTAATGAGAAGAATACGTTTATTCAATGTGAAAAGAACGCAGATCTTATTTTATACCCCGAAATTTCTGTCGAGAAGAAGTTGCAGAAGAATGATAATGACGCGTGGCCGCCTGACAGCCAGAAATGGGCGATACATAAGGTGAGAAGCATTACACCTCCATTAGGTTTGTTTTCCTTGTTTTTGTCGTATTTTGTTTGTTTGTTTGTTTGTTTGTTTGTTTGTTTGTTTGTTTGTTTGTTTGGTTTATCTGTTTGTTTGTTTGTTTGTTTGTTTGTTTGTTTGTTTGTTTGTTTGTTTGTTTGTTTGTTTGTTTGTTTGTTTGTTTGTTTGTTTGTTTGTCTGCCTGCCTGCCTGCCTGCCTGCCTGCCTGCCTGCCTGCCTGCTTGCTTGCTTGCTTGCTTGCTTGCTTGCTTGCTTGCTTGCTTGCTTGCTTGCTTGCTTGCTTGCTTGCTTGCTTGCTTGCTTGCTTGCTTGCTTGCTTGCTTGCTTGCTTGCTTGCTTGCTTGCTTGCTTGCTTGCTTGCTTGCTTGCTTGCTTGCTTGCTTGCTTGCTTGCTTGCTTGCTTGCTTGCTTGCTTGCTTGCTTGCTTGCTTGCTTGCTTGCTTGCTTGCTTGCTTGCTTGCTTGCTTGCTTGCTTGCTTGCTTGCTTGAAAGCTTGAAAGCTTTACTCGTTTATTTGCTGGGGTTTTTTTGTTAATATATTTGTTTATTTAATTACCCACTCATTCAGAACCGTTTGATTTCTTCCCGAGCTTTTCCTCATTTGTGCTTGAGCCTGACAACCTTGAGGCTGAATATTAACTATCCAGATGGAAAGAGTTCAGAAGGTTTTGTTGTCAAACTGGAAAAAAGGTAGGTTGTTGTTTTTGCTTAAAATGTCTATGAATGAAAGATTCGTTGGCATTTTTGTTGTTTTATTGTATGGCAGGAGCACTCACTGAAAATTTCAAGAGAATCTGTTGCGTAGTTTTCGCACTATTAATTCTCAACGTCTGTCATGGCTAGTTCGTTCTTGGAGAAAAATTGGGCTTTCGGTAACAATGCTTATGACGTACGCAAATGGACAACTATGCATAAGAACAATAGATTTCACTATTAATAATCCATCTGCGTACGTCATAAGGCATTGTTACCAAGAAGCCCAAATTGCCCCAAAACAAACTATCCACAGCAAATTTTGAGAGTTGATAGCGCGAAAACTACGCATCAGATTCTCTTGAAATTTTCAGTGAGTGCTCATGTCATGCTCCTCTGTACAATAAAACAACAAAAATGCCAACGAATTTTTCACCTCATAGACACTTTAATACTCTCGTCACTTCATGAAACCTGGGAAGGAAAACAAACAAACGTGATTTGACGTGGATTTGACGCCTTCTGTGTGTGTCCTTTAATAATAATAAATCACAGTCAACAATCAGTAGAAATGCGCATAGAAGTCACATTATTGTATAAAATGAATTAAATAATAAACGTTGTCCGTAAGAGGCGTCAAGCCTACGCGACCAGACCGAAAGGGAGTATGGGTAGAAGTGGATATTCAATAGTTGGCCGGTTGGCAATGGCGAGTGAAATGTCGAGAGACTAGATATTGGTCTCCGTAGTTTCTCTGAGGCTACTCTTCCCCAAGCTAAATATTTCGACATATAGCGTTGTGTGGCGTTGTATAGCGTTGTATAACGAGCAGATACTCTCAAATAAATAGCAACTTCTTCAATTGTGATGGCGAGGTTATCAACCATCCAAACCGCTCGTCACCGACGTCTTCACTGCAAGGTCGAGGCATGGCTCGATACTGTAAATCGTTATGTACGTTATGTGCTTTTATTTTATTCGGTGATTTCTACCCATACTCCCTTTCGGTCTGGTCGCGTAGGCTTGACGCCTCTTACCGACAACTTTATTATTGAAATAGCTGTATACGAATTGAAGTCACCAATCATGTTTTGATGTTTTATATGCAGGAATGTATCGAATCAAAACCAGTTATGGAATTTTACTGCATCAGGAGATGTCTGTAGTCTGGCTAATCCTTCACTTGTTTTAACTTGGATAATGGACCGTAATTATCAATTGATTGATGATGATCAACTGGAAGAAACTAATGGTAAACATTACGTGGATGATTGTTTTATCTTAAGAAATAACGTCTAGAAAAATTTGGAAGTTTATATAACACTGCATCTATTCTGTAGGGATTTGCCAGATCCAGATACCGGATTTTTTTTTATCCTTCACTTCACTTCACTTGACTTCACTTCACTTGACTTCACTTCACTTCACTTCACTTCACTTCACTTCACTTCACTTCACTTCACTTCACTTCACTTCACTTCACTTCACTTCACTTCACTTCACTTCACTTCACTTCACTTCACTTCACTTCACTTCACTTCACTTCACTTCACTTCACTTCACTTCACTTCACTTCACTTCACTTCACGTCACGTCACTTCACTTCACTTCACTTCACTTCACTTCACTTCACTTCACTTCACTTCAATTCACTTCACTTCACTTCACTTCACTTCACTTCACTTCACTTCACTTCACTTCACTTCACGTCACTTCACGTCACTTCACTTCACTTCACTTCACTTCACTTCATCACTTCACTTCACTTCATTTTATTTCATTTCACTTCAATTCACTTCACTTCACTTCACTTCACTTCACTTCACTTCACTTCACTTCACTTCACTTCACTTCACTTCACTTCACTTCACTTCACTTCACGTCACTTCACTTTTTTTCTATTTTTTTGGCGTTTTTAGAATTTTCGTCAAAACAGTTTTCTGAAAGTCCCCAAAATACTGAAGAAGAAAACCAGGAGTTAATGCCTAGTGGTTTAACAACAATGAAAGACATTTATGACGGAGAGAAATACAGTATTGCAGTTTTACCCAAGTTTCCTGCGAAGCACAGTGCTATTGGATCTCAAAGGTAACTTAGGGCCCGATTACATGGAGATTTTCAGATTTCCAAAATTTTAATCAATAACACGTAGAAATTCGAAGAATTTTTCTTTTGCGGCTGCGTAATGAACGATCGACACCGCGTTCACGCGCTTAGTTCAGCCCGGTCTGAAATTTTTGAGCGATTACATGCGCGATTTCAACCCGGTTGAGCGGACTGAAAATTCCATCCCGGGTATAACGCGAAGCGGGCTAAACTTTCACCCAGGCTGGAAAATTTCCCATGTAATCGCTACGTTTGTATTACAAGGATTTAATAAGAAAACTGGGTTGAACTTTCAGCCTGGGCTGAAAATCTCCATGTAATCGGGCCCTTATGCCTGGTTCTTCCGTCGGGAAGCACGGGTGGCGTGTGCTGTTAGGGCGCTGCCTCTCACCGCTGTAGTTAAGCCCAGTTGGACGGGGTTAGTACTTGGATGGGTGACCGTCTGGGAATAGTTCCGTTCTCGAACTTGAATTTCATGTGAGTAGAGTTTAGTTGGTCTCTCCTGTGCTTCGAGGGTTTTTCGCAGGGTTCTGCGGTTTTCCTCCCTCCGTAAAATCAACACTTAGTCTTAGGTCTTAGTTATGTCGTGCACTTTTAACATGAGCCTCTGGCTCGGATGACTGGGCGACCACATCCTGTGTTTACGACGTTAAATAAATCATTACTCATTACTCATTACTCATTTAATTCAGACGAATTTAATTCATAGTTAGCTTCGTCGACTAGTCGACGTGAACTCGAATTCGTTTCATGCGACGAATTTAATTCAGTGACGAGCAAGGAAAATCCCGCTAGATCGCGTCAAACACGTCCAATACGCATGCGAAGTAAACAAAAATCTGATCACGGGCACAAAAAATATGTTACCATAATTTATGCATTTAATTCGATGCAACGATACAGTGACGTCTGAAACCAACACGCATTTCAGACGTTGTATCTGTCTCACAGTGACGGATACAACGTCTCAGACGAATTTAACTCCTCGGTCGAATTTAATTCGTTTCATACGTCGCACTACAGTCGCATTTAATTGATTGAGTTAAATTCGTCTGAATTAAATGCGACGTATGAACCAGGCCTTAGAGGGTTCTAGCAATAATGTAATATCTATATAGCTTTGTTCAGTTCTTGCTGTATACAAGCTGTTGTTAAACTGAGAAAACTTTGGACTCAGACGAAGCTTGAATGTTGAGAACTTCAGTAAATTATTACACATTTTTATTTCTTGGATGTCGCATGCTTATGTTTCACTGCAGGTGGGCACTTAAACAAGAGAGTTTGAATAATATTGGACAATGGAAATATTCTCAAGTTTCTAACCCAGAATGGAATCGTCGAGCATTGTCATGGCCTGTTATGCAAGATGGAACACTAAATGAGGTGTGATTGGTTGAGTTGTATGAATAGCAGACAGACAGACAGACAGACAGACAGACAGACAGACAGACAGACAGACAGACAGACAGACAGACAGACAGACAGACAGACAGACAGACAGACAGACAGACAGACAGGCGGACGGACGGACGGACGGACGGACGGACGGACGGACGGACGGACGGACGGAATGGGTTCCTCCTTGCATGGTCTACGTTCAATCTTTGCAGTATTTTGATATCCTGGCGACAGACAGACAGACAGACAGACAGACAGACAGACAGACAGACAGACAGACAGACAGACAGACAGACAGACAGACAGACAGACAGACAGACAGACAGACAGACAGACAGACAGACAGACAGACAGACAGACAGAGACAGACAGAGACAGACAGAGACAGACAGAGACAGACAGAGACAGACAGAGACAGACAGAGACAGACAGAGACAGACAGAGACAGACAGAGACAGACAGACAGACAGACAGACAGACAGACAGACAGACAGACAGACAGACAGACAGACAGACAGACAGACAGACAGACAGACAGACAGACAGACAGACAGACAGACAGACAGACAGACAGACAGACAGAACGGATTAACTGAAAAAGTCATTTCATCAAACCAATAAATTTCTGTTCAAGTAATCCCATATCTTCGGTATATTGTGGTACTGATTATCCTAAGCTAAGACAAGTTCAATTTTTTTTCTTCCAATATTTCTTTAGGATTTTAAATGGCCCATGGAAGGTTTCCTTATCTGCAATGTACCTCCCATGAAACGACGCGAGGGCGCAAGCGTTGGTAAGGATCTGTGCTGTTACTGAAGTTTAAGAATATTTAAGGTGGCTCAATATAGTCTAAATCAGGAGAAATTACGTTTTTTCTCAATAAAAACTTTTGCACAGGTCTCATGAGGTTCATTTGGTTCACTGCACAGCTCTAGTGGTGGTCTTGATTATTGAAAAGATTTATACCCTCAAAGTTTCCTAAGTGAAGAAATCGTGTTTCCAATAAATCGAGGAAAAACTAATTTGCATAAAATATGTCGCTTACCACAAACACAATTTCTCTAGATATTTATTTATTTTATTTACTCGACTTTCATTGTATTGAAATAAATTTATAGCTAAAATACAATGAGGCAAGTTTATAACAGGCTCAAGGCCCCACTAGATAAACTGCCGAAAATAATCATTTAAAATACATCTACATGCATAGGTATAGTTTGGCATTTGGTTAAAAACATCTATAAACAGATGATTTGATAGGCTGTGAGACATGTTTGTGACATTTTGAGCAAATTGATTTCCAAGTATAAACATTCTCTACATCAAAGTAAGTAATAAAGGTCTGAACAAGATAATTATTAGTGCTTGACTTAAAAATGTTAAATGAAGAAGAAAGTCTAATCGAAGAAAGTAGTGAGTTCCAAAGATTTACGATTCTGTTGAAGTAACTGTTTTTAAAATTTAAGGTTCTGGTTAAACGAGGTTGGAGGGACAGGCTGGTAGAGGTTCGAGTAATTGCTGAATTGGTACTGAGGTAGTCTGATATGGGTAAATCGTAATAGCCCTGAAGTAGTTTTGCCATTGTACAGAGATCCTTCAGTTCATGCCAGTAGTTAACGGGTAGGAGTTGCAAAGCAGTAAGCCTGTCCTTGTAGTTAGATTCATAGTCATTTAAAATATATTTTGATGCTCTACGTTGGATTATCTCAATAGACTTCATGTCCTTGTGAAGGTAGGGTGACCAAATCTCACTTGCGTAGCCAAGGTGAGAGCGTACCAGAGCAAGATATAGAGAACGTTTAGATGGTACATCCAAAGATTTTTCACTTACTCTCTTGATCAAGCTCAACATTTTGCTTGCCTTCCCTGTCGCGGTTTGTACATGGTCTCCCCACTGGAGTTCTTTGTTGAAAGTAACGCCCAGGTCTTTCGAAGTACTGACCCTATTTATGATTTTATTTGAGATGGTGTATTCAAGTACAATTCAATATATACAAGTGCTACAAGTATAAATCTTTTCAATAATCAAGAGCACCACTAGAGCTATGCAATGAACCAAAATGAACCTCATGAGATCTGTGCAAACCTTTTTATGGGGAAAAACGTAATTTCTCATGATTTAGACTATCGAGTCACCTTAAGATATAAGAGTGTTCAGGAAAAGAATGATAGGAATGGGAACTATAATCATAATACTGCAAGAAAAGCTGAAGTCAGATCTGCTCTTGGTTAACTTGCTGTTGGTACGAGTTTAACTGAAGTTTACGCCAGTACAATCGTACTCATATTATCAGAATTGAATTTTCTTGAATTCCATTTTGAAATAAAACAACACTTATGATCACGACCGTGTTGCTATAAGTAGGTAAAAGGCAAAACATTTGATTATTTTACAGAAATTATGCAGGTCTTTGTAAAATTGATGGTGAAATCTTCTGACGAATTGAGCAGCTCATGCATGAAAGTTGTAACTGTCATGTTAATCCCACTCTTAAGCCTTAATACTATAGTTTCCTTCTCTTATTAATTACGAAAAATCAGAAACTCCGTGTTTGGCGATTAACTCTTAAGTACATCTACACACAGCGCTGGAACGATATCAAAAGTCGTGATTATTTGAAAACAAACCATGCGAATCGTCTTATGTAACCACGTATCCTCTACTTATCCTATCTCTGTCCTATAAAGATTTGAGAAAAACGGTGATGTTTAAATTATATGAAAATCTATGACTGTCCTGACCGTGTCTCAATATGGAAACAAAACTAGTAAACTGTCGAATCCTCATATATACACAATTAACTTCTGGCTTGGAAGATTAGGTCACCACTTTCTGCGGTTATCAATGTCAAATAAATTAAATAAAATGGGTCCTCAACCCGCACAACCTTCAAATGCTGACCGACGCGTCGAATTAAATTAATTGAGCTACTAAAACACAATAAATAGCCAAGGTTTCAACCTTGCATGTAGATGGCGCTAATAATTACTTTGATCTCGTTTGACAAATTAACTGTAAGTCAAATAGAAGATTTGTTATTCATATTATGAATCATATGATGATACGAAACCGTGTACGCGAAAGGATTAGATCATTGTTGATTGTTTAAATATTGTTTTCACATGAAGAAGACAGGTGATATGAATAAATAATTCATCTCTAAATACAATCAACATTGACTCATAATGTACCAAAGGAGAATATTCGACCATTTCTGTGCTCGAATAAAACTTGTAGAACACAATGGAATAGGAACATAGGGTCTGCATGCGTGTTTGTTGCGACGTTCGATTGTTTGTTGGCCAATTGTAATATGCTTTATTCCGTGCTCTTAAACATTGTTTAATGTCAACACGCGGAATGAAATGACGAGTTTATCAGCTAAACGATGTCGGAGTAAGTAGTCTAGAAACTGTTTCTTTACTCATTTTTGTACTGTCATGAATTTTCATTCAATAATCTCATTGTAAACTCGATATTAATATAGTCTATATACTAACCGAAACGAATTAGTGTAGTTTCTTACATTATAATTAATTATGGAACTCATATAATTCTTAAGTAACTATATTATAGTACTACATCACATTCGAATATTGTTTTCGCTTGGGTATTGTTTTAAATACTCTGTTTGTACGTTAAACGTCAACTTCTGAGTCCTTGGTACTCGTTCTATACAGCAATTATTAGTCAGTTGGTTTACAATTTAAGCTTAGCTTTTACATACAATACTTCAATTTAGGTTCCCATTGCGTTCTAAGAACTTGAATATGTAATTAATTGCTCTATACTATAATAGTAAAAACATATTGGTTCAAATAACCAATCTAATCTTATTTATACTGGATATATAGCTCTATAGCAGTTATATCTAACTGGTCTCCCTATAGGCCTTGAGGTCCAGTGAGGGCCATCCTGTTGCTACAGGAGGAAAGCGGTCGGAGTAAACTAAACTAACTTAATTTACACTGTATAACCCTATCAGTTCTAAACTGTTCTCCCTAGAGGTCCAGTAAGGGCCACCTTTCGTTGGTCCGGTATCGCTACAGGAGAAAACCAGAGTAAAGTAAACTAACTACATTTATACTGGATAACTCTATCAGTTCTAAACTGTTCTCCCTAGAGGTCCAGTAAGGGCCATCCCTTATTGGTCAAGTGTTACTACAGGAGGACACCGGAGTAAAGTAAAGTAATCTTATTTATACTGGATAGCTCTAGCAGTTGTATCTAACTAGTCTCCCTATAGGCCTTGAGGTCCAGTAAGGGCCATCCTGTTGCTACAGTGAGGAAAGCAGGTCGGAGTAAACTAAACCAACTACATTTATACTGTATAACCCTATCAGTTCTAAACTGTTCTCCCTAGAGGTCCAGTAAGGGCCATCCCTTATTGGTCCAGTGTTACTACAGGAGGACACCGGAGTAAAGTAAAGTAACTACATTTATACTGGATAACTCTATCAGTTCTAAACTGTTCTCCCTAGAGGTCCAGTAAGGGCCATCCCTTATTGGTCAAGTGTTACTACAGGAGGACACCGGGACTTGGAAACATGTGGTGTTTGGTAGAGTCAAGCTGGAAGCACTCTTCTCACATGCGGCCAAGGTGAAATTTTAGTCAGATAACTGAACTGAGCAGGTATCGAACCCAGGTCGCAGAGGTGAAAGGCACGTGCGCTAACCACTGTGCCACCAACAACACCCCATTGTGTGATTAAAAGTCAATCATATAAAGTAAGTTATTAGTGGTGGTAACATACTGTATACGATATTTGTTATTCAAAATCATTAAAAGAGTCTTTTATTTTTATTTTTATATACAACGTTATTGTATAGGACCTCCTGTTCGACTTCGCGTATTAAAGAATGGTGAAAATGACGTTAGTCGAGCTGTTACTGTCATTGGTCCAGATCTTGGCAATGTACGTTTAATCTGTGTTTATTATTTCATCCATCCATCTTTCGTTTCTTTATTTCTGCCACTTTTTATTTATTTATTCATCCTTCCTTGCATCCTTCTATCCTTCCTTCCGTCCATCCTTCCTTCCTCGCTCGCTCCCTCCATCCCTCCTTCCATCCCTCCATTCCTCGCTCCAGTCCCTCCTTCCATCCCTCCATTCCTCGCTCCCGTCCCTCCTTCCATCCCTCGCTCCCTCCCTCCCTCCATCCCTCCATTCCTAGTTCCCTCCCTCCTTCCTTCCTTCCTTCCTTCCTTCCTTCCTTCCTTCCTTCCTTCCTTCCTTCCTTCCTTCCTTCCTTCATTCCTTCCTTCCCTCCATTCCTCGCTCCCTCCCTCCTTCCATCCCTCCATTCCTCGCTCCCTCCTTCCTTCCATCCCTCGCTCCCTCCATCCCTCGCTCCCTTCATCCCTTCTTTCCCACCTCCTTCCATCCCTTCTTCCCTCTCTCTCCATCATGCATCCATCCTTCCATCTATGCTTTATTTATTCCTTCTTTCCTCCTTTTTTAACTTTGTTTCATTTTGCCTATGTTCCCTTACTTACTCTTCTTTCACGTTCGTTTAGATGGCGCGGGACATTAGTGGAAAGCCACCTGCTGAAACTAGCAGATCAAGGTGGAAATGTTTGTTATAATCGGCAATTTCTTTTGTAAATAGATTATTTATCTTTATTATAATTATTCTGTGTGCTAGTTGGGTAAACACTTTTCTTCTTTTAATTATTCAGAAAATCTTCCCCGCTTCCTTCATCGCGCAATGACATCCGAAATCTGGAGTTGAATCTGGTATGTTCAGTGGTTTACAAACCATCACCCAAATTTGAAAAAGAATTACTTTAATAATTGAGTCGTAACACACAATGGACAACAGCAGCAACAACAACAACAACAACAATAACAACAACAACAACAAAAACAACAGCAGCAACAACAACAACAACAACAACAACAACAACAACAACAACAACAACAACAACAACAACAACAACAACAACAACAACAACAACAACAACAACAACAACAACAACAACAACAACAACAACAACAACAGCAAAAACAACAGCAGCAACAACAACAACAACAACAACAACAACAACAACAACAACAACAACAACAACAACAACAACAACAACAACAACAGCAGCAGCAGTAGCAACAACAACAACAACAGCAAAAACAACAACAACAACAACAACAGCAGCAGCAGCAACAACAACAACAGCAGCAGCAAAAACAACAACAACAACAACAACAACAAAATTAATAATTAATTCTTTAAACGTTTTCATGGCGATAAAGTAATATAAATAAGTTTTGTGGAAACACCACGTAAAGAAATATTTAGCAAAGAAATATTTTACGTGGTGTTTCCACAAAACTTATTTATATAAAATTAATAATAACAATTAAAATTGCATGTGTTTGTCACCGCTCATATTTTCTCGTTCTCGGTATTTACAGTTTCTTGATCGATGTACCGAAGCACTGCAACTTCCATTTGCAGCTCGGCGTTTATTTGACCAGTCTGGTACTGAAATATTAAACTTGACAGATCTGGAACGTAATCAGAATGTTTTTGTGTCCTGTGGAGAGGCCTGGATTGATTTCAAAACATCTCAGTCTGAGCAACAGAGAAGATTGATTATGACAAATCTTGCAGCGGATGTTGCTAAGCTCAGACACTACTGTAGTCTGCGAAACCCTCAAGGTAGTTTTTCTTTAAATTATTCTTAGTTTATTGTTGCCGTTATTGCATATTACCAAATATTTCGTTCGTTCGTTCGTTCGTTCGTTCGTTCGTTCGTTCGTTCGTTCGTTCGTTCGTTCGTTCGTTCGTTCGTTCGTTCGTTCGTTCGTTCGTTCGTTCGTTCGTTCGTTCGTTCGTTCGTTCGTTCGTTCGTTCGTTCGTTCGTTCGTTCGTTCGTTCGTTCGTTCGTTCGTTCGTTCGTTCGTTCGTTCGTTCGTTCGTTCGTTCGTTCGTTCGTTCGTTCGTTCGTTCGTTCGTTCGTTCGTTCGTTCGTTCGTTCGTTCGTTCGTTCGTTCGTTCGTTCGTTCGTTCGTTCGTTCGTTCGTTCGTTCGTTCGTTCGTTCGTTCGTTCGTTCGTTCGTTCGTTCGTTCGTTCGTTCGTTCGTTCGTTCGTTCGTTCGTTCGTTCGTTCGTTCGTTCGTTCGTTCGTTCGTTCGTTCGTTCGTTCGTTCGTTCGTTCGTTCGTTCGTTCGTTCGTTCGTTCTTTCGTCCGTCCGTTTGCTCGTGCCGTTTAATGTTATTAATGTTTACTTGTATTGTCTCTAGATTTAGTATTGACCGCAGGCGATGTAGCAACAACGGGATCTCCAGTGTGTGTGGCTAGTTGTATTCTGACGCAAGAAGAAAGGGATAATGTACAGCAGGACAATAATGAAACTCACGAACAAGAACACCATAATTCAGAAAGCGATAGCAGGTAATTTTTGCACTTACAAGTTTACAATCACCTTTGGTAAGCAAACTGGAATTATCGTCGTCGTAGTCATCGTCATCATTATCATCATCATCATCATCGTCATCGTCATCGTCATCATCAGCAGCAGCATTATCATCATCTATTCATCATCATCATCATCATTATCATTATCATTATCATCATCATCATCAGTAACATTATCATCGTCACCATCTTTATCATCATCATCATTATCATCATCATCATCATCTTCATCATCATCATTATTATCATCGTCATCATCTTCATCATCATTATCATTATCATCATCATCATCTTTATCATTATTATTATTATTATTATTATTATTATTATTATTATCGTTATTTATTTTTTTGTGTTTTTAGTCTTGAAGGAGTTCGACATAATTTACTAAGCGCGCATGAACGTGCTCATGTGAAAGCTGAGGAAAGACTAAAGACGTTGCAGTGGCCATGGGAAACTGCTATTACAACGAATGGGGTGATAAGCGTTGAAAACAAACAACAAGGAGATTTTGAAAACGACGTTGTTTACTCCAATTCTCATTTACACAAACGATATAGGTAAATTATTATTTTGTTTACCTATGATGCGATGTGACGTGACGTGAAGCAAAGCGAAGTGAAATGAAATGAAGAGAAGCGAAGCGGAGCGAAGCGAAGCGACGTGACGTGAAGTGACGTGACGTGACGTGACGTGACGTGACGTGACGTGAGCGAAGTGAAGTGAAGTGAAGTGAAGTGAAGTGAAGTGAAGTGAAGTGAAGTGAAGTGAAGTGAAGTGAAGTGAAGTGAAGTGAAGTGACGTGAAGTGAAGTGAAGTGATGTTGGCAAAGGGTCATCATCAGTTATGCTATCTCCAGGATAATTCTGATAATTCACATCATCATTAATGTGTATTTGTAGACATCATTCTACTAAACATCATTCGATTAAAGAAAGTCTACTGCAACCTTTCCAATGGTTTTATAAAGATGGCTTTTTTCACGTTTTTGGTAATAATCAACTTGTTCTTGGCATTGGTCAGGATACTACTAAGGTACGTGAATATTTATATGGTTTATTGAACACTTGTTTGATTGATTGATTGATGATTGATTGATTGATTGATTGATTGATTGATTGATTGATTGATTGATTGATTGATTGATTGATTGATTGATTGATTGATTGATTGATTGATTGATTGATTGATTGTCTGTCTGTCTGTCTGTCTGTCTGTCTGTCTGTCTGTCTGTCTGTCTGTCTGTCTGTTTGTTTGTTTGTTTGTTTGTTTGTTTGTTTGTTTGTTTGTTTGTTTGTTTGTTTGTTTGTTTGTTTGTGAAAAGCAAAAATCGTACTATCATATATAAACTGACGGTGTTTGCGTAATAATTGTCTTTTGTATTCAGGACAAGTTTGTGAATGAAGTAGTCCTTTGTAAAAAAAAGTTAGATGAGGCTAACCAGCGATGGACGATTGCTGACGATGGGTAAGTTAATTAAACATTTGTTTACGGGCATTGAGTATAGGGATGAGCCGATAATCGGATATTTATCGGTAGAAGCCGATTATCGGCAACTTTCAGGCTTATCGGTTATCGACCGATAACATCAATATATCGGCATATATCAGGCGGCGTTTCCGATAACATGCTGCCCTGATGCTGGCTTTTTTCCTAGTGATATTTCTTTCGTTTATCAAGAAAAACGCCAACTTGTTTATAAGACGCATTCTGTTCCACAGTGAAACTGTCAAATTTAATTAACTTGCTGTAAAAATATTTAAAAATGAATGTTTACGAATTACGACTTTACGTCGTTATAGTCATTTACCGTACTTGATACTTTCCCAAATTAAATTGATTACTAGAGTACATTAAATATTGTAATCACGTTTATTTTACTGGTCTATCAGTTCTTGTTTAATACGTTTTGCCAACGTTTCTCCCTAAATCCAAGCGCTAAAAATTCTTGACGACCACTATCGGTAACTACCGATATATCGGCCGATAAGCCCGCAAATGATATCGGAATTTATCGTATCGGTAAATTGTATTTTTCGTTATCGGCTCAACCCTAATTGAGTAAAACTTCTTTTTTAATTTTCTTCATTAATTATTAATGAATTGGATATATACTGTTGTTACGGGGAGCCGCTGCCTCTCCAATAGTTAAGCCCGGTTAGACGGGGTTAGTACTTGGATGGGTGACCGTCTGGGAATAACCCCGTTCTCGGGGTGGGGACTCGTGTGATTAGAGTTTAGTTGGTCTCTCCTGTGCTTCGAGGGTTTTTCGCCGGGTTTTCCGGTTTTCCTCCCTCCCTAAAATCAACACCTATAGGTCTTAGCTGTAAGTGGAGGACCCCACCAGCTCTGCTGAAAAACTTATCCTCCTTAAACAAATAATAATAATAATAATAATAATAATAATAATAATAATAATAATAATAATAATAATAATAATAATAATAATAATAATAATAATAGTTACCAATATTTCTAGGCCTTGGACAACCTGTCACCCACTGGCTCTTTCAACACTGAGCCCATAGTATCTATTGCATTAGCTATTATGGTAATCCAACCCAGGATTGATTGGAAGTTTCGCCCAAGCAAAAAAGGATAATATATATTTCGGGCTTTTTGTATTTTCATATATTTTTTTTCTTTTTCAGAACAATTCATCTTTGTTCCAACCCTACATTAACATTGACGGTATCTGGTCCACGCCTGGATACCAGCGGACATTCTGAAGATAACGATGGCGGTTACGGAGGCTGTGCTGTTCTTGTTATGCCACGAAAACCTGCTAATGGAAATGCCAATCAACTGTGGAGTTATGACTCTAACTTGGGGTTATTGTTTGCCTTCGCAGCTGATTCTGTAAATAAAGGTATTTGCTTTGGTTTAGTGGCAGGGTAGATTGGGATGACAAAATCGAAGACAGACAGACAGACAGACAGACACAGACAGACAGACAGACAGACAGACAGACAGACAGACAGACAGACAGACAGACAGACAGACAGACAGACAGACAGACAGACAGACAGACAGACAGACAGACACACACACACACACACACACACACAGACAGACAGACAGACAGACAGACAGACAGACAGACAGACAGACAGACAGACAGACAGACAGACAGACAGACAGACAGACAGACAGACAGACAGACAGGCAGGCAGGCAGGCAGGCAGGCAGGCAGGCAGGCAGGCAGGCAGGCAGGCAGGCAGACAGACAGACAGACAGACAGACAGACAGACAGACAGACAGACAGACAGACAGACAGACAGACAGACAGACAGACAGAGGATGTAGGAAGATGGTAA